>VWZY01011396.1:1090128-1126719 GCA_013399075.1 Chloroceryle aenea | reverse complement strand
TGGAAATAATTTGTTTTCCCCAATAAATGTCAGGAGTCATCGGTGTATTTGGAATGGAGCTTATTCTAAGACTAAAATGAATGATGCTCTCAAATGAGAGACGGTTGAGAGGTGTGAGAAAAACAAATCATTTTAATGCCATTCAGAACAGGGCCTGACTAATCAGTGTGTTGTTCATGGCTCCTTGCTGTTTGGAGGACAGAATAGTATAATTTAGTGAAATACTTGCACTACAATGCTTGCAAATTTGGGGAAATGGAATTTGGATTAAGCCAGGATTATTTCTGANGAAAAAGGCATTCTTTTTTTTTTTTTTTTTTTTTTTTTTTTTTTTGGAATTATTTTTTATTTTTGTTGTGAATGTGAGCAGTGCTGATGTACATGCATAAAGAAAATGGCTTATTTTCTTTGAAGTGTCAATAACATTGTCAGGCATTTATCTAAGTAAGCACACAGCAGAATGATTAAGTCAGGGTGAAGCTGAATGCGTAAGATACAAATTAATTTCAGCATTGTTTATAATCTGTAGACGACAGAAAATATGGAATGCTTAGCACAGGGGAAAAGTACTGTGCCATGTAAAAAATGTCAAAATGAGATAGGAGAAATTAGTGATGTAATGAGTTCTGTAAAGAAGCCCTGGTTTGAATCAGTAAATCATTAGCAAAGACATTTCCTTACACCAGGACGATGTAGTCAAAGTTTGGAAGATGCCATTGCCAGTGTTTCAGGAAGCACTGATGAATGTGTATGCTGTAGAGGCTAAGGGGGAAGTGTCATCTGCTACTTGTGTGTCTTGCATCTGGCCCTGAGCAGCTCTCCGTTTTCTCCAGCACCTCTGGGCACTGTGTCTATCGAAGTGTGAAAATGAAGAAAGGTGAGAAGGAAAGTTTTGTGAAGGCTGGTATGTTGGTACACTTACGTATCAGTTCAGCAGATTATTTTCTAATTGCAACTGAATCAAAACTTTCTGAGACCAATGCAAAAACCCCCTTGAAACTCAGGCATCTGAACTCAAGTCCATTAATCAGGTCTGTCAGGGGGTAGAGAAGAACTTAGAGGAGGCAAGAATCTGTATCCTCTTGTGTGAAGAAGCAAAAGCAGAAATATTCAGGTTAACAGATAAAGCCAAAGAACCATATGTCCTGAATCTCCCCTCTGAAGCAAACAAGTAAACAAAACAGCCAGGCTGTGTTTTCAACAGCAAAGAGGAGATTTCCTAGAAAGGATGTAGAGAAGCCACTAAGCTTCAGGCTCTGCTTAAAAACTCTTATGTCAATTGATTAATGACACAACAATTTTATGTTTCATTGAATAACTAGTTAACGTCGTATTAAACTTCACATGTTGTACAGTTAATATCCAAGTCATTTTTGCACATAGGATTGTTACAGCTATTTTGATTCTGCTCATTATTAGAAAGAAACTGTGTATGTATAATGTAATCTAGGGATCTATTTTTAGCATTATGTTTACATCATTTATTTAAAAACACACAGCAAAAACAATTTACTAAACTAGAAGAGAAAAGTTAAATTACTTCTTCAAGGAGGCATCATCCTATATTTATAGTTTGGTAAACATAACATTAATCAGCTGGAAAGTGTTCAGCAAAATATAAAACCGTTATGGGCTCTAGTTCAGAGAAATACATAGCAAAATATATCTAGCTTCTGTACTTCAAAAGGCAGTGCAAAGCTGCAGAACCTGTGGGAAAATCAATTTTCTGCGGCATCAGTGGCTTGCACAAAATTTTGCAGTGCACCATCTAGATTGTTTTATTTATTTATTTATTAAACTGATTTACTTCTGCTCCTCCATCTCATATTTCATCTGCGAAAGCATTCAGGATGATCCTTCAAGTACTGTTGAAATACTTGTTTGAAAATAAAAAATAAAAACTTGGTGCCGCTTAAAGTTGCCCGAACCTGACATTTCTTCCTCCATTTTGCTTTCACATATTCTGGCTCAAGCCTGCTTTCCACTAAAAATCAAGACACACCCACTCCCAATGGTCCCAGCAAGATGGCTCACTTGGTAATTCTCTGAGCGCTGTGAAGTGTTCCTGTGTGTGTTTTTGAAGCGAGATGACTAATTCCCCAGCTCAGTAGCGTGTATGGTGTTCTTTGTACCAAAAGGTAATTATCAGACAGCTGAGATTTGATCAAATCTCCACTGAAGTCAATAGACAGAACCTGCCTACGCGCATTTGCTCTGCTGAGAGAAGTGACAAAATGTGTCCCCAATACAGTTTTTATGGGCCTCTGTTCTGTGGCAGGATGATTTTTTAAGAATCATCCCTAGAGAATAAGCATGCTATATTCCCTTCTTTGATGTGCTGCCCAGGGACTTCAAAGAAAAACTTATACAAAATACATCCTCTTAAAAAATGCTTTGTTTATAAATCCCAGTTACAATGACTAATGCAATTTTAGGTTGACTTTTTAGATTATATTAGATTTAATTTTAGATTATATTACCATTTCTTTGACTGTTTTTTTTGTTGTCTGTACCATTAGAAAGATGGATTTCTTATGTAAACTTGACTCCTGAAATAAGCAGTCTGAATATAGTACAAAATCTATCCTTATTTCAGATGATGATACTTTCTTATTTAGACCTTTTCAATTGAGTGCCTCCTCCATCACTGCTGGAGCTTACTGTTTTGAGGGAAGAGGAATGTATTACAGTAAGCGGTGTGGCTTTACTGGCTTGCAAACATTGTTCAATCTTGTGAAGCAAGATCAGGCTCTCTAATGTAAAATGCATTACAGCTAACACTGAGAGATTCAATTATAATCTTTCTCTTCCAAGACATACCTTCTGAAAATGCGATAGGAAAAAGTAAACTGGTGAAAGTTTGAAAGAATTGGTACAATTTTGCAACTTGCAATATTTTCTGCAGCTCTGTTCTTTTTCTGCCCATCCCTCCTGATCTGCATCTAACTGCAGGTCTGTTGGGATGTGCATGAGGCACACTGGGTAGAAACGGGTGTTTCGATAATAAAATACAACTGTAGACTCACAAGTAGCTTTAGAGATTTTGAGATGAAAATGGGATGATCTTCAGGAATGCTAATATTGATGTAAAAATCTTTTCACATTCATCCCTCCATTTGAGTTTGAAGCAGGTGCAGTGAATCACTTGGGGGGAAAAAAAACAACCCAAACCAACAACAACAAAAACCCCAAACAACAGAACAGAAACAAAACATTTGAAGAAAACTGAAGAACAAGAAGCCCCAGGACTCAGATCAGTGGAACTCTGGTCTTGATTGAGTATCAGACTGTCTCCGTGTCCTTAGATTTTACCACCTCTTTCTTGGCAGATACTGGTAGGGGCAGTGAGGACTTCCTGCTGTGTACACACATGAGCTCCAGGTGATGGAGAACAGGGACTTCTGGTCACAATGGGCTGTCCAGATGCTTAATCTAAAGTGATTGTAACAGCTCCCTATAGGGGAATACTGGATGGAGGGAATCAACTGATGACCCAAGGTCTGAATCTACTGATTAGAAGGACTGCTGCCTGCCATCCCTTCACCTCTCTTTTGGACTCTTGGGATGTAATCTGATGTGTTACCCCTTTAAGTGCTGGATATACAGTTTAAGGACAATTTGAGCAGCAACCAGCTGGGGTTGTTAGCGAGAGTCCTACTGACACAAATATAGGCAGCACCTTTTTAAATAGTAGAAAACATGAGGCAGTTAGTGTCAAAGAACTCTTCTGTTTGTCTTATGTGTTTTGGTAATGGCCTTGGCACTAAAAATGACTGAAATAATGCCACTGAAAAGTCCATTGAAGCAAGATATAGCTGTGTCTACACTAGAGCTTTTGTCAGTATGGAAATGTCAGAAAACATTATATTCAGAGCACAAATTGCGAGTATAGAACTGACAAAGTAAATTTTGAAGTGTGTACTCAAGTGTAATGTTTGAAACATATTCCAAATTGGCAAGTTGCAACCAATCATGGAACAGAACCAGTGCTCCAAAAAGCTGACAGAGCCAATGTTGAAATCTGAATAATTGCAACTACATTTTCATAGTAATTTAAATGGAAGAAGCATTGGCAGAAATTCATGAATAATTTACATATAAGAATTTAGCAATCGGTGGTGAATAGAAAAATAAATGGCAAATCCAATAAATAAATGATTATTCTGAATTATTTGCTCTGCTCTGATGTTTGCTAAGAAGTGTCTTTTTGGGGGGGCTTTCTTAAAATGCTGGATTTGAATTCCTGCTCAGGTAAATGCTGTCTTAAAGAAACAACAGAAATGTGCCTGTCTGCCAGGGTGAAAAATAAATAAAATAAAATCAACAAACCAAACAATAGGAATCTGTAACACAGGTTGTTTTATGAAGGGTGCATATAACAAGACCTTATTTGCCATGCAGCAGCTGCAATTGCAAAACCTGTAGCCTTTAGGAGAAATGTTAGCTGATATATATAATGATGAGTTATACACTGCATCAGTTTTTAATTAATTATGCATAGAGTTTTAAGATGTATGGAGGAGGTAACATCTGAAAAGAGAAATCCCCAATTCCCGTCTGTGCGTTTGAAAATATGATATTATTTTAATAAGTGAGAAATTAATTTACACAGTACAGTATTTGTTTCCACACAGAATAGATATTGGGTCCATTTAAAAAAAAAGGTAATAGAAAAATTGTTTAGCTGGTTTGCCTTATACATTACCTCCAGATAGAGAATATGAAGTAGTTTTACTGATTAGAACATGGTGTTTTAATTAATGGGGCACTGATTGTTTTTTTTTAATCAATTTAATCTCATTGTTTATTTTAAAATACTGAAATTCTTCTTCTGATGTAAAAAGTAGTATTGCACATTAGTTTCATGGTGCAGTGCCTCATAATGTGCCTTGTGAACCTGTGAGAACAATGGGGGTTTGGTCCAGAAAGTCTTTAAAATTAGATAAGCTGGGGTTTGTTGGTTTTTTGGTTGGTGGGGTGTGTTTTGGTTTTTTAATATCCCTAATATTTAGAACTTATTTTGTTTGACCTAGATAGAAAAATCCTGTTTGGAATAACTGGTGGAGGCAGAATCATTAAAAATACCATGATTTTACCCAGAGTGCAGTGCTAGTGTTATGGGCACTCAGCAGCAGGAATGCTCATTCTGGATGGGGTGTCTCTGTTGTGTAGAGTCAAACACTCTCACCATTAATGAAAACTCCATCTGTCCTATGGCCTAGAAATCAGAGTTCACTCAAACGACCGGCAACACTTTGATTTTTGAATATGTGAATTCCTTTTCCATTTGTCTCTAAACCATGACGTATCATGTTACAGAATCCAATCACTGGTTCTTGGTTTTGTTTTGTTTGTCTGGGTTTTTTTTCCTATGGGTTTGGGGTTTTTATTCCATGTTGTATCTTTTCTACTAACTGGAGAAGAACTGGTGTCTGCCTGCTAAGAGGCTGTTCCATGTTGTCTAAATAATGCCTACCTGGGAATGGGAATAGAGCTGTCGTATCTGAAGATTCTTTGGTGCTTTTTATTCCATTCTGCATAACAATAAAATGCACTAGCTTGTGGTTTCAAATATTAGTTTCTAGTTATTGTCCATATTCAACATTTGGAAGCTCATGTTGGTAATAGGGAAATTTAAATATTCTTATTTAATCCTAAATACCAATTTGAGCATCCTAGGCTAGCATTGTCAACACTTGTATATGTGTGTGTGCCCTTGACTGGAGCTTTCTGAGGTAGTTTCTGTGTCTGATTTCTGTAGGTTATAGTATACATTTTGAACAAATGAATTTTCAATACTAGTAGCCAAAACCCATTTCAGTGCAAATAAATACCTGACAGCTTCTGTACAAGGAGACAATGAAATAAATTTAACATGTCTCTGCCTATGAAAAGCTTTGCTGTTCCCGAGAGTGACAGTCTTTGTAACGCTGTCTATTGTCAAACAGTGCTTTCAGGTGGTGGTTAACTTTCCCAGCCTATTTTACAAGTGCAGATCAACTATTCTTGCAGTCACGGATTTCTTCCCAAGCAAGTGTTGATGCTTGTGTCAAAATGTCTCTTGTTCTTCTGGAGCTGGTGCAACTTCTGTAGTGTGCTGATGCAGACCATTACGTACCAGCAGTGCCCTACAGATCTCTGGCCTGTGGGCAGGTCTCTGGGGTGGAAAGAGCCAGCCTGAGTTCTTGCACTGCCACTGAAACTGGCTGGTTGTGTGACATCAAATGAGAAATTTACAGTTGCAGAACCTGGAACTCCCAACACATGAAGTGAGTTTAAGAGTTGGTTTCTTTTCCACAACTATAAAGGAAGCTATTCTAGATATTCTGAAGGAAAGAGAGAAATGCAGTCTTCTGGAACAGCAAGTGAATGCAATAGTAAAAGAGTGTTTACTCCTCTGGTGGTTTGGAAAGCTGGAGGAGGAGTGTGGAATTGGGAAACAACTCTGGAAAGGTAACTAAGTGGAGCAGTATAATTTATTGTCAGTTACTGTGTGGGAGCCTTCTGTGGAAAGATAGTGTCAGGAGAAGGATGGAAGGCAGGCATGTAAATTGTAAATCACTGTAAGAGTAACGCTTCCTGCAAGATCCAAGCACATTCCTCTGTGGTCCCTGTTCAGTCACGTGCTTCCGAGATGTGAGCCATGCAGAGTAGCCTGGAGACTGAGCATGCAAACCTAGGCAGGCTTGGTCTGCAAAGCCAGGAGAAGGTACGAGTGAATGATAAATATCTATATTGTATTTCCCAAGTACTCGTTGTGAATGGCCAAGTAACCAAACTTCACTAAGGCAGGGCTGCTGGGATCTGATTCCTTTTGCTAGGAAATGTTCTCATATGTTGGAATTGGAACACATCTGAGGCATGTTTTGTGTATAAGAAACACGGTAGGGCTGTGTTGTTCATGCCAGTTCAGGATCTAGCTCTCTGTCTTCTGACAGCTTCTGTGGTGAGGAACGTGCTCATTCTGGACTTGTCTCTGGCAGAACTTTAAAGCATTAAAGGACATCTACAAGGATTGTAATGGAATCTGGTTTTGATGAGCATTCAGCTTTGCAAGGAAATTTTAATAAAGAGGTTTGCAAAACAAAGGTCTTGGAGGCATGATGGTAAAAAATATGATGGTAACACTTCACCTGTATCACTCACTCTGCACTGAAATACAGTAGCAGACACTGCCTGTACAATAATACGTATCATCACTCTCAAGACAGCGGGAGTTTATAAAAATAGAGTATTTATGCAAAACAGCGCGGGCGGAGAGAAGGGGAGGGAGGCAATGAAAGTTGTCTGGCAGGCTGAATACACAAAGCCTTTGGTACTTGAAAACTAATTTTATTTTTAGTTAATATTCATTGATGCAAGTTCTAGTCTATTGTTAAATGATTCTAGTGAATAATTACATCCATCACTTTGAAATGTTTAAGACAAGTGGAGTTGTAAACCCAATCTTTTGTACTGGAATCATCACCAAAGTTGCATTGTGGAAACCATGTTGACACTACAGTTTGATCATGTTCTCAGAGTCTGCAGGACTCTCAGCACATTCTCAGAACTGCTTCTGTGCATTGTATTTACACGTGTTATGTAACCCCTCTCGTTTTTTGGGGAACTGTAAGAAAGTGTATGGCATTTCTGTATTCTCATTTCCTCAGAATCTGTCAGCTTCTGAATGTGACCCATCTGTTGATGAGTGAATGACAACTGTTTATTTCAGAATAAAGCATGTGCTAAAAATGCAAACATACAGCCTACAGAAGCTCTGAGCTAAGTTTAATTAGCTGTACAGTTCATTTAAACTTCAAACTACCAAGTTAACTCACTCGTCAGTGGAGTTTATATTTCTTACTAGATGCTTGCTAGACAGGGGAGCTGATGATCTTACATTTGTTGCTAGGTGATGAATCCTGATAACCTTTCTGTTCCTAAATCTATAAATGTCTTGTATGTGTACTCTGAGGTAGCATAATTCTTTATTTACGCCTCAGTTCCTGGATAGAACTACTACAAAGTTGCTAAGCAGCCATGTGGATAAATATATAACATTGTGTCACTTGAAAACTTTTGGCAAATCACATTAACCAAATGAATTCTCAGTTTATCGTGACTGTAGCCATTAGCAAAGTGCAACACAAATGGGATCTATCAGTGTACAGAAGGATGAGGCTTTATTTGTCACAAGAGACTAATGATTTGGAAGGGAACAAGAGCTGAAAAAATGCACAGAGTTAGTGTTGGGGTTTTTTTTAAATGCATTTATAACCAGAAGCAAAGTGAAGATTTACTGGTTATTATCTTACCTCTTTAAACTTCGTAAGGATTGTCATCACTGCAGTTATTCTAATGTGAAAGAAAAGAGACAGCTATTCAGACGGATATCCTAAGATTTCTGCATTCTAATACTGCCAAATCAGGTGGTAGCATAGGAAAACTCTGTCACTAATCCTCAGTACAGGCATCAGAACATTGCAATTATAATAGCATTTATACCAAGTCTAACGGAAGACATGGGAAGATGAGAATTTGTGCTTTTTTCATCTCTTTGACTTGGAAAAATGAAAGGAAATATTAGATTTTAAAATCTAAATGAAGTGTGTGGATGTAGACCTGCCTCTGAATGACAGGAAAATTTCGTTGTGTTGGTAACTGATTGTAGATGGAATTCATGTAGTTTTGGGTACAACTATAAATTATTAGATCCGAGAGAGTACTTGGTAATAAAATTTTAGTTACATATTCATTACCAAGTCGGTATTGTAATTACTGTGTGGTGGGCCAGCATCTTGTCTGATCTGTCTCGAGTGTGAACACCATATGAAAATAAATTACACTGTTAAGAAATACTATCAACATATGTCACTTTAAAGAATTATTATTCCCTTGGGGTATTCTGGTGTCCTTAATCTACACACCAGAGGAGTTCTGTTTTCATTTTTTGTGAAATGCTTTTCTTTACAAACAGTTCCTGTTGTGGGTGTTCATATGTTGGCTCAGAGAGCCTCACTGCACCATTTTGTAGACTATTTGTTTCAAATAAACCACCTATCATCAAAATAAACCACCTATCATCAGCCTGATCCATCTTAAACTCACAGAAAGGCTTGGAATCAAACACTGCGTTGACCTCAGCCTCAGCTTGTGGTTGCATTGATGCAAACTGTAGGCTGGTAGGGTTACGTATTCAGTGCTAAATGAAAGTGGGTATCCACCTTTGGAAACCAGCAAGCAGCCAAAGGGTGCTGCCAACCGTAGTGCATCTTTGAAATGTAGATTGTATTAAGTAATTGATTGAACTTTTGTCACTTGCTTCATATGTGAGTATGTTTAAATGTGAGTATGTGTAGTGATGCCAACCATTTAAGTAGCAAATGTGAAGCAGCAGTGTCACCTGGCTCATCAAATAATTGCTATTGAGCTGTACACGATACCTGGTGAGTTTTTTTTCATTGTTTCTCAGTTATTACAAAGAGAAGAAAACTTCAGTAGCTCGATGTTCTTTCTTTAGTTTATCTGTGTAAACAAATTTCAGGTTGCTTATAAATGATCCTGACTGACAGAATATACTTTCCCTTAGGTCAATTCTTTTGTGGAAGATGCCAAAGCCTGTCTTTCTTTAAAGTATAAAAGCCTGTGTTTGATGTGAATGGAAACTGTTCTGGGAATGACTGTGCAGAGCAAGATTACATGGTGCAATTTTAATTACATTGTTCTCAGCAGTGCTGCTTGTCTGATCTTGGTGTGAGAGTCAAAATTCAAACCAAGGTTATTTGGTTCTGTAACTGTTAGTCAAGCGCTGATATTGTTTGAAAGAGATGACGATAAATTGAGCAAGCTTAAAATCCAGCAGAGTTTTGAGAGGCAGCTTTTCTCATTAATCTCAGGTTCTGTAGTTTAGTAGGCTGCAATTAAGTGGTTGATTTCCATGGTTGATAGAATGATCTGTATGTTGGAATTGGCTTGATACTCAAGTAAAATAAAAGCTTAACTACCAACTAATTTTTCAAATTTAAATGCAATTTAGATTTTTGAAGGCTTTCTGAAAAGCTCTTCATAAACTCTGTCCAAGGGCTATATCTTAAGAACCCAATTTTTAGATTGAAAACTGAAAAGGAAGGTAGATCTGTTATTTGTGTATTTATCAGATATGTCTGGAAAAATCAGCTTTCTACTGGTGAGTCTTACAAAAAAAGATTGAGGGAACTCATTTGAGGGAAGTTGGTGGAAAGCACTAAGAAATTGTTATTTCTCTGTCAGGTTCATTGATGGAGAAGATAAGAAGGCAAAAGATTTCCTCTGGAAACAAGAGGAACTTTGTTTCAGTTTTTCACTGAGAAGTTGAACAATTCACTGAATAAATGGTTTGAGCAGATTTTTAGACATGGCATTACTCATTCAGCAGCTGGGAAAATAGGCCAGCAACCTACAGTATCCATTTTGAAAGGAAAATATTACACAGTGGATTTATTACTCACTCTCATTTCCTTTTATGTATTGTAAATGATGCGTCATCCTCTATTTTTGAAACAAACTCCTACCACTGAGTGCTCTTTGGAAATCAGTTGCACATGGCAGAAGCTGAATGCTTTATTCCTGGGGATGTCTTTTAAGAAAACATTCTTGTACATCAGGAAAGACTTTAATAATGATTATGATTCCAGAAGAAGAGCAGCTGTATGTAGATGTCCATGTATTTGGGGTTTTTTAACATTTCCTAGCACATCCTGACCAACATCAGTGTTGAGGTAAGGATGAGTCCATACAACTCTCAGTGGAATTACAGATTAGCTGTAATTTCACACAGAAGGTGAAACCAAGGCTCAGGATTGAGAAGATGGAGACAATATCACCTCTGCACAGTATCTGTGGGTAATGTGTAAAAAGAACTGATAAGCATTGATAGCTTATTTAATGAAAAGCTTCTGCACTCTGACTTCTTGTCTCAAAGAACTGCTAGAGCAAGAGAGGTATATTAAGCAATGTTTCCTCACCCATCTCTGAAAAAAACCATGTGTATAAGGGTGTGAGTGTCTGCCATGGCTTTGCTATAGGACAAAAGATATTTTGTTAGAATAATAATTTCTTCCTCTATCCTCAAAACACTGAGTTATTTGTACTTTCCACTGAAGGAGCAGACAAAGCACCCATTCTTCTGGGGAGGGCAAATATTTCATTTCTGTCATTTAGTACGCTCACTCAAACCTAAATGTGTGCATAATTCAGTGAATCTTCTGTTCATCTAATAGTATATCATAACTGTAATTAAATTACGACCCATTGAAAAAATGGTCTTAGTTGAGCATTGACAGAAGCTTGTACCACTTAAAAAAGAAGGAAAAAAAAATAGAGAAGGAAACAAGAAGTTATGACAGATCACATTAAGAAATGACAGATCACTGTAATTATAACAAACCGACCTTGAAGACAAGTGGTTTTAATTGTGAACTTGAGGGATAAAATCCTCATGACCTGTGGCTAATTGTGTAGTTAACTGAAAACCCTTACTAAATACATTTATGGCTTTGGAGACATTTTGAACACATACTGGCATAAATAAGGTACTTTCTGTGCTGGCTGCACTGTAGTTATTTCCTGTGAGTGATTGCTTGTTGTTACTTTTTGACATCTGCTGGCAGCAATTTATTTACATAGTTAAATCTCCTGGGACACTGCTGCTTCTCCCGAATACAACCTCAGCTGATTAGTTTTCAATAAATTACATATATAAAGAAATGTGGTTTTGATAGCACTTAGGGTGACTGCTCAAAGGTCAGATGTGTGCTTGTGCAGAAGCCGAAAACATTCATGATCAGTTGTGTACTGCTTCTTCATGCTCTATGCTGTCAGTATTCAAGGGAAATTGTCCATTAAATCCCACTGGGAATTCTTGTCCAAACTCAGACTGCTGTCCCATCTTCCTCCACTATAAGGATACAATTTCTTATCAACAAACTTCTCACAGCAATTTGCAGAGCCATGATGTATTGAATACATTTGAATGTCTTTGATTCTCTCTGTCGCAGACTCAGCCAGTGAAGATTTTGGAAGAAAGTTAATTCCGTTTTACATTCTCCTGAGGTTCTTAGCAAAATGTTATGTAAATCTGCTAAAATGGAATAATATCAATCATTTGCATTGCAATGGGAAACCCTTTCATTGAAACTAACAGAGTTAAGAAGAGCCCTCTCTACATATTGCTTCTGCATTTAGGGTCATCTGGACTCTTCAGAATCAATGCAGTGTCAATAAGAGAAAGGTCGTTTTCCTTTACAGAGGTGACACCTCCTTTGAGGCTGTAGCTCCACAGATGCAGTGTCAGTTTACGTATCCTCTGCTATTATAGACAACAGCTCTATTTAAACTGGACTGTGTGTTGTGCTCAGAAGATCAATGACTGTGATATAACATCTAAGGTTTTGTTTTTTATATTTTTCTTCATACACACTCACTGACATCATATTTTTGTTGAAATAACACTTAGAGCAGAAACTCTATAGTATTACACTGCCTTATAATGCAGCCACTGATCCAGGAGATCAGTCAATAACATGTCTACATTGTAATGGATAAGTCAAGATAACTTCCAGCAGAGAACAACTCATTACAACTCCTTCCACTTGATCAGATTTTTGCCCTAAATGAGACAATGGGCAGCAAAATGATATGTGAAGGCATCATGTAATGTGAGCTGGTGAAGTCTGCTGGGAGGGAAGGAATGCCTTCAGTTTTGATTGTAGTGTCTGTGCTTTCCTGTAATTTCAAGCAGCTAGAGACTGCTGAGAGAGCCCTGTTGGTAGAATAAATTTGCTGAAGAACAGCAAATCCTCCTGTCCAGGAGAAAATAAAGAGGAAGCATGGTGGAAAAAGGCAAGAAGCAGCAGTGACCGATCTATGCTGAAACAGGCAGGAACCCTTGAGTTTGGTGCTGATGGAGTCAATTTTGCTCACATAGTGTTGCCTGCTCTGTGAAAATTCTCCCTGGAATCCCAAACAGGAACCCCAGCGCTGCAGGGTTGATGCAAGTTGTGATGGTACTGGTTTTAGGGCAGGGCTGTTCAGCTCTAACTCAGGATACCTGGCAGAACTCGTAACTAGTCAAATGATGTTATGATGTTCCTGAAGAAGAAAGGCAAAGCTTGGCAAGGTGTGAAAAGGTGCCAGAGTACGGTGCTGGGTGTAGCAGAATGTGAGGAGGGATGCAGAGCATTGCTAACATGGGTCTGCAGTGGGGAATGAGTCACTCATTCTGGAACTGCACGTCATACCTGTTACACAAAGGCAGAGGGAGCCTTCAGTTTACCATCACTTACAGCTCAGGTGAACTGCACTGCAGAATTCCAAACTGTTAGCAATTTTTCCAGCTCTGCTAGACCTGTTGGTGTAGCCAGATAATGCAGGAGAGGGATGGGACTAATGTAATCCTTCCAGTGAAAGCATCACACCTTTTACTGGCTGCTGCTGCTGGTTTCTGGGTAAAATCTCTCGTCTTCCTTGATCTCTGGGAAGCTTTTCTCCTCTCTGTGATATATTCTTGCTATGCATTTTGACAGCACAGAAAAAAACCCCGTGACTATGTACCGTTTATACTGTGGAAAGGGTATTCTCCAAAGGGCAGATATGTGCACTCTGGTGCCTGCTGGATGAACTGTTGGCCTAATTTTTGCATTCTAACAGGGCTATGCACAAATCTGGTCATCATGCTCAAATTGTGTGTGGATGTTTGCCAGTTTAGGTAATCAGTTTGGGTTTTGTAGACGTTATAAGCGTGTGCAAGGATAAAGGCTGCTGTTTAGTGCTTGTTCTTCCAAAGAATTTGAATATAGATATGTATTTGTTTGTATTCAGCAATTCTTGTTTTATTTTGTGAACATTGTGCTGTGGCTCATGTTTCTTCAGCTTCTGACTATGTGGATGCTATATAAGTCATCATTATAATTTCCTTCAGGGGCACATGAAGAAATTATATAGATATAAGAAAACTGTAAACATGCGGTGGGAGATAATAAAAATCCAGCAAGGATTTTTTTTTTACAGAAATCAGTCAGCAATTCTGCTGCAGAGACAGAATTTAGCATGTTTAAAAACTGCTTAAAAAACCTTGAAATAGGTTTTTCCCAAAATTCATTTTGGTCATTTTGTTAAATGTTCAGGAAGATTTTTCATGTAGAGAAACATTTTATCATGCTTGTAGCTTTTCTAAGCTACAAATCCAAGTTTTCAACAGCACTTTTAGATATAAAATAATATGTGAAGGATCAACCTGTCTGACTTAACTGTTGAGAGTGTCTTGTCTGGATTTTTGTCTGCCCCCAAAAGTATCATGGGGCAGTACTGTTCTCATTCCATTCTTGTCCCTCCTGCTGTTGCAGAAAACCAGCAGAAATAGACATACTGTGGGTTCCCTGCCAGAGCATGCTCCAGAGATGGGTTTGAAGGCAGAGAAGTTGTTTTTCCTAATTGACAGTACTGATAGCTTGAAAAGCAGGATTCTATTGTTTCTCAGCTCCCTTTGTCATTAGTTGTTGTAAAGTTTCCTCTTTCGCTCTTGGATGGTTTTAGGTTGTCCAGATGTGTTGGTTCCAGGTAGAGTTCATCCTCTCTACATTGACAGGATAATTAATCTCTTGAAGACTCGTAACACTTTGCATTTCTATTAGATTGTGCTGGGCTGCTGTATGACTCCCTGTCCCAGAGTCAGGTGTTCAACAGTGTGACAGACACTGTCACGTGGTGGCCTGTTACCATTTCCTTAGTTACTTGCCTGCTGTTTTCAGTCAGAGTCAATGTTTATTGATAAAGAGAACTTTGCTAGGTCATAGTACTTTATGAATTTTCATATACAGCAATGGCACTTGGAAGCATTTCTGTTTGCTTCAGCCATCACTTTTCTTTCTTTGTAGTTAATGAAGCCCAGCTTTGCCAGTTTCTCTTTAACTTCCCTGTTTTGCTAATATTATTGAGCAAGGAGAACTTTTCAGCAGAGCTGAGGGATCCCTGCTGGGCTGGAAAGTTAAGTTGCCTTTGTGCAACTGTAATATCCCCCCTTTTTTTTTAAATCTCTAAATTTTTCACAGGTACAGCTTCAGACTTGTGCTATCAATGATCTAAAGTTCTTTGTTAAAAAGGAAAAGAAAAAAAAAAAACAGATTCTGTAATTCCCACTGATTTGAACAAGTGTAGATTGTGTTTACAGAAAGGATCCTAACCCTCATTGATAGATTAATTAAGTCAGTGTGTGTGTTTGGTGTGTGGTTTCATTGTGAAATTTCCTCACTGAGGATCCATTTTGTTGCTAGCTATCATTAGCTAACATAAAAAATAGGAATACCTGCACAGAGTACAGAGTAAGTTTTGTGTGCTTATAGATAGTTATATATAAATGATATAGATAAATATGTATATGTAATCAGAATAACTCTGTAGAGATTTTGTCAGAAAAATGTATAAATTCTGTTCAAAACAAGTTAAACTTCTGAGAGCTAAACTTTGAAAAACAGTACTTGGGAAGAGGAATAGATCAGCTTAATATATGCTTTTGAATCTAACAAATCTATTTCAGCCTGTTTTCTTTTTATACAGTTTATAAGAAATCCAATTGCTAACCTTTCAATGTTTTAAAAATGGTATTTTTTAAAAACATCTGTGGTTCATTATCATCAATATCCCAGCTATGCAGAAATCACACATATGTGGTATATCATAACAGTGAGAATGGGATGCACTGAAACGAATCCCAGGGGCTTGAGATTTCTTGCTGAGATCTATAAATGGTAATATTTCCAACCACAACTTCAATTTCCCGTTGTTATAGTAATCGAATTGGGATCTTGCATAAGAATCCTTTTTCCAACAGGTCCTTCAATGATTATAAGCCCAAAGTCACAGATTAAAGCCTTGGGATGCATGCAGGTATGACTAATAATGAATATTGCTCGGTGGACAAAAATAATCTGTACAATTCACATGTGAATGAGATTTTTTACAGAAAGGAGTAAAAATCTAGTACAGGAGGCTGGGAAATGAACAGAGGGTGATGAGTGACATGCATGTTGGTTTTGACTGGGAGATGGTTGGCAGTATTTTCATTTTGCTTGCATGGGAGTTTTGGAGCCTGTCTCTTACCATGTGGCATATTAAGCACAATAAAGATGTTCACTTGGCAGCTGGAGCATGACTAGGAACATCAAAAGAGTGACATATGCATCAATAAATGAAGAACTCTGCCTTCACGTAAATAAATATTAGATAATTGTTTCAATTGCCCATTGAATTCCTGGCAATGAGTACAATCACTAGTCATGTCTGCTGTAGCAGTACCAAAAGTTTAGTTTAGAGCTAGAGCTAAACAGTTACTATTTTTTTTTTTTGCACTTCTGTAGCACCTTGAGCACCAAACATGAATCATTTTGCTACAAGTGCTGTGCAGATGCAGAGCAAATAAATGGTCTTTGCTGCAAAGAGCTTACAGTCTAGTTAAACTCCTTGAGCTCTAACACGAGAGAGTGTGCAGGAGGACACAGAAGGTTGTAGTGTCTGTGGCCACTCATCAGGCTGCCATTAGTCCAGTCTTCTTGAAACCTGGTGCTTTCAGTCATTTAGCTTCTCAGTGGAACAGTCTGAATGGGTTCTGGTCTCTTGTGTGTGCTTGTCCATCTGGAATTTAGAAGTTCTCAGTCCCATGCTCAAATTGAATTCGTTATTGGGAGAGGGTTCAGTGCCCAGGACTCAGCTAGAGGAATAGGCTGTGTACTAAATCACAGTGGTGAGTTCACTGCATTGTTTGAGTATTTCTTACATATGTTGGCCTAATGTAGACCGGAAAGAACAGAGCAATAAATTGAATCTAGGATTTTTATGTGTTGAAAAAACTGTAAAGTTCTACCTTGTCCATCCTCTAGCAGCATCAGGTACTGAGACTGGTCCTCAGTGATTTTGGACTAAGGTGGTATTTGATTAATTGTGTTAAACCACTGCAATGATAGTTATTTAGTATGTCCTCATCACCCTCTTTTAATGGTTGGCTGGAAAGCTTTCTTCAGTTTCTGAGTGAACTTTCCCACAACCAACAGCCACAAAACCTGGTCTAGTTTGTTACTATGCTAGTTGGTACTCGGAGGGCATGAGGAGTAATTAATTAATCACTCTTTATAGTTTTTACATAGAGATTTTTTACACTTTGTGTACAAAGCTGGCTTTCTTCACTGGAGAATAGGAACTAAAGATGCTATTTGCCCTATATTTAACAGGCTGTGCTTTTTTAATGCATCAGCAACACATAGGTTTGCTTAAAACATGGCTATAGTGCCAAACATGGGAAATGTGAGTAAGCTGATGAAGCTGAAACTCCTCAGATCTCTCCTGGGTGTCTGGCAGGGCAGGAAAGTGTGGTCAGTTCCGTCTCTTTGGGCTATGTAGCTGCTACTGGAGCCTGGCACAAGCAGCAAAACTGCTGTAAATTTTGGGTATCTGCATTGGCTTTTTCCCAGAAGCTACATGAAGTTAAGGAAGCAATGGTTCCCAAGGGATGTTGTGAGAATGATTGGGAATGCAATGCAATCTTATTTATGTTCCCTGGTCATCCGAATCCAGGAGACATCATCATTCTGATAATGTTCACATTCACCCCTAACTTCAGACTAGGGAATTTATCCCAGGCTACACTTCTCTTCAACTCTCTTAACAACTGGCTTCAGTTTCATCTCTCTTGGCCCTTGGTCCAGATGATCTTCAGTGTACTCAATCGTTATGATCACTTCATCTCCTTCCACCCACTTCTAATTCCTCTCCTACATATCAGTACTTTTCAGCCTTTTCATTTTCTGTCCTCTCCTTGCTATTAACCTCGTCAAACACTCTTGTTTCTGTGGTAGAATTGAGAATTGAAAGCATCGGTGCTCTTGGATAAGAGATGGTAAGAAAACAGTTTCCCTCTTTCAAACAACGGTGCTTCTGCCCTCGCTGAAAAAAATTGCAGGGTTTCATAAAGCAAGGTCAATAGGTGAGCACAAAATAAAAGGTCTGAAAGTGTCAAATTCATAACTCCAAGGGAATATAGACTATAGATCCAAGTACTTCTGATTCCACATGTTGAATCCGCATGTGGTCTTTGAATTTCTGCAAAGCACGCAGATGGTAGCGATGCAGGAATCTCAAGGATTGTGAAAGCTGAGCAGCAAGGTGGGAGAGTGTGCTCCCAGCCAGCTTCACCCCTCTTTTTGACACACAACACAGGGTGGCCTCTTCTTGAATGCGACCTGTAGTGTTTGGCTGGGTGATGCTATAGCTCTGAACTAAGACCTTTGTTTTCAAGTGATTAATTTGTCAAAGTTTTGTTAGACTTTAATTTATTTTTTTTAACATTTTACTCCTGACATAATTAATTTCTCAGTGATGCCAAATTTTTCCGGTTGTAATCTATTAAGAGACAGTAGATCACCAGTAGCTATTGACGACGAGGAGTATGTGTTTATTCTATATAACAAGGTACCGCCGTAAGACCCAGCTTCATTGTTTGTTTGGTTTCAAGGTACGAAACCAATAAGTTAAAATCCAATTCATCAAGGCTGCAGTCTATACAGGGATTAGTAGAGAGCATTTCAGCCTGCCACATTTGTGGTGACAGGAGAATGTCGTCTTTTTTTGTGGGTTGATAGCTTTAAGAGATTGCAGTGAATCTACTAAAACACCTGTCATGTTACCAACATAAATTGCAACCGGTGGTTTTACACCAGGGAAGCCTTGCTAACAGAGAGCCTTCCATCAAAATCCAACCGTGAGCAGAAGACCCTTTGCGAGCGGTTCCTGGCCTCGGAGAGCAGCGGCGTGGGCACCAGCACAGTCTGAGAGCTGTGAAATTGTTTTAAACTGCTCTTGCTCCCGACTTCTGTGCTTTTCCCCCCTCCTGCTTCTGCTGCGGTGTAAGACTTTGCAAGCGGGGGTCTGCGACATGACAGACCAAGATAGCTTTGTCTGGAGAGACTGGAGTATTGGAGGGAAAAGAGCTTTTTCTTTCTTTCTTTTTAATTTTTTTTTTTNCAGGTGGGTTTCTCCCGGAGGAAGCTGCAGCCCGAGGAGCTGGGGAAAGGAGCAGCCGGGGGGTGCGGACCGTGCCCCCGGTGCCGCCCCGGGGGAGGAGGCAGGGGGGTGGGAATGGAGGAGTGCAGCTGAGCTGGGGAACAGGGTGAGGAGCAGGAGGTTTGGGGTTTAATTTCATCTTTTCTCCCTATCCAAATATGTTTTAATGTATTTTAATGGGTAAGTNCACCAGGGAAGCCTTGCTAACAGAGAGCCTTCCATCAAAATCCAACCGTGAGCAGAAGACCCTTTGCGAGCGGTTCCTGGCCTCGGAGAGCAGCGGCGTGGGCACCAGCACAGTCTGAGAGCTGTGAAATTGTTTTAAACTGCTCTTGCTCCCGACTTCTGTGCTTTTCCCCCCTCCTGCTTCTGCTGCGGTGTAAGACTTTGCAAGCGGGGGTCTGCGACATGACAGACCAAGATAGCTTTGTCTGGAGAGACTGGAGTATTGGAGGGAAAAGAGCTTTTTCTTTCTTTCTTTTTAATTTTTTTTTTTTATAATCCCTCTTGCTTTCAGCAAAATTCAATGAAACAGCAAAGAGGCTGATGAAATTCTGGTTTACTATCCCACTGCGCTTCCAAGGATAATTCCTTTGCCCTCAAGTAAGGCAGAGGAAATGGGAGCAGCTTTTTAGCTAAAAAAATATGTAAGCAAGCCTAAAACTCGCCCAGACACAAATCCTTCAGGTGTGGGGATCATTGCTGTGCAAGAGACTGGTGACGGTAGAGTTTGGATAGTCAGGCACAAATTCACAACATCACAACTTCGGTCTTTTCAAATCCCTCCCCAGGCTTTTTATGCCNTAAATTAATTTTCCCCAAGTCAGTTCTGTGTAGCCCGTGACAGTAATTGGTAAATGGTCTCCCTTTTTTTATCTCAATCCATGAGATTTTCCATTTTATTTTCTGCCCCGGTCCTCTAGAGGTGGGGGAGAGAGTGGCTGGGATTGCAGCCCAAGGTCAACCCACTACTACCAGTTTGGCAAGTAGTGTTCAATAGCTCTTATTCTGAATTCTGGGAATTTGAGTTTTTTTTGCATTTGATTAATTTTTAATTTAACCTTTCTCATCAATATTCATCATAAAATGAAGTTGCATTCAAATAATAGAACCAGCAACAGTTCTTTTTCCCTGAGGTGGTTCTACCATGGGATTTAAATCCACTGAATGCCCAGAGAGGAAGGATCTCTGTGAATTCCTTTGGCAGCCCTGTCTTCAATTTTGTCTATCTGGAAATAGATGCAAAATTTAATGAAGAAAATTTCTGTGTAACTTCTCAGGAGTGTGACTGTTCACTATGAGAATTCTTGCTGTGCTTCAAAAACAGTTACAGAGGTTACATAGTCAGGAAAAGTTTAGGAATTGGCCAAGCTGGGAGAGAATCTGGGGTTATTTTTTTTTATTTAAAAAACAATGACCCAATACAAGAAGTCTATACAGTGAATTTAAACAATTATGCAAAGTACNTGGAAAACCGCACCTCTGCTTTACTAAAGCTGCTGCACAGGGTGTTGGGGTGCGGGGGTCGGCAGCGGGACCCCTGGGCGGTGAGGTCGGGGCTGCCTCGTGCCCGGCACAGGTGGTTNGAGGAGGAGGAGGAGGAAGGGCTCCGGGCACTGCAGCCGGGGTTCCCCGCGGCTGCCGGAGGACCCCGCACAGCAGCAGGTGGGTTTCTCCCGGAGGAAGCTGCAGCCCGAGGAGCTGGGGAAAGGAGCAGCCGGGGGGTGCGGACCGTGCCCCCGGTGCCGCCCCGGGGGAGGAGGCAGGGGGGTGGGAATGGAGGAGTGCAGCTGAGCTGGGGAACAGGGTGAGGAGCAGGAGGTTTGGGGTTTAATTTCATCTTTTCTCCCTATCCAAATATGTTTTAATGTATTTTAATGGGTAAGTAATTAAATTAATTTTCCCCAAGTCAGTTCTGTGTAGCCCGTGACAGTAATTGGTAAATGGTCTCCCTTTTTTTATCTCAATCCATGAGATTTTCCATTTTATTTTCTGCCCCGGTCCTCTAGAGGTGGGGGAGAGAGTGGCTGGGATTGCAGCCCAAGGTCAACCCACTACTACCAGTTTGGCAAGTAGTGTTCAATAGCTCTTATTCTGAATTCTGGGAATTTGAGTTTTTTTTGCATTTGATTAATTTTTAATTTAACCTTTCTCATCAATATTCATCATAAAATGAAGTTGCATTCAAATAATAGAACCAGCAACAGTTCTTTTTCCCTGAGGTGGTTCTACCATGGGATTTAAATCCACTGAATGCCCAGAGAGGAAGGATCTCTGTGAATTCCTTTGGCAGCCCTGTCTTCAATTTTGTCTATCTGGAAATAGATGCAAAATTTAATGAAGAAAATTTCTGTGTAACTTCTCAGGAGTGTGACTGTTCACTATGAGAATTCTTGCTGTGCTTCAAAAACAGTTACAGAGGTTACATAGTCAGGAAAAGTTTAGGAATTGGCCAAGCTGGGAGAGAATCTGGGGTTATTTTTTTTCTTTAAAAAACAATGACCCAATACAAGAAGTCTATACAGTGAATTTAAACAATTATGCAAAGTACTTTATATTCAGTATAACTATTTTCTTTTATCTTCTGTGGTATGTATCCCTGGCTGTATTTATTTCTGAAAGTGTAATGCAGTTTTTAAAGATCCAATAGATATGAAATGTAAAATCAAAGCAGTGAGAGCATACATATAAGTGAAATATCTGCAGCAGCAGTAACTCAAGGAGCAGGTAGCAAATACAAAACGGATTGTCTGAAAAAAACCCCACTTCATGTGCAAATACATTGTTCAGAGATGTCAAAACCTGAAAAGTTTACTTAACGACTAGAAGTTTGTGATGAAGACCTCTTAATCATACAGCTGGTAGTCACATTAGTAATGTTTTTTTACAGTATTTTATGCAAAATGGATCTACCGGACCCAGAGAAGGAAATTGATGCAAAGTCTCCAACCTTTGTACTTTAGAGACATTTTTCTCTTTATGTCAGCCTTCCTAAATATGTTAAATCTTCCATGTAAAGTGAAACAGGATTATTGACAGCCACTGTCTCATTAAAAGTTCTCACAATCCTTGGCTATACTGAGAGTGCAGCTCACACACTGTATCACAATCCTGGTATTTAGTAAGAAATGTCATAGTTTGGTTTTTTCCTGTTTTGTAACTCTTCTGCAGTAGACTGTGAGGTTTAATATTCTATAAACCAATTCCAAGCATAAAGATGTCTTGGAGAACTGAAAGCACTTTACCAGCAGGAGAGAGATCCTGGGTTAGATGAGGAGGATAACAAGGTCTCTACTGATGCTGCCTAATTTGCAGTACTAGATGGGCACTTTGTGCATTTGATTTCAGTGATCACACAATGATCATGTCCAAAGTGTTCTGTTTATCTCCTACCTCTCTAGTTAGTATGGTCAATATCTCTTCATCCTTCTGGAACTGCATATTTGTAACACTTGTGAATTATAATCACACAAACATAAAGCTTCTTTGAAAAGTTTTTCCCCGTAGATTGGGAGACATTTCTTTCTGAGATCTGTAGAGAGTAACATCAAGATATTTGAAGTCCATCAAAGTGTATACTTATAATTGTGTCTTTTCTTTTCTTTCTTTTTTTTTTTTCCCTCCAGTGAAATTTGATGACTGCAAGGGGAATAAAAAATTGAACTTCGAAGTTTCTAACCCAGACTTTAAGGTGGAACGTGATGGGTATTTAGTTGCATTAAAGAATGTATCAGAAGCTGGCAGAGCCTTGTTTGTACATGCACGGTCTGAGCACGCTGAGGATACAGCAGAAATTTTGATTGTTGAAGCAAATGAAAAGCGTGGTGCATTAAAGGTAAGATAAACACAAAAGACTTCAAGAAGGTGCCAAGGAGATGCTGATAGATATTTACATGTGCCATCTAGGAGTGTAAACAGCTTTAATCTGTTAGCAGAGATCTAAATTGGTCTTCAGTATAGATAATGCTGTTCTGTTTTAGCACCTTGTTTAACTCAAAATACAAATTTTCCAGGTTTTGAAAAATGTCTTGCATCTTCAGATGTAAATGTTAAACATTCTTAAGGAATTGATTCAAATGAACAAGCCCAAGTATCAAAATTGACTGGTTCTGCTGGTGTATGTTATGCCAGATAACCACAGTGTGGCCATAACTAAAACTGGAAATCATAGTCCAAGTGTTTGTAAGTTAGAATTTAAAGAACCTTCACATTCCAATTACGTGGGAATGAATTCTATGTTGTGGAATTTAAATTGCCAGGTAGGTCTGTTTATTTGATATTATTATGTGTTAAACTATATAAACATCTGCACACGAATGGCAACATCTATTTACACTCTGCCTTTATGCAATAGTGATTTTTCTTCTACTCTGTCCACTAAATGATAGTTCTTTTCCACCTGGAATTTCAGTGTAATACCAACCTATAGGGAAAAAGTGCTTCACATACCAATCATTTACATTGCACCCGTGAAAATAACAAAAGGAAATGTGAGTTAGCCTTCTGTGTGTGGCATTTAGGACAGAGGCAGCAAAGATAGTGGTGTACTAGACAATTAAGCCTGGTACTTTACAGACCTGTAATTTCTAGCAACTATAAAGAAGCCATGATAAAAATGTTTGATCTTATTTTGGTATTTAGACTTTCACCTGCCTGTGTCCCCATTGTATTTCCAACAATAGTTTATTATAAGTTAAGTCTTCCATTAAAAAAAATAAAATAGGTGAAAGGTTGAACAAACTTCTGTAAGTCTGTGGTAAGGGAAAGGTTTTGATCTGCACTTTAAGCTGCATGAAATGTGAATA
Source organism: Chloroceryle aenea (assembly GCA_013399075.1). Classification (NCBI taxonomy): domain Eukaryota; kingdom Metazoa; phylum Chordata; class Aves; order Coraciiformes; family Cerylidae; genus Chloroceryle; species Chloroceryle aenea. Next base: position 1,102,846 of record VWZY01011396.1, on the reverse strand, counting down.
TAGATTGCCAGCGGGAGAGAAGGTACCAGAATGTGTAACTGCAGAGAGCTGATCAGAACACTTAAATGGAATTTAATTTTATTTAAATATTCTGTTCCTTCACAAAGTTAAGATTTAATTTTTAACAAGGACATACTTGAGAGAGCCTCTTCCATGGTGGAGCTGTAGATTTAGGACCATGCACTACTAAATTCAGAATGTGTAAGCTAAACTTGAAGGAGCTGGGCACTTGGCTGTCCTGTGTCTCAAACTGGCAAGGCATGCTCCTTCTGGTGCCATCAGAAGAATGTCTGAATTTTTGTTTCACTTCGTGTTTTGACATCTTAGAAGCAGTTTCAAAATGGGGACTCTCATTCTCAAGTTAGAAGTTACTGAAACCACAGAGGAGTTTGAGACATCTCTGACAGGAGGTCTGGAGTTAAACTTCATGGGATTGGTCTATGTGTGATGATCTGATTCTTTCAGAATCAGATTCTGAGGTTTTATTCCAGTTTTTTTACAAAAGCAGCCCTTCAATGGCATGAGGGGAGCTATTCTATTCTATTGAAGTTACAATCTCAGGGAAATCTTGCCTCCTGAGGAGGAATTATCAGATGTGTATTTGCACAGCCTATGGCATAGCTTTGTCAGTGACCTTTTCTCTTTATGTGCTGTTTGGGTTCTGGGTAATGTCCCCTCAAAGTGTTCCAGCAATATTAATTAATTCCTCATGTTGAAATCCATCACCAGACTGCATTCAAAAGCCAAGTCTAATTTGGCTGCACTCCTGGATTCTGTTCCAACCACTTTGTGTTGCTGCAGAGAGAAAACCGAGGTCTAAATCTGGCATATTCTGCCACTTGCCAGTCTACCCTCCATAGGTGATTCCTCCAAGACATATGACAGCATAATCTCTACCTGCCTTCATCACTTCTTTATGAATTCTGTTATTCAGCTCATAAGTAGATTACTATCCTTTTAGTCTGGTGATCCTCAGTGTCTGCAGTGCCTTTGGCCAATATCTGCCACATTAATATGTCCTGGGAAATCCATCTGATGAAGATCATCACTGTTTTCAAGAGAACGTGGAGACCTTTGGGGCTGGCTGTTCTACTCTGGCCTCAGCCACTGCTCTGTTGCTGTTAAATCAGTATTTTTTGACAACCATTGCAGCTATTGTTTGTCTATTTTAAACACAACACAGTCTTGTCTTTCTGTTTGTCATATTTGAGAAGGATATAAAGATTACAGTGTCCTATCTAAAGTGATTTTATGATAAATTTGAACTTAATCCTGTACTTTTGCAGTCTAAATGTGTCAGCATGGAAACAGCAGAACTGCTCCATCTGTTTATGCAAAAGTCTTGGCTAAGAAATGCTCAGATGGAGCCTTAGTAATTCAGCATAATTCTGTAGGGTTAAGATGAGCACATGCTAAAGCACTGCTTAGCATTCAGTACTTAGAGTACAGCACCTTGTTTAATTAGGAGATAAGTAGTTCTTAAGTATTTCCCCACTGCCAGCAACTGCCATCTCTTTCCTGAAAGCATGTAACCTACATCTGTGAAATCCCATTGTTAATGTTTCTAATTGCAGATGCCCAACATGTTTGGAAATGACTGACAACAATGATCTCTAATGTGCTGACTGGCAGTCTGAGCCTAAAACCTTCTGATTGCTACCAACCGTACTTTAGATGAATATGGAAAACATTTAGAGTTGCAATCTGGAGTGCACAGAAAAGATTTTGATATCCTAGTAGTGGAAGGATGTGGTTTTTATCCTGCCAAAGATGTTGGAAGGTTCCATCTGGCCTCACTGACCAGTTCTATGTGATGAATTTGGTGGCCATAGTATAGCTAGTGGCTGCCACTATTTAACTCTGCTTTTTGAGTCAGAAGGGCATGTTTTCTTGCTTTTCTTCCAGAAGCCTACTAGAGCTGCAGAACCTGCAGCTTTCTATCAAAGGGTGGCTGTGACTACAGTATGAGAAGAGAGGTAGTTCCTCAACATCATCAGCCACCTTGGCTGTTGCTCTCTGATCACAGAATCCTTTGCAGGGTCTAGCGACAGAAGAGCAAATAGAGCACTGCTGCTTTTCCAGATGCTGGATGTTTCTGCAAAATACCATAAATCCAGTGAGTGTCTGTATCTACAAATATGCATATATAATGTTGAGAGCAAAAATCTGTACATCACATGACAGGTAGATTGCTTACTACAACGTGCTGTTAGTGCCCCTGTGTGTATGTACAAACTTGTACCCCCAGGCAGAGTGCTCCCTGAAAGAAATGAAATTCACTTGTGTTCACTGTGGGGTAGTGCTGGTGAGGGGTACACAACTCTGCCGTGCTCTGCTTTGCCCAATGTTTGCTTTCACACTGTCAGGATGAGTGCTTGATGATATTAAAAACAGAAATGGAAGTGTTTTGATTCACCCAGGATACCTAAAATGAACTTTGGGTTCGTTATGAATAATTCATAGAATTGTTAAAGTTCAGATCCCTAATGGAAAAATAAATCACTCGGAAACCCCAGCTGGGAACAAACTGACCAAGCCAATGAGTGGCAATAATTATGTTTTAAACTTATCCAATGCTTGGTCCCTGCTTCATTCTATGAAAACAGCAGGACAACCAATAGGTAGAAATTTCATCACATCTGAGTGTTCGACCAGACATTAGTGGATTTATTTATTTATGTATACAGTCTTTTTTGGGTGGCAGATAGAAAGTATAGCAAATCTTTTGTAGAGTCTCATAAGGGATTGTGAGTTGCAGAAGGTAGAAAGCTGGGAATTGAACTTTGTCCTCCAAGGCTAAATAAAATGGTTGTCTGCTAGTCCTTCTCCCTCTTTAATCTGATACTGGGTTTAACGAATACACTCTTAGTACACTGGCAGCTAAAAGAAAATCTTGGGAAACCATTTTCTTTGCCTTTTTTGTGTGTGTTGGCAAAATGCAGCCTTCTCCCTGCCCCCCCCCAAGCAGGAGGAGTTATTTAGAACTTTTATTTGTTACAGCATCACAGACACAGAGCGGGGGGGAGGGGGGAAGAGCGAGATATCAGGAGTCTGGCACTAAAGGAGATAAGAGGGCAGGCAGATATTCAGAAATTCCAGCCTAGTAGTATCTTCACTGTATGGTGCTCAGCAGTCTTCCATACACAGGGATGAAATGATTAAATAGAATCTGTCAAACCCTCAGGACACTTTTCAGGAACTAGATGGAAAAGGAATAGGAGAAAGAAAAGAAGAGATAAGGGGGAGGAGCACAGCCTGAGACAGCATGTTGTAGACTAAGTTTGAAATAATTTCCAGCAGTAGCTCACACTGAAGGAAATGAAGTTGCTCTGGTCCTGTTACTCTGTCCAGTCCATTTTGTAACAGCTACAGGCTACTCAGATATGTGGCTTCTACTTTCCCCTTGGCCAAGCCATTGCTTTGCCAACAGCAGAACCCTACAGTGTTTGTTATAGTGGGGATAGGAGGGGCAGCCTGGCTGAAAACTTTCCCAGACACCTTGCAGACCTGAAAATTCTGTTTCCTACTAAGTCACTGCCTGGATATATCTGTTTGTGTAAATTGCTTTATGCCCATGCCTCTGTTTCCTGAAGTATCAAACAGAAATAATGAAACTAAGCTCCTTGGATTTAAATGTTAGCATTACTTGTTTGTGTCTTACTCTCTGCTTTATCCCTGCAGGATACAGATTGCAAATGTTATTGATATGAGATAAAAAGTGCCTAGAGCCTTAAATCCTGCATGTATGGCTTTCTGCCTTATAACAGATGATAAAGGATCAATAATGTTGTTATGAATCAGGATTTTTTCACAGAAAAAAATTCATGCAAGGAAGTGAATAGCTTAGTCATCTGGCAGTTCAATAATTTATTTAGAAAATAAGATAAAAAACTCATCCTCTCTGACAGAGCAACAATTGTTCCCATTAATGTTTATTAGCATTTTTTCAGTTCAGAATAGAGTTCCAAATAGGCTCAAAATGACTGCAAAGCTATCAAGATGGACTCTCATATGAGATATTGACAAACAGGCTAGAAGAGTTTCATATTATTAGATTTTGCATATAGTAGGAGCTGCAAAAAGAGTGATGCACTGCATGAATAAAACACCGTGGTTTGCAGTTAATGTTAAGGCACAAAACAGAGTAAGTCATAGGGGTACATCAATATCTATGTTACACTTAGGAGTTATTATACTGATTGCAACAGTATATAGAATACCATTTTCAGAAAAGCAGTGGAGATACTTTCCCTTTGGATATGAAGGTGTCCTTCAGGCATATAAAGATGGGCTTTCTTAAAGAGAAAAAAGAAAAAAATGTCTTCTCAGTTTTGCATTCAGTTTGGCAGAAAGCTTAACTTATTGTTCTCCTACTGGCCATTTAATGATTAACTCAACATTACTACTTTTTACTTTTGTTATCACACTGCCAACACCTACTGACTTGGAATTCATGCATAAAATTCTGAGGTATAAATGATTTTAAGAGTTTAATATGTTGTTGGTATTTCAGCAAATGACTGTTCCCTGCTTTAATCACCAGTGAAAGGATGCAATATATATTTTTTTAATAAAGTCTGCAATTGCAGATTTCACTCAATACATCTTAATTAGTGTCTGTGAAAGCAAGAGCTTGTTCTCATCAATGGATTATTCTGTAGTATCATTTAGCTGCTTTTTTGGCTGTATTTTTTATAAAAATCATTTGTGCACACCACTTGCTGTTGAGGAAACAACAAAGAGCTCCTTTTATATGAGAAATCTCCTTAACCACTAAAATAAACAATTTTCCATAGAAATTCCAGTCACCTGCTTTCCCTTTTTATCCTTCAGCTTGATCCAGAACCTACTGAAATAATCAGATTCCAGCAGAGTTTAGATCTAACCCTTGAATCAGGAGTTATGTCTGACAGTGCCACGTGGGTGTGACTCCTGTGCCTCTTTGCTGGACTGTTTCTGAGTGACCCCACAAGTCCCGTGGTCATGCGGAGCGGTTGTGATTTTTCCAGTAGAGCCATGCTCCCTGTTTTCTCAGCTCTGCTCCAGAGCCTCGCCTCTATTGATAGGCTTGTGCTTTCCTCCAGGCCTGGACTGAATTTATACTTCCAACTTAACTGCAGATGCCCACCACCAAAGAAATGCAGGTTTCATATATGCTGGCTTTGGAGTTTGCTCTGACAAAGATCCATTTATCTGAGAATTATTATGGTGCCAAGAGATGTGGCAGTTGCCATAGCAACAACTACATATTGTGTTGAATACTAGAGTAAATACTACAAAGAACATGAGCCACTGGTGGTTTTCATTAATTTAATGTTCCTCTTTTTGGACAAAGTATGTCGTGTAAGTTTATTCAGTGTATATATAAATGCTTGGATCAAACGTGGGCTACTTTTCCTTCTGTTTCCCTCAGTGCTCAACTTCAGCATGTAAATGAGAAGTACTTGGTTATTTAAGGAGAGAAAAATGGTCTTATAGACTGGAAACATGAATAATTGACTGTGAAACAAGAAGGTGTTAGCTTCTGTGACTGTTCAGTGCTTTTCTCTATGAGTAATCTACATTCAGATTTTATGTGAACTGGGGATGTATTTATCCAGGAAAAGGGACTTTGTGTTTTTCAGTAGCAAGCAGAGCTAAGGCACGTATAGACTGTTTAACAGTGATTCAAAGGTGAAATGAGATGAATTTTGAAAGGAAAAAAAGCAAACCTCATTAATTATTCCAAGTTATTAATAGACTAATGAAAACTGATAGGCAAGACTATTCTAAATGCATTCATTTTATTAAAACCATTTAAAATCATGATTCCTTTCAGGAATTGCAGAAGACTTCTGTTAGCTCTCCCTGCAGTAACAGGTGTCATCCACAGGATGTTTTCACTATTGCTTGGTGTGCTTCTGGTGTAAACTTAAGGTTTTTGTGGAAGCTCAGAAACAAATGCAGTTCTAGAATGCAACCAATTCTGTTCTATTTTCTTTTAAAAACAAACTTAGGTCTTGCTCTTCATCCATAAGACTTAATGGTAAAGCTTCCATAAATCTCAGTGAGAGAGATTATTCAACAATTGCTGAAGTCTTTTACCTGAACTAAAATTCATATATATTTACCTCTTGCCCCTAAAATATTTTTGAGAGTTTGAATTGTAGGTAAGTTGTGTGAAGACACTGTGAATTAGCTTCTTTTTATGATCTAAGATGTTATCTGTCCTTTAGCCATCCCCCCAAAAAAATCCACAGAATTTTATTTGTGAGTGACAAAACATCAGGCATTGCCATAAATTTGTTTGTTGCCTTTTTAATTTTTTTTCCCCAAGTAGTTATTGCTCTGAGTCCAGCCTGAAAGTATTCTGATATGAAGTATGCCAGTCCTATGTGTTAACCTCCGGAGACTGATGGAGTTGTGTGGAATCTTGTGCCAGAGGTGTGGGGAACATTTCAAGGAACCATTTGGAAAAGTTTTAAATTTGAAATTCATTGTAGTAAATGAGGATGTAAGTGGGAAAGCAACAGGCTAAGTATGATTTAGTAGAACATTAAGCAATATCATAAAGGATAAGTAGGTGTCTCTTAGGATATGTAATATCTTGCATTTATAAAGCGGCTTTCATCCTGTGAGATCCTTAATATGTAACTATTAAGTACACAAGGAAAGCTGGTGACACTGGTCCCTCCTCCAGCAGGCAGGAATGATGCAGCCAGTGTATGACAACTACCCCAGTTTCACCAGGGGTACCTCAGATTTATTAAGGAAAAGAGATCATTCCAAGAGGAGATCAAACTAAGTTGTGTTCAAAACTGAACTCAAGGTTGTTCTTTACTGTGTCAGAAGCACAAAATATTGCTGGTGTTTTCCCACTATAAGCTTTTTCATCAGCTCCCAGAAACAGGGTTGATTTGAGGCTGAGCCATAATAGGAGAAATTACTCACATGAAAAAACGATTTCCTGAGTAAGAGTTTAGTCATTTCTCTCCATCAGACACATCAATAATCACCCCTAATAGTTGCCCCAATAGTTCCATGCTGGTTTTCACAAACCTGAAGGAACATTTATTATGGTTATTATAGTAACACCTATCTCAGCACACATCTTAAGCATTTAATGGAGCATCACAGGATAAAAATCTACATTTGTCCTCCCTCAAGAATTGATTCTTCCACTGCAAGGACAGATGGCTCCTTCTGGACCCAAAATTCTTTTTTTTTTTTGGTGATCATCACAATTCTCTTGCTTTTAAGAGTATTCTTTTGCATCTTATTTTACAGCTAGTTTTCTTAAGTACCAAGAATAACTTGGCAAGTTGACATTTTCAGCATAAAAATGACAGAGTTAAAGCTTAATATAATTTAGTTTCTCCATAATAAACAACTCTGCTAACGTTTACATTCATCTTGGAGTTATTAATCATCCAGTTCTTCACTTCTTATTTCACCACCAAATCAAACTGAATAACCTTTACATTCCTGATTCAGGAAATGGGGTTTTCATTATTTGTTTTGGTGCTCAGTCCATAATCTGAGTTGTAGCCTCATAGATTTACTGCAATTTTACAGAGTGTCCTGGTTTCACTGGGACAGAATCACAGCCCTGCCATGGTCTGCAGGCCATTAGCGGTTTGGAGTCAGCCAGGGCAGCTGACCTGTCCTGGCTAGAGGTGTATCCCATCCCATAAGCCTCATGCTTGGTAGAAAAGGGGAGCCTTGGATATGAGCTAAATGAAGACACTGAGCAATTTTTGTTTGCCCCTCTTCTAGTTTTCAGTAAGTGAATTTTTTCAGTAGCAGGTCAAGAGAAATATTGTCAACTCTCCTGGGTGATCAACTTACTATTATGCAAAGTTCTACACACTCCCTGTCCTTTTGGTTATTCTGTTGCCATGTGAGTTACTGAAGGGGGAAGATTTCTCCCATCTGTGTCACAATAACTATGGACAGTTCAAATGGTGTCCTTATCATTTATGTAGCTGTGCAGGGCAGATTAAGTAACTTTCTGACTTTATCTACACACAACTTTATTTTTGCTGTTCTGCTGTACTGTGTTGTCCTTATGTGGTTTGCTCTCTTTCCCCCACTCCCAGCAACCATCCTTCTGAAGCTGATATGGTCATTAAAGTCAGAAAAGTCTGTGATAGTTCACATTGACCTGCAAATTAAGGTGGAGATAAGGGGAGGGTCTGCTATAAACTTCAGTTTAAAGATTAAAAGTCAAAGTTGGGGATGATTTGCCTCTGAATTTGGCTTATATCTACAAACCTCAAACTCATTGCTAACAAGGTTAAATGTATATGTGAGGTAAGGCTTGAAGCTTTAAGTTACAGGGTTGATTTTAGGCATGATTATTCACAAAACCGTGTAATTAATCTGTCATAGGAAAACACAGAAGGCAGTGCACCAAATGCAATCTCCATTAAGTCAATAGGAGTCGTTCCACTGACTTTAATGAGCTTTGAATCTACTCATAAATCTGCGATGAGGGGTGTCCAAATCAAAATTTATTTGAGGGTGACCTTGATGTTAATTGTTAGTGCTTCCATGTTGTTGTTTAATTGCCAGGAAAACCGAATGTGTTAGTGGGACTATCATATGGTCTAGTCCTTTCTGTTGGATACTATTAGCATTAAGGTTATATATATATAATATTAATTGGGCATAATGTTAGTGGGCAGTCACAGTATGCCAGTTATCCTTTCTGTCTATGAAACAGGATAAAAAAATAAATTTCTCCAGTTATTTTAAATCTTGTTTATGCCTTCATCTGAATCCCTGCAAAATTAGTGGGGTTTTTTATCAAGTAGCTCTTTAGACAATCTCAGAAGTTTCACACATTCAGTAGCTTTTAATCCCATATTTTGTGTATTGACTATAATTACTTTTAAATTACATCTCACATTTGTAAATACCATAAGGCAGATTCTGTTCACTCCTATGAAGTTTAATAAATTTAACATCTGCCAGAAAAGTTCAGTCATCTGTATCCCAAATGGAAATGTTTCCTGCTTTAACATACCATATTTAAATCAATTAGAGGAAAAATATGGGAAATATATTAGAAGTATAAAAGGGAAAGAATTCCTTTAATATTTCTCTACTAAGCAGAAAAGTAGCTGGTTTACTTGAGGGACATAATTACTGTATCTACTGGTGGTAAGAAAATATGAGAGAGGTTGTGGAGGGAGAATTATTTCGGTTTCGTTTAATGGCTTTTGCAATTCCTTGTCATTGCTGGTAATTATTGTGTCTTTTCTTTTAGTTGGCACTCTGCATTAGGCTGTATTTTGTATCATTTTATTAATTGAAAATGTGTTTCAGAACAATTGTGATTTAGATAAGTGACTTGATTAAGACTCAGACTTTAAAAGTATAAAATGAGAAAATAAGGTGAGGGAAATTAATCTTGACTCTAGACAACAGAAGATAAGACTCCAGTTGCCAGTGTAAGGGCATGTGTTTAGGAGAATCAAGGGAGAGAGCAAAACTATTCTGCATTTTTCATTATTTCTCCTTTATTTTACCGTGGTATAGAAGGACTGACAAAACTTGTGGCTTGTGTATGAACTACTTGTTCATACAGGTAGTGAACGATAGCAAAGAGCTATCCAAAAAGCCTGTGGACAAAGCAGAGGTTGGACAAAGGGAAGAAGTGTGATACTGACAGTCTTCACTTGTGTACCTTTCTTGCTTCTGATTTCTGTGTATAAAACAGGGATCCTTGGTAAATCTTTTAAAGGTAAGGTAGTCAGGTATGGGATAATAGGGAGTTTTTACTTTTTTGCTGGAGGAGACCTAGCTATTTTGAAACTAAGGCTGTTACACTTGGTTGCTTGATTTAGCTCTATTCGAAGTCATCTACTTGGTGGGTTACATCTGAGCTCAACTTCATGGGGCACGTGAGGCACAGAGGCATCTTGGAGGCCTAGAGTGGCCTGCAGTTTGCCAGAGAGAGCTTGCTTTGTTTCTCTCTAGCAAGAGATGCTATGCGATTCAGAACATGCAGGGTAGATAAACAGATCTTTGCTTTTACCTTATGCTCTTCTCCAACAAATTTCCCTGGGCCTTTGACACTCCATAATTATTTCACATGTCCATGAAGACCAGCTTGTAGTCTTTTCTGATAATAGTGAGAGTCTCTTATGAAAAACAAAAAGAAGCCCACCCCCAAAAAAAGCAACCCACAAACAAACTAAAAGCAAATCACAAAACCAACCAACCAAACCCAACATACTCAGCATGTTTTTCCACTAGAAAGTTTCTTTTTAATTCTCAATATTTTGTATTTGGCACTGTGCTAAATGAGAACAGTTGCTATTGATTTGCATGTTATTATTTTTTTTCTTTCCTTTTCCTATTAAAAAGGAATTAGTGCTGTCAAGTTAATGAACTCCAGCTATACATACATAGATAAGCCGAGGGGTAGATTTAGTATCTGCCTTGTTCTAATATATAAAAGGTTTTCCTCAGGTTACTGTTTCATATTCACTACAGGGAAAATGGAATGCTCTGCTCTTATGCTGTCAACAAAGCAGACTATCTGGAAAAGTGACATGATAGGGGGCTATTTATAGGGCTCTACATATAGCAAAAGTTCCTAAAAGAATGTTGCCTTATCTTCTATTTTTAAATTAACATCTTATACAAATTAATAGCTTTGGACAGTAGTAGTGGAGATGAGGACTCAGGAGCTTTTTCACTGAACTTGTTGGTAAATCTTTTGCCCTGCTATACTGCCAGTGAATATATCTGGTATCTAAGAAGTTGTTTCTTCTTGTGTTGGATTGTTTTATATCCATGCATATATACATGAAATTCCAATTTCTGTTTTGCTGTTCTTTAACATAGACAAACTGGTGAATCTGATACAATTAATCTTTTGGCTGGTATCTTCTGCTGCTGGGAGTTATGAACTGGTCAAATCTGGTTCAGCATGAGAAAAAGCTGAACATCCTAGGGTCTATTTCAGAGTCTTGGGGGTAGGGGTTTTGTCCCTGCAACTTGAAGCTGCTTCCAGAAAGGAGAAAGTGTAAAAAAAAAAAAAAGGGTAAGATTGAGCTCTATGCTAACTGATGTCGATCTATATAATGTGTGTAACCCTGAAGTACTTGTGTTTGTAGAGGACAAACAGACCATGGTACTCTTCTGTGCTCCAGATTTACTAGAAGGTAATTCTCCATGACCTGGGAATTTTCTGCAAGGCACTTTCAGCATTACCAGCAGTGAAGCAGAGAGTTAATCTGATTAGGGAATTTGGCCACTGAAGTCACTTGTGGACTTTTGGAATTGAAGACTTGCTTTCCAAATGTTTGTCTGGGTTACAAGGCCGTGAAGAAATGGAGTGATGGAAGAAAGAGAAGCTGTATATATGAGCTAGCTTGTGAAGTACATTTCCGTGGTGACCTTAAAAGGCAGGGAACAGTGTGTTTCGTACTTTCCATGGGGATTTCTCTGTTCAGGACAGGGTGGAGATGGTTGTGGCACACTGCCCTGAATTCCAGATGCATGCCTTGCCAGGCGTTGCTCTGGCAATGGGGATAAACTGTTGCCACTGAGAAATACACTAATGGTATTTGGCCAACCAGAAAAGTGGTATAAACAAAAGTTTTAAACTGTATTTTTCTACAGTATTAGAAGACTGTTCTGCTTCCTTGTGCTGATGATGCTGACAGGGAAAATCAAAGTGCACTTGTTTATTAACTTTAAAGGGAGCTCTGATTTTTCAGGAGGCTTGAGCTAGATGTGCAGCAGAAGACAATACCTTTTTCTCCTTCCTACACCACAGAGAGGTCAAAGCATAACTATCATCAGAAGCAATAATATTATTTATCAAGAATTCCAGCATGAGTAGTTGAAAAGTTTAAAATTAATTCCCCAAATTATTATCCCAGTCTTGCAACTGGATATTCATGGGGATAAGTCTGATGCATGATTCAGTTCTTTGTCATTTCAGTACGGTTCATATTTTCCTAACATGAGAAAAAAGTGAAACAAAAAAAAGATCTTTATTGCAAGATTAATGTTTAAAGAACTTAAGATTTGAACTTTACTTAAATATTTTGAAGAAGTTTCAAAAGCTATTATGTAATTATAACTTACATTTCAGCTGTAGTTGGAAACAATACTATCAACATAGCATAAAAATCCTGTTTTCATCATGTTTCTATTTGTACTGCAAAAGTGAGTAACTCTCAGGACATCAATCCTAATTTTGTAGGCTCAAGAAGTTTGTCATTATTCAGTACAAGCTTCCAACAACCCTGTAAAACCCCTGCTATTTGTTTTGTGCAATTGCAGACCTCCTCATGTTTTTGAAATGCAGCCATATCTGACATGAGTAGTGGGGTCACTTAAATTCTTCACTGATTTTAAAGGTAATACTAGCTTCAATTGCTGCAACTGCAGCCTTCAGCTGAAGTCTCATGTGGACCCAGCACCTGAAGAGGGACATGACCAGGTGTCTGAATACTTTCCCTGCCAGGGAATGGCTGTCACTGTAAGGAGGTGGGAATAAATGGAAACATTGCTGCCAGAATTAAAAAAAGAATAATGGGAAGGGATCCTCTTTGCACACATTTTCTAGGAGAGAAACAGGGAAGACAGATAAGGGACAGAAAAGAGGGGAGGTGGAGAATAATAATGAGGTGAAAGTTGTGGCTCAGAGAATGGGTCATGAAAATCTCTGAAATTTAAAGAAGAGGGAAAAGTAGATGGGAAATCAGAGCTAAGA
>VWZY01011396.1:1069394-1090093 GCA_013399075.1 Chloroceryle aenea | reverse complement strand
AATTTGAAAAAAAAAAAAAGCTGCATCTATCATCCAGATTTCCTCAACTGTTCATGCCCTTTCCTTCTGTTTTGGTTTTTCTTTGCAGCATGAGTCTCCTAAAACTTCACTAAGATTACAATGCAATACCTTGGCACCAGTCTCTCTTGTTTATGTGTCCATTAGTTCAAAGCCACAGAAAGGCAATTTATTGAGTATGAAAAATGTCACCTATGGCACCCTCATTTGCATCTGAAAATTGATTTTTGTCACACTGGGATTTTAGGACAACCTTTTTTGGCAGCCCACATTGCCACAAAGCATAATAAAAATAATTATGTGACCACAAAAGCAGGTAAGGTTCACTGTAAATTTTAAGTCTCTACAGAATTGTAGCTGCCAAGGTATTATTTATGAAACTGTAAAAGAGTTACCTGTGGTAATCTTTCTTGATGATGTAATATTGACACCTAAACTTAAAACATAACTTGTGATTCTCAGCTAAGTGTAACAACATAATGACACTTGAATGTGTTTCGCCAAACATTCCAACATGATAGCAGACTGAGAAATATCTGCTGAGCAATTTATGAGTTAAGATTTGTAAGGTGATGATTACTGAGCTATGGAATGTTTGGGTTTTTTTAACAAGGTACTCCTAAGCCCTTTTTGACCATCAGCTAAACCATGTGTACCTGCTTAGCTGTCTTGCTCACACTAAGTTAATTCATTTTCCACTTTCCTGTGTGTTTGGTGCTGGGTGTCTACAAGTTTTTTTCTCTTCACTGGTGAGATTGTTAATGTACATGGGAAGATGTTATTGTCCGTTGTGATACTGAAAAATCCTATTAGTTATTAGTGTTAAGTTGCTCAAACAGTTTCATTAGTTATTTGGGCAAAACAATTCCCCAGGGTAAGATATATTTATATAACAAATTCCTCTAAAGCCGAATCAACCATAAATGGATTATGCAAACTTGTTTCCTTTCTTGTAGATAAATTGTTTTACAGCAGTGTTCATTATGAGAAAGTTCTTTGCCCACTGTAGTACTTCATCAGCACAGAATAATCTACAGCTTCAGTTTCAATGGTAAAAAGACACCATTCTTTAATATGAATGTGGCTTTTAATCCTAGCTCAGGATGTTGGTTTTTTTTTTCCTTTCTGTCTTATTTAAAAGACATGCAAAGGATGGCAATTGATAAGCTCATATTCCTTTAACCAAGTTTCTGTATGCAGCTATGAAGGGAGCAAAGGCCTATTGAAAATGGATGAGCATGATCTGACTGCATGTTAGAGAAAGGAGGAAGGGAAAAAAGGGATTATTTGGTACTTAAGAATTGTGTAAGTTTTAATAAAGACATTGAAAATATGCAGTGGAGAAATTTGGGATGATTGAAGACTTAATTTTTTTCTGAAATCAATATTTATACTTTTGTTTTATAATCCAGTTCATATTCAGTGCTTTAGTAGTTCATTAATAACACTGGCATTTGAGTGAATATTGAGAGAAGCGCTCAGAGTGCCATGCTCCTTCTGGCTGCTTTTGTGGAATGCCTTTTCTAGGATTTATGAGAGAGGCTGCTAAACAGTAAACAAGGACTGGGCATGCATATTTCAAATTCGCTCAATGCCGTTTCTGCTAGCAGAAGGATTTGATCTTAATCTTGGGTTACTCATAGTCCACCCAAAACCAAACCTGTTTGAAATCATGGGTCGCACAAATATTTTGCACTGATGTCAGCTGTCAGCTGCTAGGCACTCTTGCTGCCATTTCAGACCACTATCATTAGTTTCTAGCAGAGCTGCTGTCTTGAAAGGGAGTACCAGGAAAGTTAGTCAGAGACTTTACCTAATTAGTAGTGATATGAAATGTATCTCTTCTGAATAGCCCAAGTGTCACTAAAAATCAGACCTAGTACCTTTATATTCCAGTATGGCATTGCAATTCAGCAAAGAGTCTCCTTTGAGAATGCTTTTATTGTCCATCAGTCGTTTCAGCTTTGCTTTAAATATTTACTGGCAAATAAACCCATAAAAATTAGTGTTGCTTTCTAAGTTTCTATCCACTGTTTTAGCAGCATTTCCTCCGTCAGGGTTTGTTTGGTTTAGTCTTTGTGACTTTGGCTATGTTTTGAACGTAAGCTTTGTAGTTTTAGAAGTAGCCTTGATCACAGTCTGAGTGTGTGCTCAGAAACATAGTTTTACCATATTTGGTTCTCTTTGACTGAAAGAAGCAGCCTCTGCTCGTATAATGCTATATTTAGTTTTGAACCAATGATTTTGCTGTTAGACACCATTGCATCCAATAGAGAAGAAAAATCATTACTATCAGTGGAGAAACACTAGGTAAATATAAGTGGTTCTTTCATAAAGATTTAAACTCACAGCTTTTTCTTTCTTTTATGTTTCTTATATTGATAGCATAAGCAAAAATAATAATTCTACTGTATTTCTCCAGAATTGATAGTGAAATACTAGTGAATACATTTTCAGCCTTCTGAACGAGTCGTGGTGGTTGTATCACTATGACCACAACTACTTTTCTTTCTTTGCTTGCTCAAAATTCTGGAAAAGTCAAATAATTTACTTGAATCCCCAGAATCTTTTATTTTTTTTTAACTAACCTAACTACCTGTGCTTTAATCTAGAGAAGTACTAACCCCTGGAAAGTATTAATCAATATAATTTCCATGTAGATAACTAGTAAAATGAATTATTACACAGCTTCTATTTCATTCAATAGCAAGACTATTCCAAACTTCCCTCCTATTCTTTATCATCTTCATGTTTCTGCGAATGACCTTTTCAGCCAAAGAAAGTCCCTGCACCAGGAGCTCCACCAGTTCTATGCAATTCCTTTTAATATTTTTGTTTGGTTTTGCAATTTATGCCACTAGCTCTCCAAGTGGCACAGGCATTACTTCCCCTGTCAGGTCATTCAGATTACAGAGATAACCTTTTTGTTTTCATCTTGTGCTGTAAATGTAATAAATCAAATCCTTGCCGAAAGCAAGTTTTGAATTTTATATCATGAAATTTGCATTTCATGCTCTGTTGCTTATTCACAGAAGCCATCCAATCTGAAAAGAAAAATACCACCACATGACTTGTGTAACTAATACAGACAAATGTTTCTAAGCAACTGCCTGTGCAATCTGAAGATCAAAAATTACTCATCTGAGAAACTTGCATATGATGGCAGATAATGTATTTGTTCACAGATTTCAGGGTCTGTTAATGGACAGTTTGTAAACTGAAACAGGGCCAAAAATGTATCAGATGATGAATGCTGCGATTTATTAACCTGTCTCTGAAATAAATTCAGCATAATAAAGCTATTTTAAGATGAGAAACTGATAACTGTGCTTCACTCCAGAACGGTCAGGGAATGGCAACCAGAACCTTGAGCACTAAGCTGATAGTTTGATTTTGTTGCAGGGTTACATTCAGATACCAGAATGAATGGCACAAAGAAAGTTGAGTAACAGACTAGAATTAATTTTTTCATATTCCTTGGAAATTCTGCACTTCATAGAAGTGACATGCTGTGCATGATCTGATCTACACAATGGGTCTTTGGTCGCAGTTTGAAGAACAGCATTTGTACTTGGCATGTGTGAGGAGAACTGAAGAAGTTATCTTACAAATTCATAATGCCATTTAAATACAGTCCAGTTGAGATTCTTCTGGGGCTAGCTGCATGATGGATAATTATGAGGAGCAGAGAGATTTTGCTGATTTAGCTCAAGCTGTGAGAACTCAGGTTTTTTACTTCTAGAACTCTCCTGTTTAAATTCCAGTGTGTCAGTAGAGGTAGCAGACATCAGAGGTCTGGCTTTAATGACTTCAGTGACTTTGAGAGCAAGACAATGCATAGAGATAAAAATAAAGCTTATAGAACTGCAAAAATACGAATAAAAATGTGGAAACTAAGGGGTGGATAATCTGTTTTGGTCAGAGCTCAGGTGTCTGAATGTATCACTTCTTTCCCAGAAAGACAGTAATCAAGAGACTGGAGTTTTTAGATCTGTGGGATGTAAATGCTAAAATATTGTAGTTCACTGGAAAATCTCTGGAAGCAATTATGAGAACAATAGTCAATCTGTATCTTCTCTATCCCCCGTGAATGCTTTGACCACTGGACTATTGGTTGCTGTTTGGCCACTCCATTGTAGTCGAGAAAGTGCTATGCTGTGCTCCAACCCTGCTCTGACAGTTCCTAGAGTATTGTTTCTTTTTAATAATCTTGGATGCTGCTTCCCACTGACCTGAGACCCTGAGTAGGTAGCCCATGGCCATTGCTACAAAAACAGGGCAGTAGGAGTAGCAGTGGAGTTGCTGAACAGATGGCATGCAAGGTTGGATCTGTCTTCTCTTGGCCAGGAAACTTGAATAAAACCTGTTTACTTCTTGTTTGTGTAGGAGTGACTGTTCTCATCCCATGGAGACAGTTAAAAGTAAACAGGTGTGATGATGTGAATATAAATATTTTTATACTACTATGGCTGCAGGTTGTTAGGGCTAAATGCTCAGTTCCAAACACAGAGATGTTAATGATAAACAGTACTGAACTATCCATGTCGCATTTCATCTGTTGTAAAGCTGTACTCCACTCCAGTTCCAGCAGTTATAATCCAGAAAAAGCACCCTTTAAACCATTGTAAACTATAACGCCTGACATTTTCGGCTCTCTTTCCTGAAGTATGTGGCAATTAGTATTGTTAGCAGCTTGATGTTACAGCTCATGAATCATTGATCTGTTCCTGTATAGCAATTAATTTGCTCCTGATTCCTGACAGGTACACTCTTTGAATTTCCTGAACTAGACTTAATTGCCAGCATGTGATTAAGGAGAAATGTGAGAATCCACTGAGATCTCCAAGCGTATGTCTGGGTCCATTTTCCATGTTTCACCTTTTTTTTTTTTTTTTTTGGAAAAAAGGCTGAGCTTTGATTTCTCATCTCAAAATTTCACCTTTTTAAGCAAAACAATATTGCTCTTTTTAATTAGCATATTTTAGAAGTTCTATAGAAGCTGGATCAAAAAAAATTGAAAAATTTGAGTGAATGATTGGTGTTTTTTAAGTGTCTTGGTCATCATTCTTTTAAAAAAGTTGTTGTATTGCATGTGAGGTTTTAGATACCTCACATCTGAGTCAGAACTTCACCTGCATTCTCTCTTCTTCAGTAATACTCTGTGGGTCATTGAGACTGTCCAAACTAATTGAAGATTTGGACCTAAGAAGACACTTTTCTCTGAGTTTAATTGGGTCCCTGTGCTGGGGACAAAGAACCCAGGGTGTGTTCAGATCTTGTATTTTCATCTTTGACAAATGCAGTCGAACTCCAGTCCTCCTCTCGTAGAAACAAGAAGCTGTCCACAAGACACTAGAACACTGTGTCATTATTTGTGTCACAGAACAGAATTAAGCTTTTGGTATCAGACAGTTAATTTGTTTGTACTGAAGAGTAAAAATACAGCCCAAGTCGTGAGGTGGATTAATACACTATGATTTCAGCTCTTTGGACTCAGTTAATGCCTGTTAATTAATTTGTTCTCAGTAGCTGGCCCAAGTGGTGAAGTGGATTAATGCACTAACATTTCAGCTCTTTCGACCAAATTTCAAATCCAGCTTGGTGAATGAGGAGTTTTGCTATAGCCTAGATCTAAGTGGGCATTTTGTCTTCATCACAGACTGCCACTTCATTTGTCAGTCTGGCAGCTCCTGTATAGGAAAGCACAAGAATGCCAGCTCTGTAGAGCACCACTATGCCTGCATAGTCAAGCCTAATAGAATATACCCAGGCTGCTTTGTTGTGCAAATCTATGATCTAAATGTAGTGCATTCCTGCTTTGTAGTCTTGTGTGATATATTATTTTTGCTAGGAGTCAATTCAGCTCTGATCTAATGGAAAGGAGGAAGGAAAGTGGTGCAGGCTCGTGGCTGCAACATTATGTCACTTGCAGGAGTGTACCAGCCCTTATGAAAAGTATTGAAACTCCCTCCCAGTTAAACTGCCCTTGATTACTGCAGCAAGAAACGGGCTTCTCACTCTTAAAAACAGGGCTTTTGTTTTTCAGCATGAGGAAAATAGCAATTTTTTTGCAATACTTATGGCCAGGTCTCCTATATGTGATGTGTGCTGTGATTGATCTAAGTGTGCCCAACAGACTGCATGTGCACAGTTCACGTGGCCAAAATGTACAGTATAGGTTTCTTGGACATACAGTCAGTGTCTGCATTGTGATGACTTTTATTTTTTCTCAGTGGTTGTTTTTTTGGTGTTTTATTCCTGAAATGTCACGAGAAAGGCTGAATTCCTCATTCCACACCCCCATGTCACACACATGCTTGAGAATTTCATGTCATGGGAAAATAAGACAACTTCTTGACAATCAGGATAAGTGATATATTGTGAGAGAAGGAAGAGATAAAGTTTAATGTGTGTATCTGTCTAACAAGGGGCTTCTCTTTCTGCCATTCTCCTTCTTGGATTGCTTCTTATCCCATGCACATTTTGTTTAAAATGCTACTGTTGTGATTGGACAGTTTATACATGCCCTGAATAGGCTTGGGAGGCTGCACATTGGGAAGATGGCAGAGGAGGGGAGAATGGAGTCCTGGATATGTTATGGTGGGATTTCACCAGTTCCAGACTGATCTGTGGCATCTACAGATCTGTCTGCTGCAGTACTTCGTGCATGTGATGTCAGCTTCCAATGAGAAAGTCAGGGGTTAAAATATGGCATTATGAAGTATTGCTGTAACTTGTCTTGAAGGAGTTGAATGACCTGTACCAAAAGTGTTCCCCAATCTACCATAATTTCAGAAATTTTGAAATCAGCTGTGCTTTTGGAGGTGAGGTGAAACTGGTTAGCTCATAAATGTGGGTGAAATAGGGAAGCTTTGGTGTGGTAATGCCAAGACAGGTATTACTCAAAAAAAGCATGAGAATGTTAAAAATAACCAACAAAAAACCCCACCCCTATCCCCAAAAAAGCAAGCAACCAAAAAACCTGCAAACAATAACAAAACCCCCACCTATCTTCCCTCATTTGGGAATGGAGGAGGTGCAGAGGAAGAGCAGAAGGATTGTGCAGAGTTCAGAGAAGAAAAGCAAAGTAAATAGTTAATGGAATTATCTGAGGAGATTTGTTGAGGAAATGGAGATGATGAAGAAATTGAAGGATAACAAGGAATATGTGACAATAGAACATAAAATTGTTGGGGGGCAGGACTGAGAGGGTTTTAATCATAGTCACTGCTTGGAGGCTTGTAGAGGGTAGGAAGAAATGTGTTTTATGCATCTGTTCAGACATGGGACTGGGACTGCAGCCCCTAGATCCATTAAGCAGTATACATGACTTTAACATAGAGCATTATTGCTTCAGGGTATCATGAAATTGCTTTTGTGCAGCACTGTTATAATGTAGTGAATTCCATAGCACTTGAGCAATACAGAATATGGGTATAAAATGCGTTAATTTTCTCCGTATTCTTAGAGCTGCCTGCCCTGCAGCAAGACATAGAAAGCTGGTTTTCCAAGGTAGGACAACTTCTGCTAAGAATAGGATTTATTTTACATAAGAAGTATATTTCCTCTCTTAGAAATTGTCCTTATATCCTAGCTTGTTCATGACTGTTTGTCTTATTCCACCCTTGGAGTGGAAATCGGGGTGTTTTCAACATGTGTGAACATTCCTGGTGTTAAGGGAAGCTCTCATATTTTGAGTTCCTCCACTGTAAGTGAAGAATGGAGCCCAATAGTAAGAGTAAGGCTTTGTGTCCATGGTGTGCAATGAGTTTTCCATGTGGCTTTGGTTAAGTCCCCAAAGTATTCTATTTGTGATAAGCTTTAATTGCTTCAGAAATCTGTTCTGTCTCTAGTGCTGTTTTCAATAACAACTTCGTATCTTACCCAATGGGAGATGCTTTTAATAAAAGAAAAATTAGGCCAAATCTCTGTGTTTTCAAGGTAAATTTTTATTACAAGACATTTTTCATAAGGCTTGTATGCCTTGACAATTGTATCAGCAAATGCTTTCCTTATTTACACGACATTTATTCAAGGTGCTGGAGGTTTTTGGACATCTTTAACAATTCTGATTTATTTTTTTTTTCTGGCATGCTGTAAAAGCAGTCTGGTTGTGTTTGCTTTGCACCCAGTGTAAGCACAGTGGAGATGGGGAGAAGGGTGTTTTTAATGGTAATAATTGAAGTGTTGTTAGTGTATCCTGCTGAAGACGAGCCATAAGGTCAGCGTTGTCGTCTTCTGTAAGGCAGTATTTGCAATGCTGTTTGACAGATGCAGTCAGAGCGTGTTCAGTTGTTTGTGTATAAGGGATACCTCATTATATTTTATGAGCAGTGTGGAACAATATGAGATCTCCTCAACGTGGGGGTGATTCACATATGGTTCGAAACAGAAATAACACTCCCTAAATATGACAAGAAAAATCTGAAATGTTAATTTAAAAATGAAAAGGCACTTGGTTGTCATTTCTGTATTGTTCTCAAAGTGGGTAACTCCCATGGTTAATGTGTACAAAAGCAAAGTTAATGATATTTAGTCCATTATCATCTTAGAAGAACTTTTCCCTGACTCAGAATAAGGCAAGTGTGAAGATGAATGAAACTTGTACTTGAATAGAATCAGGACTTTTCCATCACAAAAAATACAGCAAAGGTTCAGGGCAATAATGGAATATATCATTTCACAAACAAAAGTTTGGAGTTTTCTCCACAACAGCTGACATTTTGTAACATAAGCAGTGCAAAAATACTTTAGAATAAATTAGCATTAAAATTGTTATGATTTACACAGGACCAAATGATCCACATAAGAATAAAGTTTTTCCTAATGCTTTCTTGACTCTTCTAAAGGTAAAAGGAACCTCCACCTCATAAAAATATGTATAGCACAGCTCACCAAATGGCACAGTAGCAAAGCTGTAGTCTGAGATCACCAGGTGTCTATGAAGTTAAGGGTATATCAGGCAGGGTAAGGATTTGCCTCTCTATTTATGTAACAATTATAATAATAGAAACACCCAGATTAATTAAATCGAGTTCCATCAGCAATTTCCCTTACCCAGATGTTACAGATTGGTGTGCTGCACAAGCCTGGGAGTTTATGTGCTCTGAAATACCTGATTCCCTTAGCATGGGAGATTTTAGCTGGATTTGTTCTTCTAAAGTACACAATGTGATTTTTAGGGTGACATTTACAGGCATTGAGTACAGACTACTTTTGAGCAGATGTTTGTGTGTATACCATTGACCTTTACAATTCTTAATTCTATTCATTGAGTTAATTATTTGTTTAAACAGTTGTGCTTTAATTTACAAGTAAAGTTCCAGCCCACTTCTTAAATTTTCACATTATTAACACCATGAGAAAATATTTTTCTATTATTGCATGTTTTAGGAATCATTAACTCTTAATTCTGTTGATATCAATATTCCAGTGATAGAAATAACATACATAAAGCAATGAAGTGTTAGAGCAGAATTGTGACATTTCAGCTGAGAATTACATTAAAAATTATCTCAAATTTATCTGCAAGTGGTTTCAGTTTTTCAGTCATATGCAGTGATGTTATTTTTTAGGAAGACTGATATATCTCTGAATACCACATCCCATTTGCTATTTTGGAGGAATTGCAATAATTTAGATTTATTTTTTTTGTATTTGAGACTGACCCCATTTTATATTATTTAGCTAAATCTATAAGAACAACTAAATGGCAAGAAACTCAACCACTTTTCTGGTCAGTATAGTAGATACAGATTGGCATTCCAGTGATGTTTCCAACCCTTATTGTGACAAATCGATATCAGTATTCAGCCACCTTATTCCCATGACATGTTCTAATGAAATTTTCTTTGCCAAGAGTAATGGTGCCTGCTCCTAGATAGTGACTAGGCCATTCATTCCAATATTCAAGTACTGAAATGCTCCCAAGAGCCCCTGGTAAAGAGAAATAGAACCAAAATGGAGTGGAGGGTGATCAAGGGAAATTGCAGCTTGTGTAGCATCATAGTTGGGGCAGACTGGCATCTTTTAATAAAAACCTAACCTAAGTGGTGGGAAAATGAGGTGGTTGTGTTTGTCAGTTGTTTAATGTGAATGGGGAATCAAGCTTTGTTGCCAGTGAATCTGCATGTTGGGTCCTGAACTATTGTTGTACCAATTCCACGTTGAGAAAGGGAATTTAATGCAGTCAAAAATAGGGTGTACAAGCTGGTTATGAAATTGTGGACAGTGAAATGATAGTGAGATTCTGATCAGATAATCCAATGCCCATGAAAATGGCAGCTGAAAGATAGTGATCATGGGTGTGCTGTTGTAGTTAAATATTAAAAGTTATGAACTTGGTAGGGTTTGTCAATCACAACTCAGAATTTTTTTATTTGATGCACTTTTTTTTTACCATCTCTGTCTGGAGTAATTTCCTTTTTCTGAGTTGCCTCTTCAAGAATTTAAATAGGTGAATTCAGGAAACATTGTTATTTATGCAATATATCCACCCATGGATGAGAATCTTTTCAGTGTTTGAACTGCTGAATCACATGCTAAGTGCAAATATGATTTTGGATTCCTTGGCTTCTGTCCTATATCCTGGTTGAGTATCACACCATTAGTTGCAGCTGCTTGGCATTAAGCAAAATGTTCTTTCTTTTCCCCTGTCCTTTATAAATGGGAAAATCATTATGATAACCACGGACAGCAGCGAATTCTTAAATATGTTGGTGAGCTACTCTTGACCTTTTCTTCCTTTCTGTTTACCTGCCTTCTATAGTGAGGCTTTTGGCTACACATTCAATCAGTCACGCTGCTGTTAAGACACCAGGGGACGATGAGAGAGAGAAATCATCATGAACAAATCACTATTTAAAACCTGGCAGTGAACCAGAGAGAAATCTTCATGGAGAAATCAATATTTAAAAATCAGCATACTTAGAGAAGTGCTCACGTTTCTGTGCCTGACCTGCAGAAGCTTTCCTCTTACTCAACAAACTAGTAGTGCTTAGAAACAACACTAAACAAAGGAATAATACTTTTTTGCCTTCGTTTCTTTGTTTATTCTGAAGTCCTGCTTGGAAATCTGGACGGGAAGGCCTCAAGTCTTACCACCCTGCTGCTTTCCTTTAAAACTTCACTTTGTGTTAATGACTGAGGTGCTGACTCATTGAATTCAGTTTGGCTTTTGCTGCCATTTGTGGACCTTCTGTGAAAGTGTAAAGATAACTTGTCATGAGAAAGTGAAAAATTGGTTGATTAGTGGTCTGTGACTACCAAAGTTGGGAGATTTCGGTATGGAACTATCTGAAAATCCCCTTTTTTCCTCAAGGTATAATAGAAAGAAACATGAAACATTCAAGGTCAGGTTGACTGTGGCTTTGAGCAACCTGATCTAGTTGAAGTTGTCCCTGCTTATTGCAGAGGGGTTGGACTAGATGACCTTTAAAGGTCCCTTCCAACCCAAACTGTTCTATGATTCTATGATACAAAGACATCTAAATCTGAATAAATGTCTTGCTCGTTTCCAAAGAGCATGCACCTGGGAGTTCTTCCTTACATTTTCATGAGCTGAAGGGCAACCATGAAGGTAGGAGTTAGCACAAGTGAGAATTGTCATCAGTTGAGCACTGCTGCTGCTGAGCTAAAGAACTGATATTTACTTTTAGACATACTGGTAATCACTTTTACTCTCTTTAGAAATGTCACAGACACATGCCAGCCAAACTGTCTGCTGTGTTTACAGTGTAAGTGATCTTGAAAGCTCACTGCTCTGTGCATTTGCTTTTGGACAGAATTCATCTCTTTCCTTTTTATTTGACACTTCAAATGTTTTTATCTTGAACTTTCTCATGAATTTTTATTAAGGAAAATTCTTTTGGGAGAGGAATTGAAAGACAAAAATAGGGACCCAAGTGGCCTTCAGACTGAAAGATTAGAGAGAAGTGGCAAAGCCTTTGGGAGAGATGGGAACTTTGTACCAGGGTGAGCCTCAAAAAGTTACAAAAATTGGCAAAATTTGAGAAGGGATTCTCTGTGTGGGTCCCACTGCTCTTTGACTTCACCATGACTCAAGTGAACTGTTGAAGACTTGAGTTTCCCTTGCTGCTGTTTGTCAAGTTTGCAATGTGATGCCAAAGCTACTAGTAGAGGTAGAGCAGTGATGATAGACTCATTAGATTGGAGACATCTATGCGTGTGCCAGCAGGACCAGCCTGTAGAGTCTTGACTGATGGGTATTTGGATCATGACACCAAGAAAATTCATTCAGCTTTACAGGTTTATAAAGGTACAGCCTAGGGATGGAACACTCCTTATGTAACGAAGTAGCAGCTAGTAAAACAGCACCATGGATTCCAGAACTAACTGAGAAACTTAGGTTTTTGAAGTTTCTACATTAAGAGAGCAGAGAAGAGTGTTACCTGTAGGATGTAACTACCTTACTGAAATTAGACATTCAATTCAGCTTATGATTTCTTTTGTAAAACTGTCATGACAACCTGAATGAGTAGTAGTGATCTAAATCCTTTTCAGTTGCAGTTTCCAACACAGTACAAATGTATGTGTTGTTTTGGTTTGTTTGGTTTGGGTTTTGTTTTTCCAGTAAGGGATGTGGATCAAGAGGAGAGTTTTGGGAGATGGAGACAGGGTGGGTTTGACCTTGATAGTACCTGTTCTTGGAGGAGAGAGTTGCAGAGAGCGTAGGAGGAAGCAAAAGGAAGAGGGTAGTCTCTGGGAAACTGTAGCTCATGCAGAGAGCACTGAGAGGATCAGAGGGAAAAGGGGAAGGAAGGCAAAGGTGTGGTGGACAGAGTTTTCTAGGGGCCAGAGGCCACTGTGAAGAGTTTGCTATAGCTTATAAAGTGCTAAATTGCCTGAAGCTCAGCTAGAACTAAATACTCCAGAAAATGCAGTAGGAAAAAGAAGGCTTGTGTACGAACTACTCCTGTTCTTTCTGATACAGTAGTGTGAAATTTTCTCTAAGTAAAAAAACCCAAACAACTTAAAACACCCAACACTAAAAAAATCCTCTACTGCCTGATTTCCAAGGTGCATCTGGGTTTGATGTCTATTTTTGTTTTTAAGTTAGAAAGTTCTGTACCTAGGGACAGTCTTAGCAAATTCATCTCTAATTTCTGTTTGATTAAAAGTCTGGACTAAGAAGCGATCAAGTATAGATGTGACTTGAGAAGGGAAAAATATGTAAGACATTTCAAGTGTGGCTTTTTACAGGTCTCATACAAGTATCTGAGGTAAGCCAGTCCTTGTTTTAGATTTATGATTTAAGCAGCTACCAGATTAGAACGGTAGATACACTTGCTGAGGTTTAAAGCTAGTCTGCAGGAATGCAGAATCAATATGGCCTGCCTACTGTCACTGAAATAAGTGCATTAACCTGACAGATTGAAATAGACAGTTTGCTATGTTCTCACTGATTGCTGGAAAACATAATACAAAATTTAGAATCTGATAATTCATGTTAATTTTGCCTAAAGATGCAGGGTATAGAAATAACAAATGAATTTTTTTTTAATGTCTTTTGTAATTTCTCTTTTTCTAGGAAATCTTTAAGACAGAAGGCAACCTTGGAATTCCAAGACAAAAAAGGGCTATTTTGGCAACTCCGATATTAATTCCTGAAAATCAAAGACCACCGTTCCCCAGATCTGTTGGCAAGGTAAGTCAACAAAGAACTGGATCAGATTTTGATATTAATGGATCTGTTTCTCTTAAAATTGGGTAATGCCTGTCATCTTGGTCATAACATCCCAGAGAAAAATAAGAAACATGAAACTGAGCAGAAAAGATTGCAGTTGTGTTTTATTTTTCCTCTATATTGTGTAGGTGGATGAAGTTGTAACTGGGACTCCTGTGCATTGCTCTGCCCATCAAAGGTGTGTTCATGACACGGCAGCCCATACAAATGTGGAGTCTCCTCCTAACTCCCCCTGATATGATTTCTGGAGCTGAATGTACAGCTTGAGGGCGGAATTTTGCTCTATGATCAATGTGCAGTTTAGCTGGCTGGCACCTAATTAGTTATTTTACTAATTAGTAGAGTTTGTATTCCTATCAGTAAAAAGAAAGAATAATCTGAAGTTTTCATTTTCTCCCCTTTCCCCATCAATAATTTATACCAATCTCATCAATTTCTCTTAAGTTTTTATGTCTTTCTGAAGGACTTTTTAACATGTCCTAAACTTTCTATAGCCCTTTCTGAATTTTTCCCTTCACATTACAGTGTTTGAGAATGAAGTATCAATAACCTAAGTAAATATTGGTTAGTATGTTAGTGATGGTTGATTTTTAAGACTTCTGACAAGCAATTTTAAAGCAGTGAGAGAATTAACAAGGTTACTTATGTACAGATCTATAGTATTTATTTATTTTCTCTTTTATTGATTTATTTTTTCCTGTCCTCTTCCACCCCTGCTGCTTGTGGAGGATGAATTTTTGGATCAGAGGTAGTCTGAGTTGCTCTCTAGAAGTGCCTTCATTAAGTATTTTTATTAGGACTTCAGGATGCTAGTCCTGGTAACATAGGCTTCTTAATCAGAATGAAATGAATTGGGTCCTATTTGTATTTAAACATTTCCATTAAACATGTTACCACTCATGAAATGCTAGTTAAGGATCACAAGTGCATTAGATGGTGTACAAAGACAGAAATGGAAAAGTATCTGTCAGTCTGTTTTTTCAAAGGCCCTAAGATACCTCTCCTCAGCTGATGTTTAAACTACAGGAAGTGCAAATGATCAGCACCTTGAAATATTTTGAGCTGTCATGAGTTTTGAAAGTCTTCAAGTATGTGTATTTTTTTGAGTATATTTCCAATTTAGGTACCTACACATGAATATTTTGTCTATAGTCTGTTGCAAGTAGTAGCAGAGGGTGTGTATGTGTCAAGCAAGACAAAAATGAACGTTTAGCAGAGCTTGGAGCATCAGACATACTGATGAGAGTCTGAATTTTTTAGTTAGGGAGTATCAATAGGATTCAATGCTTAAAATAAAAGCAATTCTTTTAGGTGTGTTTCATGTTACAAATCTTCATAAGGTAGGCCATGAAGTCTTCAGAAATAGAATAATCTGGAGAGCCTTAGACACTCAATTCCTGTACTTGTTTCAGATCCTGCACACACTGTAGAAAAAGTTGATCATCTGTCTAATTTAATTTTAGATATCTATTATGAACTGTACATAGCTTCACGAATTTGCAAAAATCCATCTAGTTGCTGGCTTCTGTGAGGCATGAGAAATACATTTCCTCTTCCACGATATTTTGGAGTTTATCTTCAGAAGCCTCGACAGGGTGCTACATGGACTGATGGATTATGGTTTCTGACACGCATGAATTTCTCTTAAACTTTGCCACCACTGGTCTGTTGTAGTCACTGTGAAGTGACATTGCAGATCTGTTTAGTAGCTGTGATTTCTGTAGTGTTTTGGGAAAGAGAGAAAACATACAGAGAATGGATAATTTGCTTGTTATAATAGTATTTTAAAAATAAGAAGGAAGAAAGGAAAATGGATTCTGGATCGAACTTCTGTCATGTAAGTGCCAGCAGTCAGGGCTGAGGACTTGGGTAGGTTTGCTGTGAGGGGAACAGCAGAGTATAACAAATGAAACAGGGACTTAATTGCAGGGACTCACCCAGCACCATGAGCAGTGTCTTTCTGAGCTCCTCTGTGATGGGTGTTCCTTGTCCAGTCTCTGTGAGAGTGAACTGTGGGGCAGGTTATACTGTATTCCGAAAAAGCAATAGGCTAATTTAGCATCAAGAAATTCCAATACAGTAAGGAGGGGTGAGGGAGGAAAAAAAATTCCAATTTGTGATTTGCTTCCATCTTTGTTACTGCAAAGTTACATTTTCTGCTTATCAGGAATGTGAAGCTTTCCTGACTGAATGAAATATAGGATAGTGGTAATTTCAGACATGACTTGTTCTCTTTGATACCATCATGTATTCCAGTTTGGGTGTCCACATAAAGTTGGGCATCCAGTTGCACCCAAAATATGTTGTTTTCCTTTTATTTCATCTGCTTTCACAAGTTCCCACTGTAGTTTATTCCTCTGTCTTCACTGCCTCCTGCTTTCCAACCTGTTGCATGGAAATGCAGAAGGTTGTTTGGAAGTGATCACAGCAGCCACCAAGGACTGGTGTGCGTATTTTGCTTATACTTGATGCTGTGCAGACCCAGGTCACTGTGAAATCTTGTGCACCATAGTGGGGGTGCAGAAAGGCCACACCTGCAGGGAGAAGTAGCCAGGACATGTGACCCAAACTGACCATCCCCTGTATGTCATATTTGTCAGAAAGTTGAGGGATCATAAGGGTCAAGCTCCTTCTTCAATGGCCATTGTCCAGGGAGGATTCTGTCTGAAACCATTTCCAGAATCCAGCCCTGAATCCATTTCCCATCTGCCTCTGAGTGGTTTAGTAATATAAATCAGGAAGAAGATACTGCACTGGACAAGTGAAAAAAATGGTTTGTTTTAATTAATTACAAAAATTCAAATCAGTATTTAGCTTAACAAGGAACTACATGTGTCGAGCCTGTTCTCTGTGCTGTTAGTGGCTTTCCAGCATACCCACTTAGGAATTAGATTATTGCCTTGCCATTTGCACACCCTTCATTAGGGTACCTCTTAATTAAATAACTATCATAGACGTGCTGTGCTTGTAGGTAGAGGAATCTCACCTTTTAGCAAAATTTAAGCTTTTGCATATTATCCTTCAATCCTGAGGGAAAAGTGAGGTAAAAATATTTTAATACAGTCTTGGTAATACAGGCCTTTGTGACCAGATGGCCCAGGCTACAACTGTTGCCTGTTATTGATGTGTTTTGTTTAGCTCTTGCTGATATAGCACAGGGATACGATATTCAATTTTCAGTCTCTTGCCATATGTTACTTTTCCGGTTTATTTGTCCATATCAAGTCAAATGAAGTACAAAACAGTGGGATGCAGGATTATCTTGTAATTATTGTGATAGGTTATTCACCACTATGCTATGGAAATGTGTTCTAAGACTAACTTAAGAGTGGTGTTTCTATGCAGCTGATAATCTCCAGACACACACTTTGATGATGAACTGCATGGGGGTACTTTTTGAAGTTTAATCCTTACACTACTGCAGAGCTCAAAGTGCAGGAAGGTATTGGTGGAAATGGCCAACAAGCTCTAGCTCTTCTTCCAGGCATTAGGAGGGAAGGACATTGGCAAAGTGAGAGTGTTTTTTGTATAGGCTCAAAGGATTTCCTATGGATTTTGTTGATGGAAATACGATGAATCCATGATTCTGTCTCTTAATTTGAAGGAATTGTCCCTCATAAAAATGAGTATTTTAGCTGCTGATACATAAGATCTAAAAGTAAGGAGTGGCCTGGTAAAAACTGGCAGGACTTTTTATGCTCAGTAAAGGCCAGAAGATGGAAAGAGTTACACAAGAGACTTTGTAGGAAATTGCTGAATGAAAAAAAAAGCAAAACCTTATTTTTTTGCTGTGTTGTTTTTTTTTCTTTGTTACTTGAACATTTTGTCTTTTTGGAAAAAGAGGGTGTTTGTTCAGATACTTTTCATCAGATACTGTATGTGTACTCTGTGTCTCTGATCTGGGTGGGTGAAAAGTTGGCTGCCTAATGACTATTAGATGTCAGGACTGACCTAAACAAAAGCTTAAAAGTGGTGCAGGTTAGTAAACAGGATAGAAATCTTTAAGATCTATAAGAAAGTGTTTTGGTTTCATTGGTGTGGTGTTGTGTTGTTTTTTGGTTGTTTTTTTTTTTATTCTCTGAACTGTAAATTCAAGCCAAAGAGAAAACACAGCTTGTCTTGTAATGCAGCAGTAGAAAAAAACAAAAAACAAAACAACAAAAAACCTCAAGAGGAGCAGAAACTGAAGATAACTGGATGGAAAAGCTGCTGGAAGCTTATTATTTGTGAGTGGCTATCTGATTGAGGCTATTTATATATGATAAATGATATGCTTCACACCAGAGAAGTGTTAAGTACTAAAGATGCAGCTGGGAAAAAATGCCAAACTTCGGGCAAAAGTTTGAAAAGAAGGTGATAGAAGTTCCAAGAGAGATGGTGATCATGACCCACCAACCTGTGAAATGACTGTAGAGAGACACATTGTAGATTAGAGGAAGAAATGTGAAAGAGAACAGTGAAATAAAAGCTGAATTGAGAGCTGGAAAATTAGGAAGAAAAGGAGGGAGTGGGGAGACTCTAAAGAGAAGTGGAGAAGGAAAAGGACCTAGCCAAGATGGGTGAACAACTCTGGAAGAAAATGGTGTGTGCTAACAGAACGATGAGCAGAGGTGCTATATCTGAAAGCCTTTTCAACACCAAGAGAGAGATTTGGGTGATTCCTCATCAACTGAGAAGTTGGTAAAGGTCTGAATCTTCACGCCCATTACTAACAATGATGCAGAAGCAAGAGGCTGTATTTATTAGGATGGAGCTACAAGCGGGTCTGAGGTCGATGGGAAAAATCCACTGGATGTTTAAAAATTATTTAATATCCATTTGGTTGTTTTCAAAACATCACTTTATCAAATGCAATATTGGGCTGTTCCAGAGAATATGCTCAGAAAGGGGAGCTGGTCATCAACAAGAATTCTGACTTGTTTGGAAGGCAGGAATGACAGTCGAAAAAGTGGTACCATCAGGGAGATGTTGGAATGATTGGCTGCTGGGAAGCACTACAGAGTGAGGATCATTTTCAGAGAGTAGATGGAATTACGCCGGTACAAGAAATTCTGTTTTCTCACAGCAAAGTCTGATGGCATAGAAGGAGAGCACTGTGCTAAAGTATGTCTATCATTCTATGCAGGAAAGGACACATCCACAGATAAGGATATATAAACACAAGCAGCAAAGAGTGGTAGAAAGATGTACAGAAAAGGAGGGGTGGTGTTGGTGGTGAAAGAGTTGTTACTGATGAATAGCACTTAGGCAATAATCACAGTCTTAATAAAGTTAGTTCTAATCCAGCAAGAATAAAGATTGGGATTAGAGAAAATCAAATTATGGTACTAGTACAGTAAGAGTGGGCAGAAATATATATAAGATCAATTTGTTCAGCATAGCACAGTAAATGTTTTCTGCAAATCCAGAGTGAGTGTAATAATTAAAGAGAAAGGAATACACTGGCGTAATAACTAATGGATATACATTTTGGCATAAGATTAGAAGAAAAGTTTCTAGTCCCCAGAGAAGAGGAATTAATTTCCAGCAGAAGTACTGAGGAGGGAGTACAAAGTTTGATAAATATGCAGTCACAGTTGCATAATACATCTGCTTCTGATCCTGAAAGAACAGACACCCAGTGGTTTCTTGCTATTCTAGTGCTTCTTGAAACCGTGTGATACCCTGCTGCGGTAGATGTGAACGGACCATTGGAGATGTCAGACTTCAACATCTGATCAAATTCATGGCTTGCATGAAGGAATGGCACTCTTCTGACCTTCATGGAAAAATAGCAACCTACCTCAGCAATGCATGTAATGAAATGAACAGCACTCCATTAAATTAAAGGGCTTTCGATGCAAGTACATGAATTATTAGGCTACAGCATATTAATTTTCATTAAAGGATATGTATTTGATGTCCTAACAAACCATTAAGTGAAAACAGCACTCCAAATTTATCTCTTTTTCTGGAAGGTCTCTCTTCAAACTTCCCCCACCCTTTTCTTTTTTTTTTTTAATATTTATAGTCACATAAATGTATTCTGCTGGAATTGTTTGTTCTCTTTAACAGAATTTTAATGAAAATCTTGTTAACATACTCCTGTGTACTTAAGATCCTGTTTACTTAAGATTACTGAAGAATCTCACTTGAGTGCCAAATTCCTTGGAATCCTGGAAAATAATAAGAATTTGCCATTCTTTTTCAATGTTTGGGGTAGTTAATGCAAGTAAAGGAATTTTTAAACATTTAAGGAATTCTTCTAAGGTAGTTACTGTGGTTACAAGTTTATTGGAGATAAAGCAGCTATATGGCAATCACAGAATTAAATTTTCTGCCCAACACTGAAATATCCAGTTCCTAAACTCCTGCTCATAAGTAATCATTCTGATGAACACAAACAGTGCACCAAACAGAAGTGACTTCTTTTCCCTGAAGCTGTTCAGCAAAGTATCGCACAATTTAACTGGCACATTGGCTGTGTTCATTTTGATCTTAGAAGCTGATATCTTAAACTGTGCTGCAGATGACGGTAGAGGGGGAAAAAGTTTGTCCCTGATGGTAAATTACCTATGTAAGTAAACTAAGATGAAGTAAAAACCTGGCAGCTAATTTTTCATTGACTCTCTAATTGAATTTTAGACTCAGGTTTAAGGAAAATATTTGGATTATTTTTAGATTCAACAACTATTTAATCTAATGATGTTAGACACCTTTCCACAATGTTTGGTTGGTTTTTTTTTTTTCTTAAGTAGTTAATTAGTCATTGCAAAAACCAAAAGAATCTTTCCAAAACTCCAGGCCTGTTCCAGTCTCATCGACCCAAATA
The DNA here is from genome assembly GCA_013399075.1 of Chloroceryle aenea. Taxonomy (NCBI): domain Eukaryota; kingdom Metazoa; phylum Chordata; class Aves; order Coraciiformes; family Cerylidae; genus Chloroceryle; species Chloroceryle aenea. Next base: position 1,069,559 of record VWZY01011396.1, on the reverse strand, counting down.
AACCCCCTGGCTCATGTTTTATGAATCCCATGTAAAATATGATTCTGTACCTGAGTGAACTATGAATGGAGAGTGCCATTGACAGCAGCAGCCAGAAACCCCCTTCTGGGATGCAGGGTAATACTTGAACTGCCATTCTCTAACTAAGTTCTCTTGAGTTTTTAT
>VWZY01011396.1:959997-1069358 GCA_013399075.1 Chloroceryle aenea | reverse complement strand
TTAACTTTCATCTTTACAATCTTGCAAGATGATTCTGCGTCCTGAGTTGACTAATGGGAAGTGTTTTGTTGTCCCCTTCAACTTGTCCCTGTCTTGCTTTAATACAGTTGTCTGAAATAACCACTCAATCTGTCCATCTTAAAAAAGCCATTTTCTTATTGAATGCATATTTTGAGGAAAACTTTGATCTCTGCATTATTAGTAGGGCCAAATTTTAACCTTAAGAAGATGTAGGGCCTAATTCTGTAATCTCAGATTGGTAAAACAGGGTATTTGGTTCCAGGATTTCTGTTTGCTTGGTACCTTTAGTTTGTAAAATTTCTTCTACAAATCTGCTTCCAGTAACACTTTTTCCTAAGTACAGTGACAAACACCACAGCCTTCTCCAGCATACTGAGCAGTGTGCTGGGTTAATGTAGTTTACGAGAAAGAAGACGAGACCAGAAGAACATAGAATTTAGTGGAGAGAACGTGACCATAGATCTTCCTTTAAATCAATTAAGATATTTATTTGATAGCTGGGAATTGATTCATACTGCCTCAGATGTGATCTGTTCTCTGAACACTATGCCTTCTCTAACCAGTCATTTTCCTGACTCATTCCAAATTATTCCTTTTGGTTTCCTATTATGCAGAATCAGTTGTTAGCAAGCATATAATGTAATAGAAATCAATATCCACATGAATGACATTTGAGAAAGAAAACTAACTTATCCCTGCCAACTTACAAACTAAATACTGTCATACTGTCAACCTTGGTACTTCCATTAATTAAAGACTATATTAAAGGTATTTTGCAGACTGGACTGGCAACAAATTTGATATAATTTGCTGTGGCTTGTTGAAGTGGTATTAAAAAAAGACAGTTGGCAGAATATTTCCATAAGGAGAAGCTTATTGCATATGGTTCATGCTTAAGGTGGAGTCAAGAGCTGTCACTCAGGAACAGTAGTAATTTTCTTCCTTGTAACTACTGGATCTCTTCAATGTTTATTAACTAATTTTAACTTTTTTGTGGTTTGCTCTTGTTTTTATCATGCATGGATGAGTTGTCTTTTGAATTTTTTTACAGTAATGTACAGTAGCAGATCAAGAGGGTAGGTGTAAGACTAGGATGTTAGTATCTATAGCAACAGCTGTGGTGTAATTCAGTAAACAACAGCTTCACTGTGAGAATCTTATGGGACACAGTGTCAAAGGCCTTCCTGACATCCAGGTAGAACATGACTGGCCTGGTAGATGATAGGAGACCAGTGGATATTTCATTGTGAAAGTTTATCAAGTTGATCACTGTTGAAATGTCCTATTTTCTTCCAAGCTAGAACATTTTATTTTGACCACTCCACTTCCTTTAAAAATCATTCAGAAAGATGAAGAATCACTTTTCACCACTGAAACATTCAACAAAAGCAAATGAAAATTCAGATAATTATATTTTGTCTTAACCTGCATTCCTATCTTCTGTAATTAAAGTAGCAAGAGCATTGATTTTTGGTTTGACCATCAGTTTCTTTAAATTTTCTACGGCTATTTATGGAGTCATGCTAATTATTGAAATTAGGAATATTAGAATTGAAATCATGCCCTCCATACTGGGTTTATATACATGTATGTACTCGGAGATGTATAGCGACAAATGAGTGTGGGTTTGTACACACATACCCAGATTCCATGAACTCTCTTCTTGGTCGATGCCATTGACTTTACATGTGCTTTTTCTTCCATTTTAATCTATAAGATGCTGCTGTGAGTACATATTGCTTCTGCTGGAAAGTCTCCCAATCTCATCTGCTCTTATGTCAACACATATCAGTTGTATTGTTGTTCTTCCATATCTTATTTTTCCTTATGTTACTATCTGTCTCTTATTTCTGAAGAATAGGTGAATAACATGAAATAGATATTTATACAAATTCTACCTAAGAACTGAAATGACTGTTAAAATATTTGCACAATTTTGCCTGCACATTATTATAGCAATTTATTTAGCCTGAGTTGCAGTTTAAGCTGATACGTAACAGGCTTTATAAGCTTGTCCTCATCACTCAGCACTTTCATGGAGTGCCAGTCTGTTTGTTAAGCACACACTAAAGCATTTTACTGTATCATTCTACAATGATGTCTGAACTTAAGCACATTGAAGCTAAAGAGAAATTTTGCCAACAAAGTGGGAAAGGACTTTTGATCAGGCCAACTATCTTAGGAGATTGTAGGGAGGGGAAAGAATGCTTGGTGGAGAACTAAGCTGATCATGTATCTATCAGGTTATGCTTTATTTCACTGTGTTTATAGAGAAAATGATTCAAGTACATTTGGAAAATAGGATTTTCATCAAGGTTCAAATTCATCTGGTTTTTTTTTTTGATATCACAAGTATTGCACTGCTTCAGAAGTTTTTCTTTTCATTTTCACGATGCATGCACGAAACTATTAAGCTTACATTTTCAACTGAACTTGCTGGAGATGAGAATGGATTTTGATAATAGAAATCTGTACAACAATGAAGTCCAGAAATTGAAAGTAGTAGTGATCCCTATAATCCAATAACATGTGTCTTAATATTTTTTTTTTTACTTATTAGAATTGCAAAAAGAAATGAGGAAATGTGGATGGAGCTTAGTGTGGCTACAATTTGAATTCAGAGGTTATGTTAATTTAATAGAAATTCATGTTCAAACCTGATCTACAGTATATTACAACTATTTTCACGAGCAATTGAAGTGATGGAGACGGGTTTGCTAGAAATACTAGTTTACTGAAACAAGCCTATGTCCTTTTATCTGTGAGAACACTTCAAGCACAGTGACCCTAAATCATCCCACGGTGACCTCAGCACCACTGCTGTTATTTTCTAGTTTCTGGCATTTCAAACTGGGATAAAAGAGAGCACACATCCTGGAGCTACTACTGGAGTGACTGGGCAATGAATATACATGTGCAACGTGGAAACTTCCTCTCTTTCTGTCTCTGCATATCTTAGGAGCTCCTTTGACTTTGTATTTCTGCAAGTTTTGTGAAACTTCCAGGAACTATCTATCTTGGATTTTTTTGGGGTCAGATTTGATTGAAACTAGCCAATAGGCTTAAAAATATCAGAAAACATAATCACTTCAATGCTGTTTGTTTTAGGAGCCCAGGCTAAAGAAGCAGGTGTTTAGCATAAAAGCCTTTCCTCAACAGATTATTTTTTTACTTGACAAACAAGCCCTTAAATGTCACTGAAGAAGCTATTGTTCCTTGTAGGGTTGGAATAATGGTTAAATCAGGCATACTCAAACAACAGTGTCTGCAAGGGGGAACTCACTAATTAAAGGAAAAACTATAAGGATCTATAGGAATTTTATCACCAATAAAACTTAATGAACAATACAGGGCATGCTGAAATTGTGTAAATAGGAAAACATAATAAATCAACTTCATCCATTATTGCTGTGCTGTTGGGCTTTCTAATCTGAATTTGCTAAGGGTCACTGGAACATGAAAATTAATTTGAATTAATAGAATCTATTATACACAGCTGATATTTTTTAAAAAAGTCATATACTACCATAACTGAAATGTATTAATATTCTTGTAAGAATGTTAGAGTATTTGTTGTTTCATAAATTATCTCATTTGAAACCAAAAACAAAAGGAAAAACAAACCCCAGCCATGATAGAGTCAATAATGGTGTGGGTAAGAAAGTGTAATTATCAGTTAATGAGAAATCCTAAAAACCAGGCATATTGTTTCCTTTAGGGAATGGCTGATGAAGGATGGCCTTTGTAAGTAGTAGAAAATTGATTGTACTTTGCTTTCCAAGATTCCACAAAAATTCATTATTTAAAACTCTTCAGATAAAAATATACAGATGTAGTTCACTGTCACCTGCTACGAGCTCTAAAGGTGCTGGCCACTGAATGTGACTTCTGGTTGTTTTTCTTGCTTACAAGAAAATAGGCTTTGACCATATTTCATTATGTTGATGTCTTTCCCATCCTGAACAGCCTTTTAATTCCAGAAACAAATGAAGCACATGTTCACTGTTCATAACCTATGTATACACAGGAATGTATGTAACTTACAGCAGGTGAAGGCTGGCACAGTGCATTCTAGTGCAATATTTACTTACAACAGAGGTAAGAACAAACATTTTTTTTCCTTCATATACTTTTCAGAAGACCAATTTTCAACCTTTCTTATTAGACGGACAGAGTTAGTTATATTTTCAGAATTAGACTGAAATTTTCCCATCAGCTTTCTAAATCAAGGGCTAGAGGCAAAAATCAGCTAGGTTGCCATTTTTTGTCCTTTATTCTCTCAAGGAGGGATTCCCTGCTGCTTGTGTAATGAACCATGTGGATGCTTATGCAGTAGCTTTCAAAGAAAGAAATTATTGTGTTGAAGAACTAGGGAAATTATCTCATTGCATATAATTTAATATCAGGGTCTGCCATTGGTTTCAGTTGTCAACTTATTGTCAGGAGATTTTGGTTAATGTAAACAGGTTTATGTCCACTGGAGTTTCAGAAGGACTGTGAGATGGCTCTTCAACATCTCCAACCTCCCTTAAATAGGGAAAATCCTGATGAAATAGAAGAATAAATTATAAATTACCAGTAAAAGTTCTGTGGGTATTTTTAAACCCAGAAAATTCCCTGCAAGGGAGACCGTGTCACACTGGATGTTGTCAGTGAAGGGATGGGACAGGAGTCTGAACTAACTCTCAAACTGAACTGTCAAAAAAACGGATGCAGATTAAACAGGAAAAATGATTATTATAAAATAACAAAGATAAAATTTGAAGAGAGCTCAAACATGGAATTGTTAAACTCCTAACTGTGGCAGGCAACTACTCACAAACATTGGCTTCACCTGCACTGGCAGAGTCATGTATTGCCAATCCTTTTTAGATAGGACCCCAGGAAGCCTTGAAATGCATTAGGAGCTACAGCTCACTGAATCCCACTCCCTCACTAGGTGAATAAGTCAAAGCCAAGCTCTAGCAGTTGCTGGTGTAGATAACTTTTGGATATAAAGTGAATAGTCAACACGGCTTTTCTGAAGGCAAGTCCTATCCTATAAATGTATTAAGATATATGGAGGAGTCAAAGAAGTAGATACATCTGATCAATAAACCATACTTGGATTTCTCTGCTAAGCTGGAATGCCTTCTTTTGGCTAGAAAAAAAACGATTGAATCATCAGTGTGGGAATAGATTTTCATAGGGAAGGTTTTACCAGTGGGTATTTTGAAGGATCTATACAGTGACTTGTGATGTTTAACACAATAAAAAATTATCTGAAAAACCAGGCAGTGGGGTGACAGAATTTGCAGATCTTCCAAAGTGATTCAAGAGTAACAAGTAATGAAAAGATGATAGTGTTGCAGAAGTATTTAATGCTACTGAATGATTGAGTTTGTTGATAACTGCAGGTAAATCATTTATAAAATTCAGGAGCAGCTCTGGAACCATTGTAGATTGGTCTCTAAAAAAGTCAACTCAGTCCTTAGCAGTTACCAGATGTCAAATACAAAGTTGAATTTTGTGTTCTTGTCATGCCATCTTAAAAAGGGTGCAATAGGTGTAGAGAAGTTTGAGGGAAGGCCAATGTAGAAAATCAGAGTTAAGAAATCAAGAGTTTAAACACAACAGGACTCGTCATACTGGAAAAGAAACTAAGGATGGATATAATAGTGCTCTAGAAAACTGTTGATCTCATGGAGGAAACACAGGAAATAATTAAAAGTATCCACTCCTTTTCCTCCTGGAGAACTAAGGAACTTGCATTGACTACCAGGTGGTGGATGGAAATTAAAAATGAAAAATTATCAACCATTAAGATACTGTAGACATTGACACAAGATGCAGAGGCCAAAACTAAAGGGTATGTTTCTTGCTGTTTTGCCTGATGGTTTGGGCTTTGGTGTCATCTTTGCAGGCAGAATATAGGACTGGGACTGACCCACGACTCTCCTTGTGTATTTTGCTGTGCATTGTTCATCTTTGAATTGTATGTGATTTTTACTGCTTTTTCCAAAGATAACTGCAAAAAGATCTAAGGGTGGCTGCACAAATACTTGCTTTGTGGATCTGCATTCCTACAAACCATCTCAGGCTTAAGCTTTTGTTCCTCTAAATGCAATTTATATCATGCAAATGTATCTGGAAAGGAGAGAGGAAGAGTGAAGAATGTCTGGCTTATTATTTGTATTCAAATATTACTTGATTATTTATAGAGTCATTCTGCATTTCAAAAGCATGTAGTCAATGTTAGAAATAAAAAGCTATTTCTGAAAGCAGCGAGATTTAAGTTACTGAAGTCCACATTTTCAGGGGAATTTAGAAGCTTCATTTCCTTCAGCATGGCAGTGTATAATCCACAGTTAGAGACTGGAGTTAAACAGTTAGTTTTTCTGACATTTATGAGCATTTGGACACCTCCAGCTCTCCTGTAATGTAAAGGGGGATATTATAATGACTGATTATTGAAATAAGTAGAAAAATACAGTCATCCATCGGAGCAGCTCTGTCTTGCTTTGAGTATAACTCAATGACAAGGCCCCTTAAAGCCTCTGGAGCAGTGCTGGCTACTTCTGAACATTGTGTGGGTCCTAGAGTTGCTCAAAAGTCCCTTGTCTTTAAGTGTGACTTTTGCAGAAAAGTGCTGTCTTGTCCTTTAATGGGCTGCTGTAATTTAATTTGATCTTTTACTGCTACTCATACCTGTGATACTGGGCTGACATACATACTATGTTCAGATAAAATTGTCCTAATGTCTTAACCATGCAGAAGTTATCCCTGGAGGTTAGGGTCATTTGAAGTTGGGCTTTTTAACTGGCTGAATTAAGGCTTCACTTTTACTTCTTCCTCGACAAGGCACTGGAGAAGGGCTAAATTTAGCAGCTGACTTTCCTAATACTCATTTTCTAGATACATGTATTTCCTGTTTCTCAAGAAAGCTGTGTGTTAGGAGTGAGAAAGCTGTAACATCTCCATTGCATTAAAATCTAGTGTTGTGACAGGTAACAGAATTTAAGCGTAGAGAAGGTGTCTGACATTGACTAAATGCTGTTGTACACCAGCAATGTTTTTTGTTGGCATATGGCAACCAGACATGTTGTGCTATGAGATGCTTATGGCTCCTTTGTTTTGGAGTGAAATATCAGAACTGTGAAAAGACAGCAGTGCAATCGATTGGCAGATCACTCCTCAGACCGGTGGTTGTAATGGGAATATATCCTTAGCCTTAACTCTATAAACTGAGGGACCTGTAGGTTTAAATTTTGTAACATAGGGTCATGTTGAAATTGTACTGCTCTGTAAATTTAGTTTTAGGCTGAAATACTGTGGTGTCAATTGAAAATTTCTAAGGTATGCCAGAGTGATAGATCTAGAGAAGTAGTCCTAGCTGACGAGAGAGCTGTTTTTTCTTGCCTATCGATTTCTGGGGGTGAAATTGAAACAAAGGATTTGCAATTGAAAGGAACTGACTGTGATTTCTAAATAACAATTTCAAAACTGTCTCTGCCCTTCATATTAGCTGGTAATCCTGGGACTCTTTAGAAATCTTTCTCTATTCTAGATACATTAAGTGTAGCCATAGAAACTTACATAATAAGGTAATTTCCATTATTAAAGTATTTTTCTAACTCCAGGATGTGTTGCTGACTAATTAAAAAAAAAAGTTCTAATACTATTAAATATTTTTTTATTTTTATTTGAGAATTGTGATCATATGCCTGCAGCATTAATCTTCAGTAAAAATTAAACAGCAAATTCTGATCCTGCAGACACAAACTTGCTTCACTAATCTAAAGGTTTGTTTTATGTCATTAATTATCCCTGCAGTTTCAGACCTGCATTTCCCTTAAGATAGAAGAGAGAGACATAATTTTAAGTATATAACTGAATTCTTTGTAAAGATGGTATGCTATTGGGCCTTCATCATTTTATATGTCATCATATTGTACAGGGGATCTCCAAATATTTTTATTCTATTTTCATGTGTGACTCACTAATATTCAAGATCAGTCCAGTCCTTTTTGCCTGAAAGTGCAGTATGACTGTTAGTATATGGTAAGATTAAAACAGGTGCACTATTGTAAGTAACAAACTTTATATTTGTTATGAGGTTCTAGTCATTCTATAACTGCAGTTAAATGGAAGAAGGCAGCAATTAGTTATATAAGAAATAGTGGTTAACTCATTAGCTCTAAATCACGTAGCTAGAGTCATAATCTGATCCTATAGGAGTTGATGAAGTATGGACTGTGCTGTTTGTTAGCACGGAGTTGAAGAAATGGCTATAAAAACTGAGTATATTTTGGATTTACAACTAAGGAATTGAAGTCAAATATGGTCATACGTGATTATCACTTAATAATGTCAGCAGCAGTAAGAAGTGGTTTGTATAAAATGGAAACAGCCATGAAATTAAACTATGTTTTTCTTTCTGTGTGTTCTTTTTTCTTTGTATTAGCAGTGAGCTGGTTATAGTTGTAAATCCAAGGCTTTGGTATTGTCTATATTTTGAATGAGGTATCAAACCAAGGCCCAGAATAGTTGTGGTTACAGCAACTGAGCAATAGAACCGAATCCTATTTGTGCAGCGCAGGTGGAGCAGATACTGGGTCCAGTAGCAGGGCAAGGCTGTATCAGATTCATCTCTATGAAACAGGCTTGAACAGCTTTTTTTTTCAAGAAAGGTCACAAATAGCTTTACCTTGTTCTGGTACCATGCACCAGAACCTCCTTGAGTCCTAATCTCATCTAGAAGCAAGACCTTGTTGCACAAAAACCTGAATTTCTTTCTAGCCTTTAGAACACATTATATAAATATTCCACTTTTATTTGTTTGTTTGTTTTGGCTCTGGTTTACTCAGTGTGTAGCCATTTACTTCTTTAATATCTTTCTCTATTCTTGTTTTCTTCCATCTCCAAGTGTTAAACTGATTTATTATTTTTCCACACTAATGACTACATTTACATTCTGCACGTTGTAGAATGCATAGCCATTATCCACCAAATTTACGTGTGTTACAGCTTAATAATTTAACAGCTTGAACTTTCCCAAAGTCTTACCATTAGCCTTAAATTGTATTTTTTGGCATTGAACAATGTTACGGTAAGCACTTGTGTGTGACTGAAAATTGTCTAATTTTTTTAGTTAGAAAAGCAAATGCCTTTGCAGGGAGGGAACAGACTTGTATTTAGTCACAGATGGATTAGAAAGACTGGAAAAGTTTTGTTTGTTTTGGAAAAAATAACTGTTTAATTGTATAATGACACTAATATATGTATTGATAGCTGATAAATTCCCAGACTGATGCTAACTGGTACGTTGTTAAAATGTACTGTTGTCCATAAAAAAAAAGTAAATCTATTTCTGTTGCCTATGATAATTTTTCTTGGCTTCGGGCAACCATTGGGCAGAACTGAACCTCTGATTATTATTATTGTTGGACCTTGTATGTACTTACCAACCAGTTCATTCCTCTAAAAACTAAATTTCATTCAACTTCAGGAACAGAATTTCTGTTCTTTGTATTATATTGGTTCTTGAATGTTGAAATTTTAATTTTTAATAGCTGGTGATGGAAACCTGAAAACAGAAATGTTACATTAAAGCATTATGATGTGGAAAATGTTTTTTTTTCCTGCAGACTTAGATGTTGTGTTTTTTGAAAGTATGTTTCTTATGAGAATATACAAACTATCAGTGGACTAGGTTTCACAGTTGTGTATGGGATAAAAAAGATCACTACAGCCAAGGCTCTCCCCAACTGGAATGTTTTCCAGCAGTCCCTATTTGTTTGTCAGTATTCCACACTTTCTTTCTCAAGTGGGCCACCCAATGTGTGGGGGACCTCAGCATTGGCTGCCATTAGGGCTGGGGTTGCAAAAGTCATGCCAAGGGGAGCACTGCACCACAGCAACATTGCTCCTCCACACCTTCCTTTCTCAAATGGGCCACCCATTGTGCTGGGCATCTCATCATTAGGGTTAGAGTTCAGAGAGCCACCAAGGCTCCAGCTCCAGTGACACTGGGGCTGCAAAAGTTGTTTTTTGCTTATGATGATCAACAATTAGTAATTTGCCTGAATTCCTGCATAAGGCTTCTTAATGAAAAAGATGACATAAAAATTAAATACAATGTAATTAATCATTCCACAAAGTTAACACTTTGTGTTTACTTCTGTGAATTATTTGGTTTTTATACTTAAAGATATATCAATATTTCTTTATACTCTTACAATCTTCTGTTGGAGCTGTAAGCAAGCAGTTGTGCAGTTTTCTCCAATATTCTTGAAATCACCTCAGTGTTTTAGATAATTTCTGTAGGAGATTTTTGGGAATGTATGGAGTTCTTTTTCTAAATGAGTCACTAGATAATCAGTGGCAATTGGGATACTTAAGACAATACTTGCTAAGTTAAGTTGTTGGAAGAGATCTCACTATGTAAAAAGGATGGTCAATAACACCTGGTTTCTGGTACAAATTGGGTCTTTTTCCACAGTGCAAAAGCTCTGACAAACTGTACTCTCCATTATTACTGCTCTGTGCTTTACTTCCTCGGTAAAGCATTTGTTCCAGCCATCCTCTGAGTTCTGATATGTGCTTTGGTTTCAGTGCAGTCACCTGAGGTAGGGATCTGTATCAGCAACTGCAAGTGATGAGCATCTACTTGACCTGTTACCTGCCAGCCTTTAGTAGCTGATAAGTGTCTTGATGACTAGTGTAGGCTAAAGTGAAACTTTTAAAAGCACATTAATGTTTGCATGCACATACAGTAAACTGTATCTTAATATATAGCTGCCAATTTTTGTAGACACATGCATATGTTTTTGCATACATATTTATATAAATATCTGCGTCAATAGGAAGAAAGACTAAAACAAAGACACTCTCACTTGGAACAAAGACAACTTTTGGCTTGCTGAGTCAGAAAATAGAGATGTTATGCATAGTTAAATTTTATGGCTCAGCTTCTACTTATTTGAAGAAGGAAAATATAAAGTTTGAATAAATTATCACACTAATCTAGAGTGACTGTTTTCTGTGCAAATTAAGTTTGATAATTGCTTTTGAAGGGTTGAATTAAGTAGTTCTACCAGTTCAGAATTGGGAATATTGAGGCATCTTGTTGCAAATAGACAATAAAATATTATTAATGTTTATGGTTTTGTTGGAAAGAGCCATTATGAATGCTACAAACCCTGTAAAAGTGCCTGTATACCTGGAGGTTAAGTAAATTCTTGGTGGGCACCAGTGAAAATAGCCATATTGATTTCATGATAGCTACCAGCAGTTTGTGATTATACTTGATCCACTGGGGGATTTTTAGAAATTTAGTACTCTAAATATCACCTGTATTTTTGACAAGTACCTTGGAAAGAACAGTCATTACATTTTCTGGGGCTCTACAAACACCATAAATTACTCTATGTTTAGCATGTTGTATCTTAACATAGAGCATATTTTTCACTGAAAACTGTTAAGTAGAAATAAAATTGCCATGGAATGAATGACAAAACCTCCAGTGAAAATGTTAGGATCAGAGATTCAACCTTCAGTTTTTCTAGCTGAGTAATGATTCTGCCTCATGACCTCATTACAAACCAAGCTAAAGTCAGCCTGGTAGATACTTTATTTGTAATTTTTAATTATGTACAGCTCTTTTCAATGTTAGTATGACTAGGTTTATTTTTCACTAATATAATAGCTTAATATAATATTTTAAAATATTTTTATTTAATATAATACTTAAAGTATTTTTATTAAAAAGTTATTACTTCTATCATTTAGTCCAAATAGACTGCTTTTGTTTCAAGTTAGAAGCAGTCACAGTTATTGAGGTGTAGTTATGACTTCTTTTTAAAGTATATAACATTAGCAACAGCTACTGCCACGTTGTCTTTGTATTAGATCTCCAACCATGGTCTAAGCAGACCTGAATAAATAGAAGTTACAGGAGAAAACATTTGGGAAAGTTGTTTGTGCAGACCTCTGGTGCTGGAACAGGTTCCTTAGATACAGGAAGTTTTTTGGGGTACCTGATTCCTTGGATAAAGTTGCCTTTCTGCCTTCCTGTTGGGCAGCTTTTCAGAGTGTGGTTTTTTTAATAAGTTATTCCAGGGCCTTATGCTTCTGCTTTTACTAAATTTAAGAGTTCTTCTTAGTCCAGGTTTGTCAAATACAGGTCTTGTCTTGGAAGGCTGTTTCAGGTGTTGCTATTAACTGAAAATACAATTGTACAGCTTTGCAGCACAGTGAAAGAATATTAAATTTAGAGAACTTTTAATTCTGACTTCTTGAAGACAGTAATAATATGCCTGGAAGACAATAACTGACTTGCTGGACAACAGTGTACCATATGTTTTATTGAAGCTTAATCGTTCCATTATTCAAGAGATCTTTCAGCTTTTAAAAGTTGAAATCCAAGTTTTAATTTCTTCATTTTGACAATGACTAGTTTGGAAATTGTGTGTTCTTTTCAGCTAATTTCATCTTGATTGATTCTATAATTCCCCAGCATGATTCCACAAAGTGATATAGATATAAGACTGTGTTGCAATTATATAGCCATCTGAAAGCTTCTAAGACACTAATGTAACTCTGTCACTAATTGCACTTCTTATCAAGATGTTTGCATATTGGAACCTGTACTTTGATACATTACATTTCTAATTCTAGCAAGAGTCAAGCATTCAGTAAGGTTAAAACCTGACCTTTTTTAATTGGGAAAGTGAATTCAAGGTGGTGGTAATTTTTTTAATTGTAAGGTGATAATATTTGTGAAATGTACTGTGGATTTTGAATCCTTCCCTTTGGGGAAAATGGGGGAGAATAAGAAAGAAAAGAAAAAGAGCAAGGTATTTGTAGAAGAGATCATAATATTAGAGGATTGAAGACATGTTCCACTGTGCCTTGTTGGTGATGTTATCACTGACATAACCAAATTATTTCAGAATCCCAGTTCTGGATAAGCTTGAAAGCTGAAGCTTTGTTAAGGGAGGCAAAATTACTTATGGAACTGCTAACAAAACCACTTTCAGTTAATACTTTTACTATTAAAATAGGCTAATCAAGGTCTTTAAAAACCTTATCAGCCCCATCTGGAACTTAACAACTCTAGACAGCTAGTATGGCCTTTGGAAATAGAATAGAGCATGAAGGGGTGAAGTTCTTAGAAAAGCAGAGCAAATGTTGCCTGGGGCTGCCTGAGCCTTGGTAACTGCTGTTGTGAAAACTTGGACTTTCTGGGTTTTTTTTTTTTGAGTAAACATAATGTGTCTGGAGATTCTAGATTCCTGTAAGTATTCCTTGGCTGGGTAAACATGTCTGTGGCACTCTGGGCAATAAACTAACACCTCACTCAGTGAAGAAATAGCAATTTGAGACTAGAAGTCATTAAGAGATTTGAAATGCTCTCTAGTGGTAGCAATTTCACCAACCATGTGGATTTTTTGTTTCACCTCTAGATAATGAGAGTTCAATCAATTAGAGCTACAGAAACTAAGGGAATGTAGCACAGTTGGTAGTATCTGCCAAAGATGGAAGAAAGATAGAGAAAATATAAATAAAAAAAAAACAACACATGGGAAAAGAATGTAAATTCAACAGAGCAGAGGGATCCAAACCCACTTCTGAGGATCAGGTATTTTTGCATCCATTTCTTTGCCCATCCAGTGATCTAGGGAGTAAAGCAGGCAAGGTTTGTGGTATTAGTTGTGTGCCTGCATCTGGATGGCTCCTTTCCACACAGACAAGTGAAACAAGACTTGGGGTAGGGTTTGGGGTCAGTCATCATGAGTCCCTGCATGTTCTTTGACGTGTGCTGACAGTGTGAATTTCCTTCACACTTCCCACAGATTAAAGACTCTCTGACTATCATACTAATATCATACTGAGGGTGAGTAGAATTGTTGTCTAATTGCGTACTCTTTAAGTTGTCATTGTAGATGGATCAAGATAGAGGTGAATCGTGGGGTTTTCTTTGTTACAAATGAGGAGGGAAAATCTGACAGATTCCTCCTGACACCCTTGAATTAATTCAGATTCACCCATGTTCAACATATGCATTCAGATGTATCTGAGTTTCCAATGAATTGTATTTTGTCAGCAAGGAATTAGAATGAAATCCAAAGTAGAGTAAAAATAAATGTAACTTCCCCCCCAGGCTATTGCAGTTACATGGCATGTAGGTAAAATTGTTTATCAGGTTTGCAATGACGTTGTTAACTTTAAGGGCCAATATCAGAAAACCAAATTATATTTACCATTCATGACTTTAAGTTGAAATTCTGCCTATCACTTCTAATAAGTTGTAGCTACTTACGGCTGTTTTGAATTGACCTCTGATGGTTTATCATTTAAGATGAAAAAATGAAATGAGTTTAGAGAACGAAAACTAAAATCCCTTGTTTACAGCATAAAGCATCATTGAGCATTGTTGCTAATAGAAATATTAAGTACTTCGTCAGATTAAAGTGTTTAAACTTTTAAATATACCAGATAGCTGTCAAATAGAGCTGCCATTTGTCCTGGGCAGAAGCACCAACATTTGCTGAGATGCAGAACTGTGACCTCTAGATAAGTTTCTATACACAGGAAAATATTTATCTTCCTACTATGACCTTCCATGCACAAGACATGAGCCATGGATTTGTTTCCTAGGGAACTAGTGACTGAGGAAAATCTATAATTAGATCTGTGGGTTGTTTGCTACAAATGGGAATTGGGTGCTAAGCAGGTTCTTAAAGTATCCAGAAGTATTACACTGACTTCATGTAATGGGACCAAAATAAGAAAAAAAAAAAACAATGCCCTTCATCATGATATTTCTTTTTTTAATATCTTCAATTAAAATTTTTAAACACTTTAGATAGAGTACTTAGTCCTCTAGGTTCATTACAACTGCAAAATGTTTTCAAAAGTCAAGACTCAGCTGGTTGCTAGTTAAAGCAAAAATAAAATTCGACACAATCTTCCAATAAATTCCTCCAAATTAAACCAAATCTTACTTTTCAAGAATGGTTTTAGGTGAATCATTCTCAACAGCTCTATTTTTCTCCACTTTCCTACTCTTATTCAGATCCTCAGGTTGGCTCTGCAACTTCAGTGTTTTATTCTGCAATTCCAATTATTCCACCCGGCTGGAAGTTCCCACTTAATCCGGATCTTGATTTCTTTCTTTACTGCATGCATGGATCTAAAGAGTAACATTTGTAGTTAAGTCCCATGGGCAGTAATTGTAGCTGCAGGGAGAGGAAGCAACTAGTTTTTTTCTATTCCCCAGACAATCCAGGACAGACTTCTCTAGACTTTAGCAGCAGGTAATTTTAGCCTGGGCACAGTGCAGCTGAGAAACTGCTGTATTTTTTTCCAGTCTGGTGGTAGATCAGAGTGCCTCATACTTTCTTGGATGCTGCAAAAGTGGCCTTGAGAAATAAATTAAGACTGATCTTATTTGGGGTAGATAGTAGTGTGAAATGTCTGGAAGAAAGTACTATAAATAGGCTCTGCTCTCCTCTTCTTACAGATGTAGCTGCTTGTGTGGTGATCACACATTATGTATTCTGTCCCATGTCCTGAATTTCTGCAATTAGAAACAATTAGATATTGTCACGTTGTCTCTGCGTTTCTGCCCTTTTAGATCAGTGATAAGTTGCAATAAAGCACTGCTATAAATTCTCCTTTTTTTTAACAGCATCTCTTGAGTAGTATTTCTTCATTTAATTTTGTCAATCACAGTCAGATTTTTTTCCGCACAACTAACCACAGCTTTTGAGCTACTCCATCTGGCTGTCACTCAAAAGACAGTGGTCCTCAAATTCCTTCAACTGACAGGTTTGTTGCAAGTTAATAATTTAAGCAGCAATTAAAATATGGTGATTAAATGGCTACCGAAAGGCCAGATAATCCACCAAAATATTCAGGTCTTCTTTGACAAGTGCTACTTCTAGGTCAATTTCCTTTGAGGCTACCAAAAACTGTACTTCTAAAGTCTGTGCTCTCCCTAGGAAGAAACTGCTGTGTGCTAAATCCAGAGTTTGCAGCTAGATATGTGAAATCGACTGCTAGGGAAAGGAGGAGTGAAAATTATTAGTAATGAGTTTTCTTGCTCTTTATAAATTAGGAGTCAAAGGAAGCTGAAGGATTACCTGCTACAAAAGATAATGCACATTTTGATGTCTTCATTGAATTACTTTGATCTAATGGCAATTGCTCACTGTTAGCTATTTAGACTGGTTAATTCCTCAAATTTGGTGCTGCAATAGAAGATGAAGCCTCCAGGCCCCAGTGATGCTACCGAGTCTTCAAGGGGGCTTGTTTCATCCACGTACAGCTATGATAGTGAACCCCAGACTGAAGGGATCCCCTGGTGCCTAGGACTTCCACACGTGTGAATTCATTTTGTTTCATTTGGACACCTGCACACCCTACTACAAAGTGCATCTGAATTTTGTAAAAAATTATGCATAATTATGATAAAAAGCCATTATGCTGAGAAAATTGGTTGAATATCAAATATCCTATTTGTTTTGATTATTCTAAAAAGACCTTCAAACATTGAGCACTGGTGGTGAAGCAACCTCAGTGGTTTTTATTACATTGTATGTACAGATTTTGTTGAAATATTTGTATCGGGAATTATTAAACTTGACAAAATTGAGATTTAGAGTTGGCTTTATTATAGTTGCTAAAACATTGTATTTGCACTGGTGTAACAAAATAATAGCTGGTATAGGAATGTCTCGAGGAAGCAGAGCCCCAGTCCAACAAAATACTGAAATATACCATCTGCATTTCAAGCAATACGAATTCTGTTTCCATGTGTAAAGTTCTGAATACTATACCTGATAAGAGTATTCATGCAGTTGTGTTTGGATTGCTTCAGGCAAGGAACATTTGTACCATTTGCAGCCCCCAATCAGTCTTGCAAACATACTTCAAAAATATGCTAAAACTGTGTGCTTTAATTCTCACAATGTTGTTCCTAAATTTGACACTTCCTGAAATGTTTTCCATGACAAAGCTCATAGTTAAGATGCTAAAAAACCCTCTTGAGAATATTGGTGTATGATTTTTTCATTTTCATAATTCATTTAATTTCCACTCCTGATTTATTTTTTTTAATTCCCATGTTACATCTCTGACAGTTGGTATAACAATCTTCACATTCAAGGTACAGCCAGTACCTGATACTTCAGAATTTTATACAGCTGTTAAAAAGGCTCCAGTTTACAGATTCACTGTTGTAATAATACACGTGCTCCTGTTTGAGGAACTTTTTTCTGTAGTTCATAAGAGTCTCAAGAGAATCAATGCTAAAGAATGCAAATAAGAAGTAATGGTTAATCTTGTAACAGTAGTTTTGCCCAGTAGCCACTGAATATTTAATGTATATGTTAAAGTGCAAAATGAAGATACTTCCCAGTCATGTGTTTTACCCGGTTAAAACTGACTCTTTGGAGTCTGAAATAGAAAATAGATTTTGAGTTTCAAATAATGAATTATGGCTTTCTTTGCTGGGTTAAATGAAGGCTCTTGTCTATACACATTTTTTTTTTCTATGGGAATTATATATATATGTATGTGTATTCTTATTAGAGCTGCCAACAGCATCAAGCAAAATATTGTAGTTGGTGGAGTGATGCCTGCTCTAGTGAATGTAGTTTTCTCTACCTTTGATTTCCCCAGAAACCAAACTGTTCACCTTGACTTTGTATTTCTTTATCTCAGCTGACACAGGAGGGTGGGTCAGTGTTGTATATTCCTATTGCTGGTCACATTTTGCTTTACATCCTGTGCTCGTAGTTTCCGGGGTGTTGTTCCAGTGCAAGTGCAGATACCAGAATTGGCACCATTAGCGTCCTGGCTGGTGTAAACATTGCTGGGAAGGCACATGGGCTAGGAGACTCACAAAGCTTTGAAACTCACCTCATCGGTAGACTGGAGATGGAAAACTGAGCTGGAGATGTTTCAGTTTGGGGCTGTGATATTGTATGTGTTATTGTATCCATAACAATCTTTAATTGCTGAAGTTTTGCTCCGTTGTTGTTTTCTTGGGTTTTGCAAATATTGTTCATACTTGTCCATACTGACTTCTGTTTTGCTTGCTAGTAAGACTTGCTATTAGATTCATTGTATTATGTTTGTGAACAGGAAAAAATTATTACCTGAAATATATCCTGTCATATATAGTGTGTTGGGTTTATCCCTACTTGTCATAAACAAAGAGCACAGTCACATAAAGAAGCTTTACGATTTCTGTTAACACTACTGATGTGGATAAATCACCTGGGTATTTTTGTCCATCACCCTTGTATTGAATGAACTCAGTTGAAGAAATGCTCTCTAGTGGTAGAAGAAATTCCTCGTTGGAGAGAAAGCAAAGGTCAGATCTGGCCAACATGTCTCCCTTTGTCAAAAGACAGTTTTGTTCTCATGCTTAACTAGTTTATCAAGTATTTAATGAAGATAGAGGTCTTGAGAACCAATAGATTCGATAAATTACCACAGTTTCTGTATGTTTAGCTTATAGTAATGCAGCAACTTCTATTGGTTAGTGCGTTTGAATCATGAGGGGAATATTTTGCATTTGTTTTGGTTGAAAGATTGAGTCACTACAGAGCAGATGGAGGCTCTGACTGTGAAGAGTGATTTTCGGTGTGGCGGGATAGGAAGTGTCTGTTTAAATATTTATACATTATCTAAACAATGGGGCTCAACCATTGTTTTGCTCTGTGGAACATAGTGATTAAATATAAAAATAGTTTGCCTCTAAATATTCCATGGAGATATTTGCTTTCTAGGGGTCTATGGGAGGGAGAAAACACCAAAAGCACACAACCCCCTCAAAAATAAAACACATCAGAGATGCTCTGAAGTGGAAAGTACTGAGGTATGAACCAAATATTCCTGTCTGAGGGTGGGATTTGTTTTCTAATTAAAAAGTGACACTACTACCATGCATCTCTAAATCTGATGGTGTCACGAACTAAGAATTAGAGAAGTTGTTGAGGCAAACACTTCATAGAGTGGAACTGGTAAACCAGGGTGGTGCTGTTAGAGAGTTTTGCTGGGGTTGCAGAACAGTAGAGTCTCTCTCTGGGGATATTGTGTTTTGGGTTGGTGTTGTGGTTTTGGTTTTTTTTTCTTGATTCCTATTTCTTTTCTTCTCTTGAGAACACTCTGATTTACTTTTGTGATAAACCTGTAACAACAGGGGAATCACATTGCTGAAATGAGTTTAGCTGGAAGGGATACATAATGTCAGCTGAAAAATAGCATTTGGTAAATATGTTTTGGCCATGGTTCAGCAAAAAGCAGATCCTGTCAGTGAAGTAACATTCTGTTTCCTTGAAAGTGTCTTTTAGTTGAGCAGAATCGTACAATCTCTGCCTTTTGTAAAAAAATAAAACCACGCTGTGTTGTCTTGGGTGCTGGCTATGTGCTCGTGAGGAGGCTGGCACGGATCACTCCAGCTTTCAGTGCAGTTATTCTCCAATGTACCCTTGACACGGGAGACTATTATCACGTATGGGGAAGTGAGTAATGTCTAAGCCTACATCCAATGCTGTCCTCTGGGTCCTGGGTGAGGAAATAGCCTTCAAGGGTCTGTATTATGGAATGCTCAGCTGGCATCTCTTCTGTCTGTGCCATCTGCACAGGCAGTGCCAAGTTCTGTCTGAACTGTGGGATCAGAACAAGGGTAAAGGGAATACATAGAAACTGGGAGGCTGGATAAAGTGTGTCTGCTTTATCCATAATGTCAGTAGGTGGGTGCTTGAGTCTGTGCTACCTGAACCAGACCATTTCCCAAGAATAAAGAGCCTTGATACGAAACGTATAGCCACTGTTGTATGGAGCAGACAGTTTTTATATTAGAAGCTGCACTGAAGTTTCTAAAGCCACAAACAAATGCTGGAAGTCAGTGCTTCTGACTGGGTTTCAGGCAGAAGTAACTGTGGGAAAGCCATTTACGTATTTTAGGAACGTAAAAATTCCAGCAGAAATAATCTGGCCTTGTCTTTTCTCAGCCAGTAAACTGGGAAAGCATCATTGTGTAAATACATTGTAGGCTAGGAAATTTTCATATGAACAGTTCTATGTTTATGACAGAATTCAGAATAGCAGTCCTGCCAGAGGAGATGTCAGACAATCCTCCTGTTCTTTCTTCCTCGCTCTTGTTGAAGCGCCAAACCATATGGCAAATTAAGCCTGTTTTTTATTAAACTTTTCATTGTAGTGAGCTTAGTGTGACTGGGAAACGCACTTTCTTTGAACTATGTAGCCATTATATAAGCATCTTAATTAGGAAATGTGAATGTTCTTCTTTACATTCCTGGGAGTATGTAGCTCCCTCTTGTGGCTAATTAAACATTTTAAAGAAGCATGCTTCTCAAAATCGCTTTTTTTGTGACCACCATTGCTCTTGAACAAATGATGCAGTGGTACACATCACATACTGGTACACATCACATACGGGGTGAAGGACAAGGTGCTGTGCTGTGACTAGGTGCACAGGCAGGGAGCAGATAGAGGATCTGCACGTACTTGCACTGTGAATGGGACAATTTCCTGACTCTTGAGAAAAACTGAGTGGACACACCCAGGCATTTAGAAAAAACTGCTGTCTGGTAGCTCTTGCTCCTAGACATTATATGCTAAAAAATGTTTGATAGCTCAAGGGAGGATGAGACATAGAATGTGTCATAGTTCCAAGGAGTACAGATATTTCATGTGCCACCTTGGGAAGTCTTGCCATCAAACTCAGGGTTGAGATCTTTACCAAATTTGGAGGGGAGGGGAAATTTTCCCTCCACTCAGGTTTGCAGGGCCCCTTGTTACTATTATGATTATTACACTCCTGCCTTTCTCTCTGGTGTGAAGAAAGATCTGTATATAAACATCTGGAATCTTTCCAATAAATTCCTTTGCACAGCCCAGGGTTTGTTTTGCTTGCTTTCTGTGGCTTTTTGCAAGTGGGGCATTGTGCCTTGACTACATCTTAAATTTGTCACAAGCAGGTAATATTTGATGGCTGTGCTGCTAATAGCTGTTGTGTGGACATCTCTGAAGTAGATTTTGTGCTGGCCCATGACAGACATCAGGCCACCAACTGTTATGTTAGATGGGAAAATGCACTTGTCTTGTAATAAATGTCAGAAATCGGGGCAGAAGATGATCAATTCATCTTTTCCCAACAGAAGGACAGGACTTTGCAAAATTGAAAGCATAGCTTTGTGTTAAAAACCACATCTTTTTAGGCTTGATGCAAAAAATAGGAGAGATTGGTCAAAATATTCATTGAACAGCAGGTAACTATTCAGTAGGAACCATTAAGTTTCAGTTTCATCACAAAACCTGAAGTTACAAAGTTCCTTTGCCCTTTTGTCACCTGCAGCACTGTCTGCCTCTGTGTTTTGGCAAAATACTCAAAAATACACGAGGGGAAAACTTCATCAATTAGTGTTTCAGACTTGGAAGAAGGAATGAAAAAAAACCAACGGTGAAACAGGTTTAGACTTTGAAATTTTTCCCATCCCCAAAGGGTTTGAAAATTGAAACTTTATCTCTGAAAATGCTGATTTCATATTTCATAACTTTTCTCAATTAAAATGACCGACTGATAATTATAGAGCTTCATCAAAATCTCACTGCCCACTAATCTGCAAACCAGCACTGCTGAACCCACAGCAATAGGGCAATAAACATGTATTTCCTCGGGGACATTATTAAACACCCTGCATATTTATTATCTCAAAATGGGAGCAGATCCAGATTTCTAAGGCCATTTTTTCCCTTTTCTCTTCCTGCGCTGTAATTCAGACCAGCATATAAATATTTGACTGAATGTTCTGCGGAAATATTAGAGATATAAAATTGTTCAAAACAAAAGAACGTGAAACAGCAGAGGGAAGGAATGGCTTGGCAAGATTGTCAGCCTTAAAGGGCAAGATTAATTTATAATCCTTCTAGATTCTGCTGTACAAATACAAATTTGCAAAGCATGTAGCTTATAACAAACACTGTGTAGCTCTGCAAGTTTACATATGCTACTGTCACCAATGTGAGACAGCCTTGAAATTGGATTTTTAAGAATTTTCTTATGGGAAAATAAGGTAGTGATAGTAACAAGGAGTTCCTGTGTACATGGGTTTGTATATACAGACAAAAATACATAGGCATTTGGAAAGTGGAGGAACTCCAACTGTGTGACTAAGCAGAGTTCTGGGCAGGCTATCCAGCTTTTTTCATGAGGAGTTTTTTCCCTTGTTTCAAAACCCTGAGAAAGGAGGGGTGTAGAAGGGAATGGAGGGGGGGAGAAACCCAACCTGAAATGAGTGTATTTTATAATGACTTGATGGTGGCTAATAAAAACAACTGACTAATCAGAAAACAATGTGTGATGGCTATCTGGTATTGCAAGGGTTGTTGTGTTAGCAGTGCTTTATGCTGTTCAGTACAGTATGGTTTTTCTTTTTCTCATAACTTTCTAGCTGTTTTGTCAATTTAACTGAAAAAAAAAAAGAAAATAACCAGAATTAAATAAAATGTCAAATTCTAGATATAGTGAATACAGTAGTAATGGAATAATAGAAACTTGTAGGGAAATAAAAGACAGGAAAGGAAAGATAGGAACTGGCTAAGGACACAAGTAGCTTTTCCAAGGTTGAACACAAGAACTGCACAGTGGTTTAGGAATGATTGAAACTGTATTTGATAGTTGCATATTACCCAGAACCACGTTTTATAGTTAGATATTAATGGCAGGGTATATACATTGACACTAGGTAAAAGAGTGCAACAGCTTATGTGGCTTCACAGTGATTTTAGAAGTTTTTATAGTAGGGTCTATAATTTGTTGGTTTCTGTCATGCAGGTCATCAGCAGTGAAGGGGCAGAGGGAGCAAAGTTTCGACTCTCTGGTAAGGGAGTGGATCAAGACCCAAGGGGAATTTTTAGAATCAATGAGATCACTGGGGACGTCTCCGTGACCCGAGCCCTTGATAGAGAAGCAATTGCCAATTATGAGGTGAGTACCCATAGCAAGAGGATCACTGCCTCTGTTTTAATGTATATTTTTGAATGTGTATTTGGTTTTTAAAGGGCTGCAGTTGTTGAAGACTAAATTGTAGCTGCTGTCCTATAAATTTTCCAGAAGCAGTATTTGTCCTTTGGAAATGGTAAACGTGTTTATTTTCACTCTCCTCTGCTTTCTGCATGTAATTTCTGTCACTTACCCTTAGTAGAAATACTGTCTGAACATCGTGTATGCATTTGATTTGTGAATACAAAATTGTGTTTGGACAAAAGGAGATCTTTCAGGAAGTTGCCACTGAGGTACTATATTGTTAGACATTTTTATCATCAAGCTGTCAATAGAACATAGTATTCAACTCCTTTTTTAGAAATGGATATTTCTAATAGAGATAAAGAAGATTCTTTTAATATGAAAATGTTAGCAGATACATCTGTTGGATGTATGTCTCCTCCAAAGATTTCACTGAAGATTCCTTTCCTTGTCAATGAATTCTATGTTTCTCCCCATTGAAATTCTAACAAAGGATCTCTGAAATCTGCAGTGACTGCACCACAGTGTCCTGAAACGTGTAGTATAAATCAGAGGATATATCAATTCATGTTTCTCACTGGCTCTTGAAATGTGCAGACATAAATGGTGGCTGGCCACTTTCATACATATGAGCAGCAGAATTCAAAATGCTAATGGTTATTACATTTCTTGTTGCCACTGCTGCCACAGCGTGGGGGGCTGCCCTCTGTATCCTCCTGCAGCGTGTGGTACTCCAGCCCACGTGGGGCAGAGCCTCTGGTGACAGTTCTCACTGCCATCCCTGACCTCTTTTTGTCTTCTGCTGTCTAGTGATCAATACTTGTGTTTCCAGTACTGTTTCCTCCTCTGGAAGAGTTTGCTGGTTAGATGACTAGTCATACTTGCTCAAACAACACTGCTAAAATATACCATATGTTGGTTTTCAACACTTAAACATCTATTTCTCATCTCAGTCTACAGTGAAATGTATGTTAACCACCCGCGTAGGAATTCTGGTAGCTACCGATGTCCTGCTTCAAATAAAAGCATTGCAGTTTCTCTTTTTAACACAGTTCCTTGTCTTCATTTGCCAGCTGTTTCTTATTTTATCAGTGACTTTCCACCTTAGTGTGTTCAGTATAAACTTCTAATACTTTTTTACTTGACAAATCACAGTAGTCTTTTCAACCTAATGCATCAAACCACAAATGGCCCTCCATATCTGATCTGGCATAGTATACACTTAAATTAAGACAAAAATTTTTCCCTAGAGTAGCCTTGTTGAAGCAATGCAAGTTATATTCAAATAGTGAAGTGTAGTGGATTATCCTGAGCAATGTGAAAGTATATCCTAATGGGCTGTAGTGCTTTCTAACCTGTTATATAGCACTCTGCTCAGCGTGTTCACTGGCATCCTGTGGTGCAAGATGCAGTTGAAAACTTCTGTAGGAGAACCCTCAGTTTGATTAGTCTGTCTTTGAATCCAGCCTCTTGTTTTCCAATGAAATGAAGTTTTTCTCAAAAAATATTTTTTTTCTCTTTTTGTTTGAGGTCCATCCTGCCCAGTATTGATGTCCTGAAAGAAAAAGTTCAAATTAAAGGGGCGAACGAGGAAAGAATAAATCACCATGTAAAAATAATTTTTATTTTGCAAGCCATCATACTATCAAGTATATGATCAGTTCTGGGGCAAGGATAAAAAGATGAAATCCTTCCAGCCCCATGGAGGGCTGCTGTGCATGAGCACTGATTTATTTCCTATGCTTACTGCATATAAACTCAAGGGTTGAGAGATAAAAAAAAGTTAATAGGGTGCCAAACAAGGCTTTGCTGATCACAGTATTTCATGGAACTTTAGAGATTTTACCATCTGTGTATCTCAAAATGTTTAATTTTACTAAGAATATTTAATGTACTATAAGGATTTGTTGTTTCTGTCAGTGAATGTTTGAAATTCTGTGTTTTGCTGTCCTCTTTCTCCTGGAGGAATATTGAAAAATAGTAGAGTTTTTCTGTATATTCATTACAAGAGAAACGTGATTAAATTCAGAGTACTGAATTCTACCCAGACAACTGTTGATTGTCTGACTTAATGCTCTTTTCCTCCTCTTCACTAAGATGAAATATTTTAAAAGAAAAGGTAGAAAATATTTTAAAACAGAGTGGCAAAAAAGAAATTCTGCATTTTGTGCAGCCCTTTTGCGTAGCAGTTGTGTTTTCAGATTAATTTAGATTTTGTTTGTTAGGAAAAGAAACTCACTCAGGCTGGCAAGAGAAATGCAAGGCACCTACATTAGTAACACCCTGAAACAAACTTATTTATTTGTGAGCTTATTTTTAATGGAATCAATTAAATTGTTCAAAAAAAGAACAAGTCTGTGAAATTCCACCAAATATTCATATCGAGGCGGTTAACTGTCATGGTAATTCTGCACATTGGCAAATGTAATCGTTTCTGTTGAGAAAATGAAAGTGTGCCAGAGCAGACTGGATGAGACAGCGGAAGTCCAAAGGCCACTCCACTGAAATTAGCCATTAGTAATTATAATGGGAAAAGGTAGATGCCTCTGGCGTGTTTGTCCCTATAATTTTTTGGGGTGCCTTCTTAAAGGTCAGAGAATGTCTGTCAGCTGCAGTTGTAAGTGTAAGCTCTTTAGGAAGAAGAGCAGGAGGATATAAGACTGTTGTTATGCCCAGAAGAGACAGACTCAGACTGTTTAGGAAAGTGCTCAGTAATTCCTTTTCTTTCTTTTTTTTTTTTTAAAAAAAAAGGTTTTATAAAGAGCATCCTGATAGGAATTCTTCTGTCAGAACGAACCAGTGGGTTTACATGGAATGGTTTTATTTTGGGGCTTGCTACAGCCTGTTGATAAAGCTATGGAATGACATTCTGAAGAAGGGGCTTAAGCAGAATATGGGCATATTATTGAATAGCTTCTGGGTTGGTGAGATAAGCAGGTAGCCTAGAGCCCCTATTTAGTGGGAGCAAAAGGTGTTCAATTGTACAAATATGCTCTCAAAAATAATGTCCTTGGTTTTTCTCTCAAGATTTGATTAAATAAGACTAGTTGGAAATTTCAGGCAATGACAAATCATTTACTTGTTTAGTATTGAAAAGTGAAAATGTGTAAAAACAGATGAAGGAACTTGTGGAGACTTAAGGTGGATTTTCTAGTTGAAATTAGTGAAGTACACACCATCCAAAGCAAGCTGATAGTCTACACAAGTCTGACTTCACTTCAGATTCATAGTCTCTTCTGCTTCCAGCAGAGCAGACATATGAGTAACTTTTCTGTTGCATCTTTTAGCAAAAAAAAGAAAAAAAAGGTGCTTCTAAAAAGAGCTGCAAGAACAGAACTAAAGGATTGCAGTGAAGTTGGTAGTCTAGTTCTGTCTTAATAGAAGACTGATTAATCAGGAACACAGGTTCAAATAGCGGGCCAGTGAGGACTGGCTGAAAACCAGTGGTTATGGGGTACTCTCCTAATTAGAATGCTGAGCTCATCTGCAAACCCTCACATTTACAGAGAGAATATATTGGTAGGCAGAAAGCTTTCATGCAGGTAGAAGCAGGAAGAATTGCAGTTATTGATTGCTGTGACCAAAATGACAAAAAATTGCTAAGTTAAAGCTATGTTTTGTTCTTCACTCAAAGTTGGGTAAGCTCTGAAGAAATGGGAACAATATCCCATTAACTTTTTACAGTTACTATGTGAGATTTTGGAGGGGCATTTCTTGGGTACAGGACAAAGCCTGAATTTGTAGAAACTTACTTATCACTGTATGTAATCCCAGCAGCAGTAAAATCCACTTCTGGAACCTCTTAAGCATCAGTGACAAAGTGCCAACCAGTCAACGGGGGGGTTCAGTCATGTCTCAAGATTTTAAAGATATTGCCATCGTTGATGGAATTTTTCATAACCACTTGCCAAGTGTAAATGTGTGTGGAGGAGAAATAGAAAGTGATCCTTTGCAAGCGTGAAATGAAGAAGCTTGATAAAACTATTCAGTGACGGTGTGCAAATTAGAGCTGTGACCAAATTTACCTAGGCAATTTGAACTGTTAATGAAGAGTTAGTTTTAATTATTTTTTAAGTGAAGAGCTTTATTTGCTTTAGAAAATACTTAACAAGCAGAGGTGTGAAATCAGCTTTCAGCTTTTTTTTATAATGACAGATCACAGCTCTGTGAAAGGATGCCTTGCAATGGGTCTTGACAGACCTTACAAAACTTACTTTAACAGGACTGAAAAGCAAATTAGGAGTATTCTCTATGTAGTATTGGTTCTGTACATCAGGTAACAAGTAGACTGAGAACAGGCTACAGAATTCAGACCAATCAACGGCAACCAAATCTCCAGAGGGAACTGCTTAAGTTTGGGTTACATGAGACACGTGACTGAGCCCAACATTTCAGGGTGATGCTGCAGTCCTAACGGACTCTATTTCTCTGCTTGATAGGGAAAAATTAATGGTAATGCTTAACAATCATAAGGAAAACTAGCTTGGTCAGGTGCCAAGGAGTATTTTGTGAGAAAGATTTTAAAGTACTTGAATGCATCTTTGCAGATACTGAAAGTATTACTGTAGCAAAACACTAGAAGTGAACGGCTGTAATTTATCCTGGACAGAAGAACGAATTTGTCTTCTCTGTAAGTCCATTTTAGAGCAGCCACATCCTTTTCAGAATGATTTATTGTACCCTGATACTGAATCTCAGCGTAGCTTGGCTGAGATGCCTTGAATGAATTTAAGGTGCTTGATAGGAGGCTCTGTATGTTTCTTTGTCTCTCATTAACAAGTGACTGTTGGTGTCTGTAATCTCCTATAACAAATTCTGTCTGTAAAACATTATTATGGTACAGAGTACTCTGGGAGTCATTTGGAAACTTGTTCTTTGTTCTGGCAATACCAGCTTGGTACTGAACTTTGTTTCTGACATGATTGTTCACAATGTAGCACTGCTTTTACTACTGTGAGGAAAGGGTGAAGTAAATGAATCTGTCAACCTAAAAAACCCCACTTTTCATCTAAAGAGTGATGGATTAGGAAAAGAATTGTTGCTTCCTGTTCTTCTATAACAAATGGATTTAGACATAGAAGGCAATTTTTTAGGATGTCATATATGGGAGAAACCCAGGTATTTTTAAAAAGATAATTAGTATTTCTTTAACATTTTTTAAATTGAGATTATGAAACGTCAAGATTAAATATTAACTGATATTTCTTCAAACCTGGAAGCAGAAATGCAACAACAGGAACAAACCCAGTGGAAGCAAAGGTCTAGATCCTTCAATGAGATCTGCATGGGCAAACCCCTGAATTCAGCCAGAGCTTTTTGGCAGTGACTGTTTACTAAGGTCAAACGCAAGGTGGTCACCGTAACTGTGTGTATAAATCAAATCCTCCAGCATATAAATTTTACATAGAGTCACATTTCTTAAAAGTAAGATTTAAATAATTGCTTGCACAGCTGGGATATAAATGGGATTTACAGCTACTGGGAAATATCTCTTTCTCCCAAGGTTGGTTTATGGGATAAAAAGAAAACCTGACAGAAAATGAAGTTAAAATTCATGGGGTTTTTATGTATATTCTCCCATTTTGTCTTGGGGGAACAAGATATCTATTTATATAAACTCTGTAATTTGCCATATCTTGTTCATTTTTACTGTAAATAGTCTATTCAATGCATACTGTAGGTTTTAATGTTATGAGATAGCAGCGGGGTACTGTGAATCATTTCAGAAGCCACTAGCATCCTCATATCATTTATATGGAAAGCATACAAAAGTCAACAGTTAGTTTTGTTGGAGGGCATATGCTTTTCTTAGATCTAACTGCTTGCATGGCTTTGACATTCCTGCTGTTCAACAGCACTGTCATGTCATTTGTAGGAGGAAGACTGAGGTTTCATTAAAGAGAAAAATCAGCAAAGGTTTGTTTATAACCTATAACTGTCAAGACTAGGTAGTGGGCTTGGATTTCCATGCTAAAAATAACCAGACTCCCAACACTAGGCAAAATTAGTATTTTCTTATTGAAGAGTGGGAGGTAGGATTGCACAGCAGTAAGAAATAAAGAAAAATTGGAGTTTACTGAGACGGTAACAAATGACACAAAATTTGGTTTTGTGTTTGTTTTGTTTGGTTGGGTTTTTTATTATTATTTTCTAATAGACAACCATTCTTGGAAAGAATAATGATGTGTTCAGTAAAACAAGCGGAGACTAATAACATTTCTGTCATGTTATGTTAATAGTCTGTGAAACTACTTTTGCTATTATAAATTAATTGCATTTTAAGGCATTTAAATATCACGATAGTTCTTTGCTCTTGGCATGATCAGTTTGTTTCTTTTCCTGGTTTATACAGCAACCCTCAAAATATCTCACTGAAGGCTTACTGCTCTAGGTGCAGCATCATAAATACCTAGGAAGATGCCCTTTCCCTAGACCTTCTGTTTTCCTGCAGTGATCGGAAGGAGTCTTGCCTTGCAACCGTTCATCGCAGTTCCCAGCCTCGTGTAGTGCTGGACATGGCAGCAGTGTCACAGAGACTGCTGATGTGTGATGCCTCTCTAGCAAGGGCATGCCAGGTCTGAATGGAGGGGAGGGAACAGCAGGGTGAGCTCCTACAGCTTAGACCTGTACTGCCCCTTAGTTTGTCTGTCCCAGTGCCGTACAATTGGTCACATTTTTTACCTGCTGTGTGCTTGGATGTGCCTGATCATGCTCATACGTGCAAAAGTACAGCTTAGTAATTTAGAGGAAAGATGGAAACTACTTTATTGTAGCAGAAATTGTTTTCTGCTCAGAAACTTTTCTTGAACCTATTTTTGTACGTTGGCATTCTGCCAACTAACTGCGGCTTAAGTAGAAACTCTTAATCTTTATGAATGCTGAGGAGGCTCCTGTTTCACCTCTTATTAGTTGTATATTTTTTTGTTTGATTTATTTCTTTCTGGAAAAAAAAATGCACAGGTTGTGAGGTCCTTGATAAGCATGCAGAAATATTGCATGTGTCTCTTGATGTAGAGTACCTTTCCTGGGGCTCAAGTCAAAGTCTTGAAGGTCTGGCCTTGTTATTTTGCAACAGAAGATAATATGGAAATTGTTGATGTTTGGTTGCTCAAATCTCCATATCTCTTGTTCCTTCCAATAAAGAAAGAATTTTGTCTTATTTAGATATCTGGACAAAATTCAGTATCTTAATGTTCTAACTGCTAGAAAGACCTTGATTTATATGACTATTTCTTCATCTTGAAAATTTGGATCCATAACAATCTATAGTTCTGCTTTTTAATGAAAACTGAGTTATGGTCTGTAAAAACTTATTTTTTTGAGAACTAAGGCAATAAATTCATTACCTTTTTTTTACTTTTTTTTTGGTCAATAATTTCCTGTCTGCAGCCAGAGGACTGGCTGTCTCCTTTCTGACCTCTTGTTCTTTATGTACCTGAAGAAAATCATATTACCTATCTTATCCTCTCCTGCAATCTTCTTTTCATTTTCCACCTTCTCATGTGTTTTTTTTCCCCTGCACTTTCACGTCATTCCATAACCTTTCTACTCCCCCTGTCTTTCTTGATGTTTTATGTTATTGACTTACAATTTTCCTACACACTCTGTGTTTCCTTACTCAGACATACTGACCTGTTTTATGTTCTTTATAAGTGGTGTTGCTAAGGATATGAATAACCATCAGCTAAGCATAAATTTGTTTTGTTACTGTACAGAACCTTTTCCCTGTCTTCACACAAGCTGTACTGCTTTATCCATTCTGTGTTCATAAGAAAATCCCCTAAGAAACCTGGGTTCTGGAAATCCTTGATTTTGGATTATTTCCTTACACAACCTTACCTTTCCTTCAATTTTTTATGAAACAGCCTAGGTAATTAATACGTCATGCTAAGGAATTCTGGTGGAAAAATGAATCCTGTTTCCATCTGAATGCTCTTTAGACAGTGTATCTCTTCCATCAGATTACGTATATTAATTTAAGTAGTATATTGTTAGCTAGAATTTCCTAACATTTAGTTAATTAGAAATAATTCTGATAGTTAATTCTGTCAACATTGGAATTGTGGTCTACACAAAAGTGGTCGGTGTCAAAAAGGGAGCTGTATAATAGAACACCCAATATAATAATTAGTTCTGTGGCTTCAGGACCGTGTATTTAACACTAGATCTCTGTAAAATTATTGTGAAATAATGGACCATAATTTGAAAGCTGCATGTGTTTGTGGTAAAAACACTAAACAGGTTTGTAATTTTCATGCAGAGTTAAGTTTTAATTAATATGGTGTGGCGTGATGTTTTTGCAAAATGTGCAAAAAGAATTTGTATGAAATTAAGAAATAAGCATGCTCCAATGATTTGGTTTGAGGAATTCGTGTTCCTTTGTGCATGTTTGTCATTAGAGGGAATTAGGCTACAACAAATCTCATCATTTAAATATCATGGTCCAGTTCAACTTGCAGTTAAGCTATCTTCAAAATCCTCTGTGTGCTCTTTTTTTGCACCAAGGTTTAGGAACCCTAATAGGTAGTAATTATTTCATAGGGCCCCTACTATGGCATATTCATTGTTAAGTATTTTCCATGTCTGCGAGAGACTTTGAGGAAAAAGGGCAGAATGGGTCATGAAGTCTCCATCATTGAAATGATAGAAAAATTACTGTAAAAAGGAAAAAAAACCATAAATATATATGACTGAACTATGGGATCCTCTTTCCTGTGTCACCTTCAAAGCTTCTGGACCGTTCCATTTTTATGTCCACTGTACATCTCAGGCCCTCGGATGAGGCAGATATAGTGTGCTGTGGGTAGAGAGCCTTGAAGCTAGAGCTAAGTTAATAAATTGATTGATGCTGTATGAGCATAAATAGAATCCATTTTCCTCCTGCATCAAGGGTGAACGCTGTTGCATTTGCAAGAAAGAAAATGTAGGAAAGTGTATGTTTTGTAAATACAGATCTGACTGGTAACATTTACCAGTCAAACAATAGAAGACTAATTCGTGTAGAAGTCCACTTTAAAAAATTAGTTACACTTCAGCCTGTTGCATATGTGTGCAGATTGCTTTTCTGCTATGCTTTGGTTAAATAAGCTACAGATATGTCTGAAAGTGTCAGTGCATAACCACAGACCTGTGTGTCATAAACCTTAGCGGATCCTAACAGGTTCCTATGCAACTACTTTGTCTCTTCAGCTCAACTCTCACTTCTGCTGCAGTCAAATGGAAATCCTGTGTCCATGCTTGGCAACATGAAATCCCTAGTGCACTCTCATTATTGCTTAATTATGGTGCTTCTCAGTTAATTGTGGAGACTTCAGTTACGCTGAACCTTAGGTATTCTACTCTTGCCAGCTGAAATGTTACCTGTCCCATGAATTTAAGGTGCATCAGAGCCCCAAAAGTTGCATAAGATTTTGAGTCACGTGTTGAGTTTCTTTTAATCTGGCTACTGGTCCTTTTTTGATCGACATCATCTGAACTGCTGAGTTCTTTTTGGCAGTTAAATATTTATCTGTTCAAAATGAAAGTATGACAGGACTCAATCGGTGGAACTTCAAGAAAACCACTAACTGTGATGAAACCTGTACAGCTGTAGGAGGTGCAGGCAGAGCTGTGAGAATCTCCATTTTCCCTTTATTAGTCTTTTGTGGCAAAAACATTCATGAAAACAGACAGTTCTTCTGTGTTCACATTTGTCCTTCTTCGGATACATTTCAGTGCATCATAACAAATAAGTGAAAAGTGTGTAGGGCCTACAGGTAGAAATATTTAGAGAGCATCATGTGAGGAGACTCCTAATATTATGGAAATTTTACTTTGGCATCACTTAGTTAACATGTAAATGTTTTGCTGTATTTGTCCTGGTTTACTCTGATCATTACTAATTATTTCTTAATTAAACATATTCCTTAAAGTGAAGCTGTATTTATATGAATGTCTTGATTTATTTTTTATTTTCTAGTAGCTCATTAACAAGAGATATGACTTTAGTTCAAGATTTTTTTCAACAGATAATTTGTTTATATCAGTTCATGTAAAACACCGTATGTTGAGTCTCCCACGATGGATCTTTTGGGGTTTTTTTGAATGGCTTTGGTTGTAATTTTGCTTCAGAGGATTGAACAGGCCTCAGTAGCTACTGGTAAAACCCATTTTACAGGTGTGTGACTAAAAATCTGTGAGGACAGATACATTAGCTGTAATTGGTGATCCTTTTGAATTTACCCCATAAGGACATTTTTTCTTTGAGAGCATTTCTATCGTATTTGAAACATTTTGTTTAAACTTGATAGGCTGCTGGCAGCAGGAGCAGGGGCTGGTAAATGTTCTGCTTCGATCTCTCCCAAAGTCTTAACACTGAAATGTAGAGGAACATAAACCAGTCCAGGTGGGACTGAAGACTTCTGAGTGGGAAAGCATATTAGTAAAATACTGGAGAAGGTGATATGGAGCCAGAAAAACTATCTGAAACAGTTACATGCATGAGAGGCTTGGAGAAAAATTAATTATAATTTCTTCTAGTCATTAGCACATTATATAGTGTACTCTGCTACACAGTAGTGTTTGCAGTTCCAATTTGCAAAGCAGATATAGCTCATCTTTGTGGAATTCTTCCCTCTGATGTTATTCTTAATATTTATTTTCCATAATGGTAATTCAGATTATCTGAATGCAGTGCACTGAAAATACCTATTATCTATTTAAGGCTCTGTTAGATGTGTTTCTAAAGTGTGTTATGTATACATAATACCCAGGTGATGGGAGTACAGGTTACAGTTTTTATTTGTGGGTAGGAACAAATAAAGCAGTGTACTACTGTTACTTTTCTGTTAGCTTTAGAAGATTTAATAAATAACAGGAGTATGATATACTACTTAGAAATTACTGAGAGGGAGGAAAATCATGACAGTTTTAAACTACCAGTTTTTCTTGTTATCTAAACCAATTTGTAAATAAGTTCCATTTTTTCTTCGCTGCTAGGGAAACCTAGTGAAGAGAACACAAAAAGGAGTAAAGAAATTGTTCTAAAAATAACATGTATTCCCTAAATGCTCTGCAGCTTTACTGCATTTTCTGTTTTCCCCTCTAAAGAGGAAAGAAAACATCTGACACGGGAGAATATCCTACTGGCTAGCCATTTACATGAGCTTCTAGTTTCCCTATGATCACTGTGACAATTATCCTGCACTACTGATGGAGAGAATTAGTTTCATTCAATGGTCTTGGGATCCACAGGTCTGAAGGCTTTATTCCCAGTAACCGGAGTTTATCCTCTGAGGGGGCTGGAATCTTTATCTCAGTCAGAAATCTGGAGCTTCCAATAGATACCTGGAAAAAAACCTCAGTGATATTGGTACTTGTCAGGCCTAAAATGTTTCTAAATTAAAATCTTGGGAAGTAAAAGTTTGTGATGAGTATTTGCTGTGCTCTGTGGGGTATGTCAAAGGACACTGACTGTACTGAATCCTGGATCTGCTGTACATGAAACTAGCAAACGAAAGCACAGTTTGCTATCTTTATATGGTGGCTGTGAAGTTGGACGTCAGCCAACAGTATGCACTTGCAGCCCAGAAGGCCAGGCACATCCTGGGCTGCATCAGAAGCTGCGTGGCCAGCAGGTCAGGAGAGGTGATTCTGCCCCTCTGCTCTGCTCCGGGGAGATGTCACCTGGAGTGCAGTGTCCGGCTCTGGAGCCCACAACACAAGAAGGCTTGGGAGGGACTGTTTACAAGGCCAGGTAGCAATACTCTGAGTGGCACTGGTTTTAAACTAGAGAAGGGTAGATTTAGATTGGACATTAAGAAGTTCTTTACTATGAGGATGGTGTGACACTGGAACAGGTTGTCCAAGGAGGTGGTGGAGTCCCCATCTCTGGAGACATTCAAGGTCAGGCTTGATGAGGCTCTGAGCAACCTGATCTGGTTGAGAGGTGGACTAAACGACCTTCAGAAGTCCCTTCCAATCTAAGGCATACTATGATTCTGTGTTTATGGGCTTTAAGAGACAGCAAACTGATTCTCCAAACATCTAATATGCTTGCTATTCAGCTTTGCAGAACAGGGTTATGGGCAGTAGAGATGTAGGAGGCTGTAACTGCTTTTGTAACCTTTACTGTATTAGCAATGCATCCAGTTAAAAAACAAACTGCATTTTGTCAGTTTAATTTTTTGTAATTTAAATTGCAAAATTAACATTCACTACTAATTTTAAGGCACTGTCATCTAATGCTACTGGTATTCTGTTCTGTTAAAACTATTTGCAATGTATTTGTTATAAAGAAAATGCTTTAAAGGAATTGAGGTATTTGTAGATGTGCATTGAATTCCACTCCATTTCTTTATTGGTAGCTTTAATCAGTGCTCTGCTTACTACCACTGCCACATGCTTTGAACTTGCAGATGCAAGCATATAAATAATTTCCCATGTCAGTTCTTGGCTGGTCCTCCCAGGTGGAAATATGAAACACAGGTTGTCTCCTAAATTCTAGTAAGTGGGATTAGTGAATTGATTAGTTGAATTCTGAATTAAAATTGCAATTAAAGGCAAAATTGTATCTCAAAAAGGTTTCAAGTATTTTCCCCAAAGTACAGCAGTCAGCTTACAGGCTTTTGAGAAAGATTTGTCTTGTGGATAAAAATTGTTTTCAATGATGTTTTTTTTCTTGTGTTTGTAATTCAAACTCTTAGAATAGTAGAAATAAGTAAGCAAAAAAGATGTGATATACTTTTTGCAGTTTTTCAGCTTACAGAGGAATTTCCATTGATTTTTAGAAAATTGAAGATGTGATTCAGTGAAAATAATTACAGATAAATGCCATCAGTAGCATATAATGATTATTTTTCCAATAGATTCTGCTCCAAGTATTTAAAATGGCAGTGTGGGCATAGTATATTCAATTGCAATTAGAATTTACAGTGTATTGATACAAGCTTTGCTGTAGCAGTCTCAGGACGTACTTCAGGCGTATGCATTTGCATGGGAGACTTAACCAGGACCTTCCCCAATGACAGAGAAAATGCCAAGAATGTTGGAGGCATGTTAATTCATAATACTGCCAGTATTTTGCTACCCTGTTATGAAATTCCCCCTTCCTTACTTGTGTTTTGGCCATTGCTAGAATATCCATTAATGCCTTTCTGAACAGTTTCATCACTTAGCCTGTCTCCATTGTTTATCCTTTTCAGTCTGTATATGTGATTGTCCAATGTTATTAGGAATGACCAGAGAACCTGACCTTTTGATCTCAGCAGTTCCTGCAAAATATGCACATTTTATTCACCTTACCTTGCAGCCATCACGAGCCCATCCTAATCCCATTCATAATACTGCTCATGATTTAATAGATGCTGTTCCTCATCTAGCATCAGTAGTGACTCAAATCTGAACCTATGCTGAATGATTCTTTCCTCCTGCTGATACTGTCCTTTGGATTATATCAGGAGCTAATGTGCTGATATTAGCTGCTCAAGTTTAATTTTTGCTATTCAGCACGTAAGTTATGGTATTTTATGACAAATGTAAAAGGTATGATTTGAACCAATTATGAATCCTTGTCTGAATCCCAAAACATTTGAGAAGCATATAATTATAGTAAGTCATATCCTCCAGGTCAATTGTCTTTTCACAAAGAACACTAGGACATATATATGAAGTTATAAACATCATTTTAAACTAGACGTATTAAAACTACTCATTAATGAGATTTTTTTCCTTTTCATAATGCAACATTTGTCCTGGGTGAGTAGCATAGAGAATTTACCAGCTTCTTCACAGGATATTTGCTTTATCCTAAACAGGAATGAAAGGGAGGAATTAGGACAGTGGGAAAGGAAGCCAGAGGTTCTTTATGAGTAGGAGGCGAAATGCGTCATTTTCAAAATACAAAAACCTTAAATCACTTAGTATTTGTTATTCTACTGCCTGTTGATTTCACTTGGTGTTAGATTCTTAGATAGTAAGAATCTCTTAAAGCAAAATTTAGGTCTTTAAAAGATGTAGATTATCTCCCAATTTTATGATTTTATATGAATGAATTTTTTTTCTGCAGCTTTTTTAGGGTTAAATGTGCTGGGAACTATATTATTTCCCTTGTGAAGCCAGTATTTCAGTTTCACTTGTCTGCTGTGTTAGATTTAGCTGGATTTTTTTTTTTAACAGTTGTTAGGCAATTCAGGGGATTTAAATAACTATTTTTAAAGGTGTTAGGATCATTTTTCTTTCTTTACTTATACTGTGTCACTTTAATCTCACAGATTTGCTCAATCAAGTCAGATACCAATGCACTTACTACTAGTAAATGCTGACTTCTTCTATGAGTAATGCCAAGTGTTTTAACTCATGGCACATGTTGTTCAGCAGTGGTGAGGTTGGTAATGAAGTGATAGTCATTGTTGTTTTACTGTCTATCTTCGGGGGAGCATAACTGCATCAGCAGACTGATACTGAACTAAGTATTAGTTGTTGTCTTCCTGCTTCCTTTTGAGACTGCAGTATATTAAGCCAACAGAAAATAATTTCAGTAGGACTGTTCACGAGTTAGGATTGAACTTCTAATATGAAAAAGAACAGAAGGAATTGATCATTCAGAATAAACTGCTAGCAAACAGGGATTAATTGTGTTAAGTATGGTGCTTACTAACAGGCAGGGTTTTTCTAAATATCTTACAGTATTTGTTGCTGTATAATAATTTTCATTGTTTATGAGCAAGAGGCTAGAAAAGTGAATGCAAAATTTGGGACGTGAAAAATGCATGTTCAAATTTTGAAGGATTACAGAATGTACAGTGCAGTAAAGAATTTGGTTGGTTGTGTTTGAAATTCGTGTAGCTCTGAGAAGCAGAGCTGATCAGGAAATGAAGTTCTGGTGTTATGTCTTAGATACATACAACACATGAGGTGCCAGGTCCAATTAACAGTCTGATGGTGGTAAATCCATTATCCTTGGAAAGAGAGTCCACCATCAGGAGACATTAATTCAATGTGACACCAACTGGGGTGTTTATATACAGCTAATTGCAATGTCAGACATTCTGCTCTAATTGAGTTTAATTGTGGCAAAATTGGAGTTAATTAAAAGTTAATGGTATAGAGCACATCATGTTGTTATAAACTATGGGTACATGTTTCATATCCGTATTATTGTTATTGAAATGGTGCTTTCAATTACTGTGCCTCATATTGGTCCTGTGGAAATACACTGTAATTGTTTTCACATCACTGAAAGTTTTGTTCTGAATAGACATGTAGAAATGTGGTTATTCTTTTAAAAGCTTGACAAAGTTTAGATTGGTTCATTGTATCACAATGTAAGTGTCACATGTGATGGTCCCAACCACCTTGCTAAGGAAAGAGTTGACTTCACAAGAGACTACTAAAATAGAAGAAAATTCTAGTTCACCTTAAGAGAAGGATACTGTTTTTGACATTGTTTGTCATGCTTTCATAAGGAAATCTCAGTTTCCTCATGTTTCTTGATTCCATCTCTTTCTAATCGTATCTTATCTCTGGTTGTTCTGTCAGCATCTCTTCTGACAAATCTCCTTACTATGGGATTTTCCTTGGGCTGTCTTCAGCCTGTCTTTACCTTCTTCTGTTTCTGTACCCCTTCTCTGCTCCTGTGGCTTCCAATTTATATATACACTGACAGCTCCATCTCTACCCTGACCCCTCTCTTGATGAAGTTTTATATCAAAACCTTTCTGTCTGGAATCTCCTCCTGGGTGTCACAGTGTCAATTCAGAAATAATCATTACATCTTCCCCCTTCTCTGACAATACAGGCAACTCAACCATCCTCCTGCTAATCAACCCAGTACTGTAATCTTTTCTACCTGCTTCACATACACTTGCCATGTCCAAACCTTTCAAATCTTCCTTCATTAAACCCATGAAACTATTTGCACCTTGCATACTTCATCCCTCAGCTAAGCTGTCTCCTTAGTCTTAACATCTCTTTCAGCTTTCCTGCAGCACATATACTTTGGAGCCCCTGTATATTAACATGACTTTGTACAACTCTATAAATGGAAGTAGCTGTCAGAAAGATGGACCACCAGAAAAAAAGTAATGTCATGAAATATACCATTCTGCTTTTATTAATGGAAAAGTGGAAAAAATATTATGATTGAAGTGGAATTCTGCTATTACAAACTAACTGTATTAACAGGTATTTGTTTTCTCTCTTTCTTGCCTCACTCTCAGAACTACTTGATCAAGTTTGGTGGGGTTTTTTGGTTGGTTTTGGGTTTTGTTTTTGTTTTTTGTTACAAAACAATTCTATAATATTTTTGTAGAATCTTTCTTACAAGTGTAAGCCTCTTGGGGTTTTGCAGAGAAATAGACATGAGCACAGTCCTCATTTCTGTATTTTCTAGAATATTCATTTATTGCATTTCCCAGCTTCAACTTCTGCCCAAGTGTGATTGTTACCAGAATAGTTTCTTGTGAGGAGGAAACAAGAATGAAAGCAGATGGGATGTGAAATGCACTTAGTTGCTATGGGCTCAGAAAAACTTCTAAAAGTTTCATAAATTAAATCCCCAGCAATTTGATGTTAAGATTAAACCAGGTGGTTTACAACAAGCTTGAAGTAATACCCAAGCTGCCAATAAATCCCATATGGGAAGATCTTCAGTGAACTTCAAGAGGAAGAGCCAATTTCTTGGCTCACATCTGATGAAGACGTGTGGTATCCGAAGCAGTTGCTAAGAAGTTCCCATGTTTTGCCATCTGCTTCTGCCAAGCAGTAAGTTTCCCTTTTGCCACACTTTGGGACACTATGAAGTCCTGATGCTTTTCAGCTCCCCAAGCTCCACCTTCCCTTCTCAGATTCTTTAACAGAAAAAGTTTGACATGTTTAATTTGGACTTGGGTTTGGTTTTGTTTCTCTGTTGTAGTAACTTGGTTTTTCAATAGGGTGGAAAGGCAATGAATTCTCTTATGGATCATTTATGTCTCAGATTGTGAGAGAGACTAATAGTCTCAGTAACGCAGAGTGGCTCCTGCTGTGACAGTCAACCATCAGGATCCTGTGGCTTGGGAAATAGTCTTTTTGCTCTTATTTGTCTGCTTTTTGCATTCTCATTTAGTAGTTGTCTCAGCCACAGCAAACCTCTCCTTGCAATCTTGTGTATTATTATTCACTCAGAAGAAATATCCAGCAGCATGAAAACAAAATTGTCTTTTTGAAATTGATTTGGATTGTTCTTTCCTTGTCTAACCCATTCCAAGTTCTTTATAAGATATTTAGTAATACAAATATTAATACTTGAGCTGAACTTAGCTGCTTTACCCGTCCATGATCTCAAAGGAGAAGCAATAAAGGAGAGTTGGAAGAATTTGTTAGTGTGCTATGTTGTTTTTGCATAGTTATGTCAAGCCTGGCAATGGTTACCATGGGTTTTCTTCTGAATCCCACAGGGATGGTGTAAATTATGGATTTGGTGAGGTGCACTTAAAAATAAAGCTTCCTATGAGAACTTCTTTTTAGTATAGAAAGACTTGTATGAAAAGTGTGTTTGCACTCTTTTGCATTTAGCTGGAGAACATTTTCTCCTCCTTTCTATAACTGCCAGAAGAAAATTATAATCCTTGATTCTTAAATACTTCTACCACTTTGATTCTTCTGCTACTAGCAGAAAGTCTTTGCAGCAGTCCCTCCCTATGCAAATTGATGGAGGAAACCCAGGTGATGGCAACATTATTTCCCAGTTCTGACAAGTATAAAATATTGCTCTGTTTTCTTCAGTGTGTAGAAATTTATTGCAAAAAAATTACTTTCTGGTATTGAAGAACCTTAGTTTTAGTCCAAACCATCTAAGAAAACATGGTCCTTAGGGAGTCTTGAAGTAGGAATAAACAATAATTTACTTGAGTAGTCTTTCCTTTTATTGGTTAAATACCTACAAAACAAACAAAAAAACCCCAGCCGTCTGCCCAAGAAAGCCCTAGACCTTTTCCTAGGGCCCATTTTTTTACCCTTGGGTAACTAAATTTTAATGTTATTGATAGATTGATTACCTCTGGGGAGTAGTTTCTGTAGTTGTTTTCTGAGTGTCCTGATGAAGAATTTACCACTGAATAACTAAACTAACATTAATAGGAGGTGTCAAGGGAAACTGAACTGGAATATTTTCTCCCAGACACCATAAAATACTGATAAAGTGACATCAATGGTCAGCAATATTATCTGCAGAGCATCAGATACTCTTTGAAGAGAAGATTTTCTTTGGTCAGAGAAGTTGTGTTGGTGTCTTCTAAAGGACAAGTTTAAAAGAAAATGCAAACTTTTAAAATTTCTCTAGATCACTGTCTGAAAAGTGATCTTGTTAAGAAAATTCACATAAGTTGCTTCTGGAGACATTTAAAAAGAGACTTGATATTTAAAAAGAGACTTGATATGGCACTCAGTCCCATGTTCTAGTGACTGTGGCGGTAATTGATCAAGGGTTGGACTCGATGATCTCTGAGGTCCCTTCCAACCCAGCCTATTCTATGATTCTATGATTCTATGATTTCAGAACTGAAAGATTCCTGATTAATGTATTGGAGCCAAGAGTCAAAAGGCTCTCAAGACACTCAGTTCAGTTCCTTCTTCCAAATCCATTTTTTCATGTCTTAAAGCAAAGGGAGTTATTTCCTGAAGAATTTCTTGTAATTTCACAGAATTGAAACTCAGTTTTAGTTTTCATTTGCAGTGAAAAAACCAAATTTCAGAATTCCCAAATGTTTTACAGAAGAGAGCTACTAACTCTGCACTGTTTTATTTTTATCACTTACATCAAGCACATGTGTATATTCATTTTGTCATAACTTTGTAGGCTTTAAGACCATAGACTTTGACATTAATGAGCTTATTCTTTCAGCTTGGGCACTTGTTTTTGTTGTGCTGTTGTTTTGCAAGTTCTGGTGAGCTATCTTTCTGTCTTAATGTATAAACTTTTTTCCCTCTTGAAAATAAACCATAATGTGCTATGAAGTCACTTATTTAGTACATGTGCTGAGATACATCTCAGCTAGTCTTATCCTTTGTACCAAAGCGAACACTTTTAAGCTCATTAAGTAACCACATTAAGATGCTGAGCCTCTGTTGAAGCTGCACACTGGATGTCTTTCATTGAAAAGGGAGTTTGGGTTGAACATAAAGAGTGATTAAAGAAACTCTGGCATATTTAAGGAATTGTGATTATACCTTAGGAAAGGGAATCAAAGTTTAAAGTGTGGATTAAGTCATTGGCAAAAGAAAACTTTGCATCCTTATAAGATGGATAAAGATAAGAAGTTGAGACAAGTAGTTTATAGTATTCCTCCTCAGAGTTTATAAATTTCTTAATGACCACAGTTTGAAATGTGTATTTCACAATTCAGATATTTTGATGTATGACAGGCTGTGAAGGGGTGTAAATTTATTTTGTGGTAATGATAAACTATAAGGCTGTATGTTTTATGTTCTTAGTTATGTTTCTACTTTCTTCTTAACATTTTTGGCAAGCAGCCTCATCTTTTCGTCTCCAGTATCATACATCTATGGTGGGAATGAGTTGGAGGGTAGAACAGTTGAATGAGCTGTGAGCGCTGTAGGAAGCCAGTTCCAGTGGTGTGAGGAACCACGTAGATAGGTAGATAGACAGCAGTTATAAAAAAATATGAGGAACAGAACAAAGCCTGCTAAGTGCAAAATTGTCCCAGGAGGTACTATATATTTCCTGACTATTTTTAATGTATCACTTAGGTCATTGTGTCCACACTTCTTTAGGGAAGGCCATGGGATACATTTGGTATCACTCTCTTTTCTCTATATTCATGCTCTACTTAAAATCCTTCCTGTTACACTGCCATTGTTTCACTGCCATTGTTTCACTGCCATGTCATCATTTTCCTTGACGTTTGTATCTGTTTTGTTAAATCAGAGAAGTTTTTGTCATTGAAAGGGAGAATTGGGTCCCCAGGGAGTGGCTTGGAGTAAGCAGTGATGTGATTTCAAAACCTTAATTTTATTACCCTCACAAGTTGACGGAATTTCAGCCTTGTGATGTGTCCCATCTAATGAAAAACAAAACAAAACAAAAAACACGTGCCACCATTTAAGACAGTTTCACTTTTTTTTATTTACTTAAAGTAATTTTATACTCAACTGAAAATACTCTCCAGGTTTCAAACTGTAAACATTCTACCCCTTCTCAGTAAATACTTTCTGGACCCAAAAAAACCCCCAGTGAGACAGTGGTTTGTTCTTGTTATCACCTGTAAGGGTTAGATTTTTATGTTTCTTTACATTATTTCTTACAACACTGAGGAGTAAATGGCTAGAAATTGTACACACATTGGTGAAAAGACTGATAGTTCTAGGCACATAATGCATTATTAATGAGGGGACTTTGATAAGGAAATCTGTATCAGTATGTGTATGTGAAGAGAGGGACATTAAAGGAGAGTTAGCCCAACAGACAGTAAAGATTCTTCCCAATTCAACAGAATTATCTCTGCAGTCATTGTTTGATTAACTTAAATATTTAAAATAAAGGTTTAGCCTTGAAGCAGATATTCCTTGTCTGACAGCACCATATTATTTGTAATCTAGTTCGGTGATTTTTATTGTTTGAATTACTGTCGTGGTTCTAAATGGAACCATTTGAAGTTGATTATTCTTTCATGGTGTGAGTCACCCCACTCTGGTAGAGTTACCAGCAACTACCTGAGAGAGCATTTATGTCATGTTCAAGGTTGTTGACAATATTAATAGCATTTAGTTATCTGCTACTCCCCCAGAAAGAGCTATTTATGTCTTATCACGTGATTGAAGGAAAGCTCAGAGAAGAACAGGGGTTAATATTAGGGTGTTTTAAGAGACCTGCATCCAGAAAGTACATGCTCTTGCTTTTATTCAGGAGTGTGATTTTGAAATTCAAACACCTAATTTCAAGTGAAGTATTTCTTTGAAATTTATTTTTAAAGCCTAAAATTAGCTTTTTTTTTAGGAAACATTTTCTTTCAAATTTTGTCTAACTGAAAAATATAAAACTGCATTTAAAGGCTCTAGACTCAGTTCTTCTATTAGGACTCCATTCATGGCCTAATTATTTTTTTTTTTTTTTAAGTTTTGAGCAGAAAACAACCTGGGAATTTTCTGTGGTTTCTGCTGCTTCATTTTGTGTAATCTTATTTGAGTAAAAGTTTTATACAACAATGATCAAATTTTGAAATAAGAAGTCACTCAGATTTTACTCAGTGACA
Source organism: Chloroceryle aenea (assembly GCA_013399075.1). Taxonomy (NCBI): domain Eukaryota; kingdom Metazoa; phylum Chordata; class Aves; order Coraciiformes; family Cerylidae; genus Chloroceryle; species Chloroceryle aenea. Next base: position 1,025,063 of record VWZY01011396.1, on the reverse strand, counting down.
TCAACTAATCTGAAAGAGTTTAAAAGTCTTTGAGAGTTTGTTTTGATTTTTTTGAATGCTTTTTATTTAATTTTCTTTCAAAGTTTTCTTGATTATCACCTTTACATCCTTGTGTGAAAGCACCACCATGTGAAATATAAGTACACACATATATGTGTGAACACATACATATTTTATAATGGAAATATGTGAGGTATTGAATAAATAAAAATGTGTAGCATAGTTTTTGTGGCCTTATATCATGTCAGAAGGAATTGGGTATACACCATAACTTTAAACAGAACCTTGTCACACGATGAGGTAATGCTAAGTATTCCTAAATTGTCTAAATCATTTTCATGACCACTTTAATTTCACATCATATTTTAAAATTTAAAACTGCTCTAAAGAGTTGTTGATTAGCAACAGAATCGGAACCAGAGTTTAAGGAGAAAAGAGGGAGGAAGTCTGAATGACTCATTGAATCAATGGAAGATTTGGGGTTTTTTGTTAAAACTTGCTGAAGTCAGCAAACCTCACTCAGTTTTCTGTTTTTCAGAACATTAATTTCTTCAAACTCCCATTATTTGAAGTATGAGGATCACAGAATATGTTATATTGTACAGTGGCAATGAATGTTCCTGATGTAAACAACTAAATGCGTGCAACTCTTGTTGCACTGTTCCAATCTCATCTGAAGCAGCCTTCTTATGAACTGAATTATGTTGGGTGTGCAAGTACCACAGTAACACTAAGCAGACAGAGTAGGATCTTGCAGTTATCATATCCTCTGAATTACCAAAGTCATCACTGAGGGTGGCAATTCAGCCCTAATTAATTAGAGGTAACATGCTGAATAACTTTCCATGGGAAAAGCCTTGATACAATTGCTAATACCTTAGAAGCAACCATGAGATGGTAAATTATGATTGTTGAACTCCTAACTTTTGTTCTAGGAGACAAGAGATTTGATCATCTCTAAGAAGATGAATACTCTTGCAAAAGAACAAAAAAAAATTAGTGGGATTCAATGGAACTGAAAAGGCAGTAGTCCTATTTTTCAATTGTGTTTCAACGGGTGGTAATTTAATGCATTGTTAGAAAGGGTTTCATCTTATATGTCATTTTAAGTTCAATTAACCTTTCCTAATGTGTGTGTTATGACTACTATTAATGTGCTGGCAAAAATAATCTTATTAAAGCAGGAAATACAAAATAGTCTTAAAATCTTGGAGTCAAGAGAACCATTTTAAAATATTATGAATTGATGTATTAATTTACTTACTTATACCTAGAAGAAAACAATATCTTTCAACAAAGCATGCTTTTGCTTTTTCTCTATTAGTCACCTGGATTTCTACACACTCTATTTCCTGATAAAGGTTAGAGGGGTCCGTTTCAGTTGAGAGGAAAGGTGTGAATGTAGCATTTAAATTCTTCATCTTTAGGAGCAAGAGCACAGTCCTGTTGAATTAATTTTCTTCAGTGAGAACAGCATCATGGGTAGGAGTCTGCTCCAGAACAGCGGTCACAGATCATACTGCTATCACACATAGGTATGGGATATGAGATATACACACGTGTCCATCACCTGTGTGTATCTGTTCTGTTTCCTGACATAATGAAGATTCTGAGTTTCAGTTTCTAGTTTAATGTGAATAAATATCTTTTATAATAAAGGCTGAATCTAACTGACACAATACAGTTTTGAGCTGTCTTAGGAGAGTGACGGCAGTGAAAGAGGCATTTGACATTTTTAAATGCTTTAATCAGGTAGCATGGCTGACTATATTGTGAAACACTGAAGGGAACAATACACACTGCTCAGCCTGTTTCCATGGCTGTCAATCTGGCAACATATTTATTGCACAAAGAAAAACATCACCTTTTTATAATATATATTTCAAATATAACTGAGTACTGTTTCTTAGCAACAAGAGCTCAGTAGCTGGTGATCCTGAGATGAGCCATTGAATAGGGGTGAAACCACGCCTGGGCTTGTGCCACGGTGCTTCAATTATCAGGTAGCTCACAGAGGAAACAAAAGTACCCTGATACCAAATTTCTCTTAGTAATTTTTGTAACTTAGGAGAGCAAAGGAGCTCTCACCTGACCCAGGTAAAATACTGGTCTTCACTAGGAAAAAAATTACATTCTTCCCTCTTAGGGAATAGAATACATCAACTTGAATTGCACACAAAAACACATGTAGAATAAATGTGACCTGACTATAAACCAGATGTTTTTATGAATAGAACCTCAAGAAGTAATTACTCACAGCTTGTTTAGAAAGACCTACTTTCTTTCACTCTGAAAAGAAAACGTGTGCATGTGTCATATTGTAACAATAGCTTTGAGTGCTACTGATACTAAAGAACTTTAAAGATAGTTGAGCACTTATTGACAAGTGGCATTTTTGTGGACTCCTGTTTTTACTTCATGACTAGAAAGGCAGTGTGGGGGGAAAAAAACACTGAAAAAGAAAGTTAGGCTATTCTTACAGCTCTCCCTGTGTAGAAGTTTCCATCCTGGATGCAGATTTTACTCCTTTTGTTCGTTCTGAAGTTTTCCTTACAGTTTGAATATACACTTTTGAAATCAGTGGCATTCATCACAGATCAGAATATACCCAGCTGATGTGAAGAACTTTAGGAAATTAAAGATAAGCCACATAAAGCATCCTTAACTACTTGTTTTCCCCAGAACAGAAGGATATTTGAAATCCTGTGAAATGACTGTTTGGGTTAATTGACTTTTGGAGGCCCAAATGGCAGTGGCAGAGATGACAGAAAGTCACCAATTCTTACCTCAAGAACGCTGCCTGGTTCCTGTGGATACTCATTCCTAGGGCAAGACTGTGATACAGATTCAGCATATTACTGGGCACGTTCTCCTGTTTTCAGTGGGATTTAGAGCAGCAAATAGAGCAAAATAATGCAAAAGAAATAAGGGAGACTTCGCTTGGCTTTTATGGTCTTGGGCTTATATTCTAAACATGTTTAACTCCTGGCTGAGAGGGATGAGCCCATGGATAATTAATGTTAAGAGAGATGAATGTGGTTCTTCATCTTGAGTTTCATTTTCTCAATTCATTTCAAAATCTTTAAAATACAGAAAACTAGCTTTTGATTAGAAAACTGTTTAATGTCTTTCAAGTCAGCTGAAAGGGAGAGTTTGTCAGAATCAGTGATTTACTATTTTACTGTTCAATTGCTTCTGACAACTTGGGTAGATTTAGCTTTGCTTAAGCTTAGTTTGCTAAACATACATATATGCCTTAAATATTTATCTTGTTCATTGTGAATACTCTATAACAGTGTTTTGTAAAACACTTTTGTAAAACTTTTCCTCATCAATACTTGGTGTGGTAGTTAATACTAGATAACAGAATTCATTTGTAATGAACTCCAGTGAAGTGAGAGCACTAAACAGTCAAAGGAGTCAATGACCAAGTGTTAACAAGTACAGCATTAGACATGATAGTCATGACAGTAGTAATTCTCACTCAGTGATATGTTTATAATGTTAAAAGCATATTCACCAAAGACATTCTTTATTGAAAAGTCACAGAATTTATGCAGGCAATAAATGTCTTTTGTATATTCTTCTTTAAAGAAATATAGATGCTTATTTTTTTGCTTTATCTACTGAACTCCTGTGAAACATTACCACTGATCTGATTTATTACAAGATGCAAAGTGCTGTGTAATATGTGTTTTGTTTATTTGTGCAAAACCTGCAATTATGAGGGTCAGTGCCATGAAATACTAAGAGACTTACCATCTGTTTGTGCAAAGATGTTAGGTGTGGCTATAGTCAAGGCTGATTGCTCTGGAGTGGGAGTGAAAGTCTTTATATTTACATTCCATATGGTACAAGCAAAATATGGCAAGCTGGGTATATTCCTATTGCATACAAAAGGTGAAATCCTGTCTGTACTGCAGTCCAAGCCAGATAAGTTACTGCTTTCAGGGAGCACAACTGCCAGTTTATTGTCCTAGAAATTCAATTTCCTTAGCTTTGAGAAGACTTACAATACTTGTATTTCAGCTACTATTATGACTTCTAAATAAATAAATTGCAAAATCCAACATTTCACAGCAATAGAGGAGAAATTCACACGGACTGACAAGTGGAAAAAAGAGCAAAGGTGTCAAGAGCAAAGACTGCAGAGTAAGTCTTAGTCATTGGCCACAGTGGCTAGAATGTGTTGAAAACAGTGATAGGTTTTTTTTCTTCAAATGTAACATGAATAAAACCATCACATTTTTTGTTAATGAAAGGGAAGACAATCTCACTTTGCTTATCACTGTTTTAACACCTCTCTGACAAAGGGAAGGCAAAGCACAGAAAGTTTGAGAACACCACCAGAATGATCATAAGTCTTAGAAAGGTAATGGAAAGGTGTTCTCTACACAATGATCTATACCACTACAATTCCTTACATAAACTGATCCAGCTCCATCTTTGAACTGGTTTTGTACACTCCATTTTTCCATTGAAAAACTCACCCAGACTGTCATTGCTCTGAAAATTTCTTTGTCTGTCGATCATAAATGTACTTGAGTTTAATTATTTGTTCTTCTGCCAACGGTCATCCTAGCCTTTAATTATTGTTTTCCTTTCCTGGTGTCTGGTCACTGGTGGATTTACAGCTAATCCCACAGACTTTTTTTATGTGAAGCAATCATTAGATTTTGAGTGTTGTGCTCTCTTTGACTTTCAGAAGCCACAGTAGAGTGATGCTACTTCCAAGTTCTCCTACTGTCTCTCTCATTATGTGGATGGTTCACTTCTGGTTAATTTGTCTTTTGTGCCTTCTGCGTGGATGATGAAATACGCATGTAAGGAGCTCTTAAAGATCTAGGAAAGCCTATGCAGGAGTTTTACAAAGGACTTAGTTGATAGTATTAAGACTATTCTTCCCACCTTAGATCATGGCACAGTGTCCAGGCAGTATAGCATAGGTTATTTCTGAGAGATTAGTGCAAAATTAGCACAGAAATTGTATTTTAATTTGAAATAAAGGCACTGTGATGTTGCCTTTGCAGTCACAAAGGTATTTATAAATTTAGATTTTGAGCTTATTGCAGCAGGTCCTGTCTCTAACCATGTAGTTCAGTTTATATGCTGCTCATCCCAGTAAGGATCCTGATTTATTCCTGCTATTACCATAATAGAAATAATAAGAAGCAATAAGGTGAAATAATGTGAAAATAGAAAGCATAGATTTTTAGTCAGCAGTCTTTAGAAATGTTGTCTTTCACATTTTTCAGTTCTGTGCTGACAGTTTACTGAAGGAATGAGGGCAATTTACATTTTAAAGCTTAGTTTACAAAATTGGCTTGGCTCATTAGAAAGTCATGGTTGGGTTTTTACAAATCTGTCCCTTCTCCCTACTTATCCCATCCTCTGCCCTATTCACTCTTAATCTCTGCATATATTCATAGCATTCCCTTCTTCCAATAAAGGAGAAAATGGCTCTTAAGCTCTTCATTACACAGGTATCTTGAAATAGCCTTATCCTGCAAACTGTGGAAGAGATTGCACTGATTTTTAGACTTATTTATCAATGTCCATTACCAAGCAACCTACAGGATTGCAGCCGTAGGCGTGTCAAATTTATACCCGCTTCATTTTCAAACAGCATCATTGAGAACTCCATTTAATTTAGGTATATTCCATGTTGACTTTTACATCTTCCTGAAGCTTCCATTCACGTCAAAGATTTACGTGGTTGTATTATGTGCTTTTCCTCTCTCTCTTTTTTTTTTCTAGTTTTGTCAGCTAATGGCTATTCAGAATGCACATTTCATATGAAAAAGTGTTCAATTATTTTATGTTTTTTTTCTCCTGGACAATTTGAAGAACAGGGAAGCGATATGAACATTAAAAGCTTGAATTATGACTTGCACACAGATAAAGTTCAATATTCAGATTCTCCTGTGGGCTGCTTTCATTCCAGCTTCTACAGGGAGGCGTAAATTAAATCCCCACTACACAATGGCCTATTTTTGATTGGAGTTTCATCTGAATGATGAACAGAAACTTTATGTACGAGGTTTCCTGCATACCTGCTGTTCAGACAGGACACAAACATTTCATATCACAAGCTTGTCTTTTGATATGAGTAAGTGAGGTCAGCCATAGGCATCATACAGAACTGAATTCATTTTGAAGGTACAGCTGGTGACAAGTTGTGTGAGACTTTGAAGCGCACAGGTTGCGGACTGGCTAAGTAGGTGAGGCTGTGAAGTTGATCTGAGGGTGCATCTTAGCTAAACTAATCAGCTTTTAGTTTAGATCAGGAGGGAGCTTTTGAAATGAGTCCTCCAGTTGTCCCCCTCTGTATTTTGCTTCAAACTGTGCAGTAGGGGTAGAGATCATGGTCTAGACTCCATCTGAATGCAAGCAAACTGAAAGTGGTGCTCTGGAGCACTCCTCTTATACTCAAGCTTATCATCAGAGAGAGCTACTAGTGCAAGAGATGCAGAACGGGGATGTCAGGACCTCATCACTGACTTCTGGTTCCATCCTGGTCTCTGTGCTCCTGTTGCCTGGATACTAACACCATGTATTGCACTACTGTGAATAAGCACTGCAAGCTAGTATGTATCTTTGAGAACAAAAGGTGGATTCCTTTCATACTGCTGAAAAGTTCCACAAAGTGCAGTAAGATTCCCTTAGTTCTGCAAAACTAAGAGTGAAGTTCATCAACGATGATGTGCTAACATGATGACCACCCATGCAGCAGTTTTTTTTTTTTTTTAAAGTATTAAATAAGACTTTTATCTCTTGTGTTTTCAAAAGCAATCTCTCTCTTGAAAGAGATTTTGCCTCTGCTATACTTTATCCAAACCAGAAATTAAACACTTAATGTTTTGCTGTTCACATTCTTTTCATATGTGTATGTGTGAATATTTTTGTTTTTCTTCCTAATAGGAAGTGAAGAATGGTACTTGGGCATAGGGGTCTCCTGGCAAATATAACAAGACAAGCGATGGTCAGAAAATTGGCCTCAACAAGAGTATAAAAATGATCACATGGTACAATCTGTTTTTTTTTGCAATGCATGTACCTTGCAATGTATGAAAGTGATTTCACTGATAGTCCAGTAGTCTTCCACTTGTCAATTTTTTATTTCTTTGTTACAGCCATTTATCTAGAGTAACTTAGGTGAAGATACTGGATGGAAATTAGTGACTGAGAAGTTCTAAAGTAAAGCTTTAAAAATGTATTTGGTTTGACAACTTGGTTAACTTCTCCACTTGCTGTTGAAAACAGTGAATAACAGTCGGGAATCTCCAGCTGTCGATAACTCTTTCAGCAGCAGAGCTGCTGCTGCTGACAATGTAGTTTGCCAATCTTCTAATAATGGTGGCAAAGTGTAACACATGGTCCAGGCCATCTCTGATCCCTGCTGCTGGATTATAAACTGCAACAGCATTGAAAGCTTGTTCTCTGTACAAAGTTCTTTGGCACTGGCAAGTCTTCAGAATCATTATAGATTCAGAACCTCAAAGGAAATGCAAATGTTTAGCTGGCAAAAATCAATGCATGATGAATCACAAGCAGGAAGACAAGATAATATTATTACTAATTTTACAGCCTGGTGTGATTTCCCTCCCAACGTCTGCATACAGGGTCCATACCCTTTCTTGAAGGATCAGTCCTGCTGGATGATTACATCTGATCTTCATCAAAAAAATCATTGCTTTTCAGAAATTAGAAGGTTAAAAATTCAAAACCCGGGTTACTTCATTTAGTCCTGAGTGAAGAAGTGGACAATATTTCTATAGTAAGCTCCTACCCTATTGCTAAACATCACGATAGTATTGCAGTAGCTAAGTTGTTAATAGTGGGGTGTGTTCATGGACTGTATTAAGCCTGAAGTGGTTCCATATGAAGATCAATTGTTTAAGGTGCCCGCATTTCCCAGCACTTACAACTTGTACTCGCATGATTGGCAGTAATGATTCTGAGGGATCCCAGCCAAAACCAGGACAAGTAGACACTATAGTCTGTCAAGTGGGCAATTTGGTTTTTTAAATAATCGCTCGAATACCTGTTTATGCAGTAGGCTGTAACAGTGGGGGAAACATTGTGATGATAGAGCCAATAAATAAGATGGTTACCATTTTTTTTAAGTATCTGAAATAACATATCAAAATCCAGCATGGTAGATGTGAGGAAATGGTTATTCATTCACAAAGCTTTGATTTAGATCTAGCTGCTTCTAGTTTGTAATCATCAAAACTAGTAGCATGAGTATGCTAGTGGGATAAACTTCAGTAAAGAGGGGATGACAGTATTACTGCTTGTATCTTCCATAATGCATTTAATAAAAGAGAGTTGTTTTGTTTCCTGAACAGTTACTTCTTGACAAATTACTGGCCTGCTCTGAATGCACGCGGAACTTGTGGGTTTAACCAAGGTAGTGTTTGTCAGTAGGGTTGGTAACATTTTGGTCTTATATCTGTTACTCCACTTTGCAGATGGATGAATCTAAGTAACCGATAGTTGTCTTCAGTGGGGAATATGTCACATGGACAGCGATCTGAGGAGTTAGTGTAGTCCTCTCTACATTTAATTCCCATTCCTAATCCACAGTAGCCGTCCATGGCAGAAAACATAAGAGCTGTAGGATGGATTTGGTCCCTCACCACCATCCAGAGGGTTGAATGCAGTCACCCAGGGCAGTTACCACCCTCCTGATTTCTGACACCAGTAAGGGCTTTTATAGCCTGTGGAGCTGGTAGGATTTTGCATTGCTGTTATATGTGAACAGTAGAAGGCTACTGCCAGCATGAAGTAAAAGATAGCTGAGTCTGTGAGGCTGTAATGCAGAAATAATGGCCTGGACAGCTTTCTTAGTGTAGCCTCCCTGGGTTTACAGCATGAGGGTGTACTCTTTGTAAAGCTATGTTTCAGAAGTTGCCTTTATTCTTTGGATACAAAAGAAAAAGTAGGAGAAGGGTGGTGGCGGAAGACCTCACCTTTTACCTTGTGCTTTCTTGACTTCCCTGCTTTTAAATGCAGCCCTTAGGGTTTCTGTTCCACCTCAAACCTTAATGAGAACTGTGCACATTCATCAGTAAATGCTTATGCCCTTTTGGAGTGTTTATGCAGGAGCTGTGTTTCACCCAGGCGTTATGAAGTGCAGGTGATGGCATGCGAAGGGCACAACTGGTTCTCTGCACCATTCTCTCTCTCTCTCCCGTGCTGTTAAATGCTCCCATTATTTAGTTAATGAATGGAATAAAGGAGGAGAATTTACACATGGTCTTTACTAGCATTTGGGATTAAGAGTTTCATATACAGCTTGCTTTGACCCAAACTGCAGGCTCTGTTCAAACTATGATGCAATAGAAACCCAGATTTAAAAAGATTACAACTTTAATCATCTGATACTAGTTGAAGTTTTTAGATTTCTGAATACTAATCTTTTGTTTAATATTCTTAGCAAATTAAATCCCCTTGAATTCCAGAAACCTTTAATCTGTATACGTAATAAGAAGACACTGCCATTGAAGTGCTGAATGCTTTGTTCACACATTTTTACGTTTTTGGGATCTGTGTTGATAATACCAGGATGTCCTTTGTAGAAGATTATTTAGATCATGGGCTTTATTGACTGGTGAAATAGTGTTTATCCTCGTAATAAGAAAATGCAGGAGCTTTAAAGCAGAATAAAGAATACCACTGAAAGAAGTCTCCTTTCACTCCAATCTCATTTGTTGAAAGAAAATGCATATTAATTAAAAATTTAGACACTTCATTTCTGTTGCAAGGCTCCTTGCAAAAGACAAATTATTTTATACATCTAGTATGTGTTAGAACTGACAGATGAGATTAATATGCTTCTTAAATTACCATTACCAAGGGTCAATTAATAAGTGAACTAACCTTGTGAAAGTCATTTTGAAAGACTAGTTACGGATCTGTAATGGTCCCTGTCAAATTACGTAGAATTGAGAAAATGAGAAAGCTGTCAAATAAATACGATACCTACTAATTACATTCTGCATAAGGTAAATGAGCTTTTGTGGTTGGTGGTGGAAGGAACGAAAATTAAGTCGCAGAAATGTTACTGATAATTATACACAGATTTGGTGTAAAATTTGAGAGGAAATGTGTGTACTGAAACCTGTCTTGGTAAGAGAAAAGTGAAATTTCTTGGAAGTCACAGAGTAGGTGATACTGCGGTTGAATGGCAATTACAGAAATATTTCTTAGTCTGTTGTATTGATTATCACACTGGTAAATGCAGAATTATCCTATTTTTTTCATTCTTTGATTATGATACACTGTTTAGTTGGCCTCTTGATATTTAGATATTAACATAAAAATAAAGTTTTCATTACGACAAAGAAAACATCTATGCCCACTGTGTGACACTGATAGTAAGTTTCTTTCTGTGGGAAGGACTTAAAAAATCCTTAGCTCCATACCTGTGGGCCGACCAAGCGTTGTATTATTCACTAACCTTCCTTGTGATCTGGTTACAAAACTACAGCAGATAAAAAAGCAAGATCACAGAAAAATATTTTGCATTCCTCCAGAAAATCTTGAAGACTAAAGACACTTCCAGCAACAAAATCAACACGAAAACCATTTTGGGGTTTATTTGGGACCTTTACAGCTCTTGGCAACTCCAAACAGGTTTTCTGGTGGGTTTCACCATGAGCCCCTTTGTATGTTACTGAGTGGTATCTGTTAAATTATCTAACTACATCTATTAATCACCAAATCTTCTTTTACAAGTGCTAAATAATATAAAAAATCCCCAACTAGCTCCATGATGTGAATCTTGAAATACAGCAAGTCAAACACTTATTTATAGAGCAAACACCAGGTTTGCTCTGATGGCAGTAGTGGCTGTTCATGCATCTGGTTTCTGATAAGTTTAAGAAATTTGATATGGATATGAATATTCATAGATGAAAATAGTCATGCTGTTGGCTCGGTTGATCATACTTCTTGTGTGCTGGCATGAAACTTTGAGCTGGAAATGACTTATTCCATCCCTATCTTTATAAGGGAGGTCAAGTCAGTGTGGCATGTGACTGATCAGTCAGCATGGCTGTTCAAAATCTAAAGTCTAAAATGTGTTTAACTGCAGTGTTTGTTGGAAATTTTAAAAAGATAAATGCTGTTCTGAAAATGAACCTATTGAGAGAAAAGGTTAAAAAGAATATGTTTAGTTATATTTCATTCCTGCTCTCTATGGTCTCCTCCTAGGTAAAGCAGAACATAAACCAGAAATATAAACCTAATGTCACTTTTCTCGCCTGTTGTTTCACTGGTGATAGAACATGTTTCTAACATTGCAAATCCTATCTAGATCAAGATATTTCTGGCGAGCAACTTCATTTTAGTTGAACTCTTACACAATATAATTTATCTGCTGTCAAACCCGGTTGAAGTGACATAGTTTGTTACTAGCATATTCCAGAACATGTCAGGATTTGATGAGCTATGAATATTGTGTTTAGTAGTGTGTATTTTTAGATGATTTTCCCTGATGTTCTACTACAATAGTGCATCCTTCTCTCAATAGCCTTTTTTTTTCCCTGCAGGAAATTGTTGCCATTGTACAATTTTGGTTCCTTGCTGTAGAGCCAGTCCACAGACCTGCTTATTTTGTTGATCTTTTAGTGAGAAATTTGAAGGTCTGATTACTTAAAGTATGTTTGTCAGGGATGGGTTTTTTTGGTGATTAAAACTTCCACTTTCATTAAATTCCTTGGTATGAAGCTCGTTTGTCTTCTGATAAAGAGCAATTCTTTTAAAGTGGCATATGTAGTAAAATTAGGGCGGGTGACTAAACTCAGTCCACTCGTCTCTCTCCCAGCTGTCTCCACTTAATGGTGTTTTGAAACTATTTGCAGGAGAACACAGAGTGCCATCTATTGAACAGTTAGGTGATCCTGCGATCAAGATTTTGGACGGGGAGAGACACAACTGTACTTGTAAAACATTTAACAAACACAAAAAATAACAGTATGTTTCCTTTCACTTCATTCTTTGAATTAAATGAATTCATAAACTGAAACTAACACAGAGCCTCTAAAATAATTATTCTTGGCCTGCTTTGAGGAAGTATTTGGAGATCTTTCTCCTTTCCTAAGTAGGTCTAATAATTCTATGTTGTTTGTTTTGTTTTTTTTTTTCAGCTGATTCTACATTCCTTATGAAGGGGTTTCTCCTGAACTCCTGCATTGAGCTCAATCATATCAGCTCAAGCAATATTTATTTTGATTTCTGTCTTCAGTATCTATGTTCATAGAACAATTTTTATATGGCAAGTCAACATATTACAGTGATCTATTATTTGTTACTTCTATATTTCTCAAGATACTGTACTACTTATAAATATGGTTCTTTTTAGGTGCTTTTTGTTATTTAGATGCCATAGAATTTACTTGGTGTCATAATAACAAATCTTTAGATCTGTAAGACATCTCGGTTACAAACAGAATTGTTTTACTCTTTTTGATAGGCTTTGTATGGTTGATGGATTGCTACTGATTTGAGCTCAAAAATCAAACTCGCGGTATCGATTGAACTGAGTTTCTGTATTTGTTTTGCATTGAGCTGGCGAGTCACTTAATAGTGATGGATTTATAAATTGGTTACTCCAAATAAAAGAAATTATCTTATATTTGAACCAGCAATTGTTTGATGAGAAGTTTCCTTGCCAAGTCAAAGGAGAAGAATGCTTTTTGGTGATGTGGCAGAACTGAGTGAGCCTTTATGCAATTTGCAACTGTTATTTGATCCAACAGTAAATTGCAATCATTAATTGCACTGTATATATTAACTTAAAAACTAGATGGACGCAAGAATTAGACCTAGACATGGACATCAGAATTTTGTGAAGAGTAAATGCTAGGTGAAATACTGGTTTTCTCTTTTTAGACAGGAACTTGTGCAATAAGTTACTAATTCTCCTCACTGGGGTTCCTAGCAATTACATTGCTAACAATGTTGACACTTCAAGATATATTTCATGAAAATCATAATAAATTAAGATACCTCCCTATTTAAAAAAACCTTCAGATTTTAATATACACAGCCCAGGAGAATTTAGAAAAGATCTGTACTGTGATGTTAAGTCCTTTAATTGACATAGCTAGGCTCAAGGGGAGTATAATGGAGTAAAATACCATGGGATGAATTTCCATTACTTTGTGAGTTCAGTGCCACTTTGGGACTAAATACGTGAAGGTTGAATAGTCTTAGTCTATACAAGAAGTCACAGTGGTGCTTCGGAGCATAAACTTCACAGGGTATGTTCAAGGACTTCTTATTCTAGGTCATTTAAGGTTTGAAAAAAGCTATGGCTCAGTAGACTTTAACAGACCAAAATGATGAAACGTTTCTCCTACTTTGGATATTTCTTTCTACTGTATGTTTAATTTTCCAGTCTTACCATGGTAAACCTGTTTGGAATTACAGTTGCCTTTAATTGCTATTAGTTTGTGATAGGCCATACTTTTATTTCTGTTAGCACTTGAACAGAACACCAGGTGAGTAGCGATTATCTCTGTGGTTACAAAGATACTCTCCTTGCTTTTTCCGTTTCAGCTTTGCAATAGGAGGAGCAAATTTGCTGCAATAGCTTGTGGTGATGAGTTCTGAAAGCTATTCCTTTTATGACCATTTTATTTTTCAGGTACATGCAGAAGAATCTTGTTGATTGTTGGAATTCAAAAGGCCTATTTAATTTGCAGGTTTTGGTGCAAATGGCATTTAATGAATTTTGTAACTCACTATATCAAGACTTTATTTGCTGCAATAATTTTGACTGGAATTACAGTTGCCTGTTGCCAAATATATAAGGCTTTATTATGTGCTTTTTTTTCCCCCTCCTGTTGATGCAACTTGATGAAAGCAATGAAAATGTAGAGATCTGCAACATAATAGTTTTCCTTGCAAAAATTTGTATTTTTTGACTCAATTTCTGTTAATATTTGCAAATTATCAAGGGGTTTGAAAAGGGTAAAAGACAAAATATGACACTTAACATTGTGAGTGATGGAATTCAGGGAATGGCTCACATGGGGTGGTTGTCATTTACAGATTAGGAGAATATAAGGCTTTAGAAGAAGAGAGATCTACTTGATGTGCAGAAACAAAACAGGCGTAGAAATGTAGCATGGATAACATTCGGAGAGAGAGTGAAAAATGAGTAAGTCAGAAGACTGTAGATTTGGTTTGAGAAGTAACTTTATGAAGATGCAGGACAGGAATTGCTGCTGGTGTATGCTGTAAAACATGAAGTGAGAGTTCAGAATTAATGGAAAGTGGTGATGGAGCGTACAGTATACTAAGGAGATGCCTTTACTAACGTGCTAAATGAGGTAATTTAGAGTTGACTGAGACCTTAAAAAGAAAAAAAAAACAAACAAAATCCAGTGAGACACACTAGAACTGCTAGTTATGACTCAAGATTAATAGTTTTAACAGGTAATGCTGTCATCACAGCTGAAGAGCAGTGAAGTGTTTCAGAAGCTTACATTTAGCTCAGGAACTAATAAAGTAAAAGAACACGAAATAAATTCTGTCTTCTGATGTGTCACTACACGGGGAGCTACTTTAGAACTGTTTGACTACTCAGGAGAGACCATTACTGTGTAAATTTAGCTAATTTCAAACTCATTGACTACATCTTTATTGACAATTCATGTAGAGAGACGGTCCAACATGTTACAAGTTACAAAGGTTAGTTTCAGAGAAGGAAAACAGGTAATTAGAAAAAATTTTTTTCAGATCAGACTGCTCTTGGACTATCTTTCCAATATATACATGTTTGCAAACTGCTTTTCCACTAAAATAACTTGAAAACCATTCACATGCTTATTTTTTTCTATATATGAAATCTATACCTTGCCATTTGTGTCAAAGAAGAAAGAATCACTAACCTGGTACACTGAAGCAGAGAAGCTGCTAAAAGTTTGTGATTTGAAATGTGCCAATCCATTAGATGCTGTTCCAGGAAGATCATCTGTCTGAATATATATTATAAAAGTAGCTGCCATAGACATCAGCTTGGACAAAACAACTGGGCACAATGTGAATTTCAGTAAAACTGCCTGTAGACAAAATCAGTAAAAATGCATTTGGTTCAGAATAACAGGGAAAGATAAACAGTGCTTTGTTACCTTCAGTGCTCATACATCATTGTAACTGTAAGGGCAGGCAAAGAATACAGGAAGGCAGTGAACGTGAAGTGCTAACTGCGAATACTTCTGTGATATATTTAGCCAATCAGATGTCAGAATTCAACCTTCATAATCTAAGGGTTTACAACCTCTTATGATGACTTTGAGGAAGATTGATAAACTCACTTTTACTGACATATATAGCCAAACATACAGTAAGTAGTGAATCATGTAGATGGTGTTTCCAGCAGCCAAAACTTTTATCATCAGCACTGATGTATGTTATCTTTGGCTTAACAGGGTGAACACAGTGTAAAATGTTTACTGGCGATGAATGTGTTGAGGAAGGGGAGGTGTGCTCCATGTAGCTCAGATCTGTGGTCAAACAGGCAGGGGCAGTTTGGTAATGCGGGTACATTGAGTGTATGAGAGGCTCAAGAGTTTGAGAAAGAAGTTAGAAGAAGAATAAAAATAAATAAATCTGAAAGTGACTGTATAGGTACAGAAACAGGACATTTAACAGTTTATCATCTTGGCACGATATCTGCTGGAAAAGGGAGATGACAGATGTTTTATACTGGAACACAACTCTTCACAGCAAAGACTCTGGGCGATGAGGGTTTGCAGCTCTGCAGTTTGAATGTGTTTCATAATGCATGGCCCTTATGATTTGCAGTACAGTCATCTGCATCCTGTAAGCAGGTATAAATAAATCTTACCTAGCTCTCCTTGCCTGACTTCTATAGACTTACCTTTAAAAAGGTGAAATTTAAAAAAGACAATAGAATTGCATCTTACAAGGCTGTGGCTAATACAATATATAAAATAGGCTGATATTGCTTCAAATTTTGGAGAGGAGAGAAATGTATTTACAGATTAGGCAAGTTTCTCAGAAAGCCCATTAAGCAAACTTCTCAATTATCAGATTTTTGTCTTCACTGACAGATTCTAAGCACTCTTACTCCCTTCTTGGATGGGGTTTTGAAGGACTTTGGGCTGCAGCTCGTAACTCAAACTGACCCTGTAAGGGGGATGAGATGTCATCCCAGGAATTCTGACAGAGCCAGGAACTTGGGCAGCAAGACAACAGTGTGCTGCACGCCCATCGGGCCAGCTTGTAAAGTCCTCTGTACACCTGCTCTTGTAATTGTGTGCTTTGTTGCTTTAAAGTAGAATAACCTGGTTGGTTACATTGGTACTAGCCTGGTATAAGCTTAAGTCACCCTTGACTTCTAAGCCCTTTTCCTACTCATTGGTATGAACAGATATGCTAAGCAATAATAACAAAGGAAAATATATGTATAAGAGATACACCCGACACTTACACTGACCTTTATTTTATGCCTAAATAAGTCAGGTTTTTTTGTCACCGATGCATTTTAGAACGTGGATTTTTGATGTTGGTCTGATCAGTTATGGGTTCTTTCTGACCCTGTTGCTTCTTGAATTCTTTGAGATGAAATTGGTTAGACTTGCCACTACCTACAGGCCGTTTGGAGTTATTTTCAAGCAGTATGATCAGTGAGCAGTGCTTGAATACTGCTAGGAGCTATTTAAAAGTGCAAAGCCATTTTTCATTTTTCTTTTGTAAGTGTCTTTGTTGCTTCTATGGTGCAGCACAGAGCCTAAAAATTCTGGCACAGCTTATGTCTTAATCCTTTATTTCAGTCCTACTTCCTCCCTTTTTGATTTTCTTTAATTTAATATTTTTGTGGTGATTAGACGTGATTGCTTTGGTGAATCCTGATATCTTCTTTCCCACCCCCACCCTCTTTTTGAGGGGCTCAACATGTGTTCTTTTGTGATATGGGAAGATTTTAATTAGTATTTATATGATCATCCTTAATACTTTTGGTCTGTGTGAAGTACACATGGTTTCATTTGAAGAGCTGTTATTGCTACACAGATTTGAGGGATGTCCTTAACTTCTTAAGTGTTCGCTGAGGTTATTTTTGGAGTGGGCATTCTAATTCCAAAACTCACAGATAACATTTAACAGTAAGTATGTTTCAGAAGTAATTTTAATTCTAGTTTTGTAGTTGTATGAAAGACACTTAGAAATATGCAGCTTTCTGTTGTGACGATGCAGAAAATTATTTTCAGTTGTGGTTTTGTCTGCACAGCTGTAGAATAGTGCTTAATGGGGGGAAAAAATCAGACATTGAGAGGACAATCTGCTTTTCAAAGCTCTTTCAAAGGTGTTTTGATTTAATAGGATATATTATCCAGTCTTGTAAGGCGCTTTGAAAAATCACACTGTGCGCATGTTCGTAGCTTAATAACCTTTGTAAATCTAATTTTACATCACTTGCTCAGCAAGACAGAGAATTTAGTTCAGTCTCGTATTTGGAGATCAAAAAACTGAGATTCAAGCTTGATATCAATTTTGTGAGGTGTCCGGCTTTGGTGAAGTCATTTCATCTCTCTCTTCTCCCATATTTTGCCTGTTTATGTAATTGATTTTTTTTTTAAACTCTGTCCTATATTGTCTTGGTTGGTTTCATCAGGTCTATCATAATTAATTAGGATGGTTACAATCAGTTTGAGTACCTTACATCTCATTTCTGTCCACCTCTAAAAATAGAGATGGTGATTTCGAGCCCTTACATTGAACTTATATTGAAACCTAATGCTTGATTTGGAGAATGTGCTAACGTGAGCAGTATTTAAGGCTTTTTTTTGTATACTGGTTTTAATCTTTAATCTTCTGTTCTTAACTAAAGTTTTTTGAAAAGGGTAAGAATAATGAAATTATTACGATTGTTTTGGAATCTTTGCCCACTGTTTATTCCTATAGTATTGCTTTCTTTGATTTTGTAGACCATATACAGTTACAGTCTATATATTGCCCAATTTACTGTGGCTTACAGAGAAAAAATTAAGCATTCAGAGAAGATTCAGTTGCTGTTTATAGATTTCAGCAGGAAAACTAATTAAGAGTCCTGAAATTCTCAAAAGGCTTTATAGAGATTAATGTTTTGAAATTAAACCTGTATTTTCTGTGATAGTAACTCCAGTGTTTCTGTGTAGTAGAGCAGGCATATATACATTTATACTAGGACTAGCAGATTGTACTATAATAATAGTATGAAACCTTCTGTTACTTTAACCAACTACTTTTTGGTTATTTTCAATAAATGTTGCCTAAAAAATTGCCTAGTTTTACATGAATTCATAGCAAGACTGCATCACCATGTTGTGCTTTTCTATGAATTACATCACTTTTCAAATGATTTCTTTCTGAAGAAGGACATGAGACAACTAGCATTTGAAGGTTGCTCAAAAAAGTAAGACTTTATTTTGCAAATATGCAAGAAGAGAAATAGGGTAGAGTTTAGGAACACTTGATCTTCATGATAAACTGAGGATTCCAAAGAGCTAAGAGGAATTCAAATAGACTTTACATTTCCAAATCTAACAGCTTTTCAGACATTGCATAGATCTGTGTTAGAAGAATGAATTGGAAGACCTATAGCAGTTGTGTTGTATGTAAAGTGGTTTGCAGCTTAGGGTAAAGAAAGGCTGCAGGAAACTCTTGAATGCCCTACATATACTTCCAGTAGTGTTTTTCCAACAAAACATGTTAGAGATAAAATATGTCTAATAAAGACAGACACCAAGACACTGCTTCTTCACCTCTAGTCTTCCCGAGTATGAAATGTGCAGAAGAATATAATGATACCTGTAATCACCCAGGCAGTGCTTTAGGCTTTCAAAAGTCCGTGGACTGAAAATGGACTGAAAGGAGATGTTCAGTATCTTCAAACTGCAGCAATCCTTTTAGACTGGAAGTTCCTGTATTTCTCTTGTGGAAGTGTTGCAAAATGGCATGTTAATGAAAGGTTACGTGATTACTGCTAGATAAGAAAGGAATAAAATTGGAGTAATAATCTGTGCATTTTTTAAGGAATCAGAATCTAATTTTTTAAGTGGCTATATTAGCAAGATAAGGCCTTTGTAAGATCCTCATAGGAGTACTTAGAATGGCTAATGAATCCCTTTCACCTAGGATCCAAATCTGAATGTGAGGCTAAATCCTCCCATTGCAGGTAATAGTGCCATTTTTTGCCATCATCTGTACAACCTTACTGGGCTACCTCTGGGAAAGACGCACAACTCCGTCACCTTTCTTTGATGTCAACCCACACTTAAAAAAATTGCAGATAAATAAATGTAACAAGCATTCTTAATATTAAGTCTAATCCAGCTAGGAGTGAATAAAGCCAGCAGTGGTCTGTACCTATAAATACCTCCAAATAACTGAGACTGGGGCAGGTGGTGCTCTGGCAGTGTTTTGTAGTGGCAGAGCACTCCGCTCAACTGGCTGAGCCTTCTCCGCTGTTGGGGTGAGGCCCCTTTCCTCCATCTTGGTCCCCGCTTTCCTCACCTGCTTTTCCTGCCTTGGTGGATTGAGCTTGAGGGGTTGGAGATCATGCGTGGCGATGAAGAGAAAGCACCCAGGGTAGCATTTTGCCCTTTCTTTCCCAGAGGCACCAGTGGGGTTGCTGAGGGGCTCGGTTGTGCCCTATGGTGGGAAATGGCGGGAAACAGCAGGGCAGTGCTGAGCGCGCCTCACAGGAGCCCCTGCAGCTGCCGCTGCCGCCCTCCCAGTGTGTGCTCCTGACCTCGAGCTGCTCGAGAGCTGCTGGTTTCACACNTTTATTAATTTTTTTTTTGTGCTGAGTGAAGCTGGTTACAAGGAACAGGTACAAAAAAACCCATGTGTTGCAACAACCAGAGGAATTCTGTGAGAAACATTCTTATCAGCAACAAATTGGAAATTCAAATGCAAAGGCATTTAATAACTAAAGAACCTCTTTGAGACTTCGAAGGTAATTAACTACTAAAAGATAATACAAATTTACTTATGAAAAACTTTAGATATACGATGTAATTTTGTGTGGGCCGTTGTCTGGCTGGCCAGAAGGTAAAAATAGATCTTTATGCAGAGAAGGAAGATGGCTATCCAGAATCATTTCACCCAAAGCAATAAATGAATGGTCTGTGAAGAGAAACCTTTTACTTTAAGTAATGGTAACAATGAAGCTGCTTATCTTTTCCTGTAAATGTTGTTGCTGACTGCAGTGTGGAAGGGAATCAAGTCTACATGAAATAAAGCACAGTGCTTAGAATAGGTTTGTGCAGCTTTCAGTAAGCTTACTGAACTTTGGCTAATACTGTTATATTTGGGGTGATGAGAAAGATCCTCACTTCAGATACAGTGAGCGAAATTGGATGGGAAGTCAAGAAGTCCCTTTTGAGAAAGGACAGTATTGAATGAGAGTTTGTGTAAGCAAACAGGCTAAAATTACTACCTGTTGTTTTCAGTTAGATATTGCTCTTCCCTTTTTTTATTGCTGTGTTTAATTTTATCAGTCTTTCTCACCTATATTGGACAGCAATAACCAAAGCTTGATTTGTGTCTTATCATGGAGACTTGTGTTGCAAGGTGTAAGCGTTCTCATAAACCCT
Organism: Chloroceryle aenea; assembly: GCA_013399075.1. Lineage (NCBI taxonomy): Eukaryota > Metazoa > Chordata > Aves > Coraciiformes > Cerylidae > Chloroceryle > Chloroceryle aenea. The sequence continues at coordinate 1,004,445 of VWZY01011396.1, read as the reverse complement.
TCATTATCCTTTGTAGTTTGCACATATGCTTTTGTCACAAATGAAATCAGGATATAGTCTTAAGTGTTTCTGAAAAAGTGATTGGGTTAGATTATGATTAACATATCTTCATCATTATGAATGGAATTCCATAACTTTTAAGTGGGAACATTGAAAGCATAGGCAATCTTACCAGGTTTTTACATCACAAAGAACTACAGAGCTCTGCAGATTTTATTTTTTTATTGTCAATTTGTCCAAACCTGCCTTTATGCTTACCCCTTTTCCTTAGAGTTATGTTGTTACAATCAGGTAAGAACTTAGATGCTTTCTGAATGCTCAATTACAATCTCTTGCTATCAAAAGAATGAATGCAGTATATTTCATACATCAGGTAAGTTTTACATTACAACTAGATAGGCTTTCCTGCCTTTCTTCTTTATTGAAAGACTGAAATCTCACTCTTCTGATAGGCACAATCTAATTTTCTACCTGGTTTTATTTACAGCCTGTTCAAGGTAATTTGTGTTTTGTGCTAATATTGTCTTTTACTTGACTGCTTCTTTCTCTCGCGTGTGGTGGGGTTTTTATAAGAAACAACTCTTCTTGCTGTTTTGCTGCTTCTTTGCTTTGTTGTTTTGTTTGTTTGACTGTGGGGTTTGGGTTTGGTTTTTTTGTTTGTTTTGTTTGGGTTTTTTTTGGCAAGATAAGATACGAGGGTGTTTCTTTCACCAACTATTCATGTAAAGATATGTGGTCAAAATTTCGGTGTGGCAGGCTTTTACTTTGAAAACATTGTAGAAGAGTAGCTTTAAAAGGAGCTGGTGAGTTAACTCATAATACCTAGGACAATCCTGGAAATCATTGTTCAAAGATTAATAAAGTTAAGTCCTCTGTTATATTAAATTAAGCAGAGACTGTGTAACTTTTCCTACAGACCTGTCATTCCAACTTCTTTGGTCAGTTGGTCTCAGACGCAGTGAACTAGGCAATGATAAAGTAAATCTATTTCAGTCATTAATAAGAATTTCCAGTTCTCTTCCTTAATCTCTGCAAGTCCGGGGGAAAAAAACTCCAAACCTTAGTGTTAGGTCAGCATTTGCTTTAGATAGCTTACAATTTTGATAAAGCAGATGAAGTAGTTTTTTAAATTTAACAAAGCCTTTGTTCTTTCTAGTGAGCAGTGTAGTCTCTTAATATTGAGAGATAGATTAAGAGGAAATTATCTTGAATTTGAAAATGAATTTGCTGGAATTTCATAGAGAAATATTGTTATTCTTCCATTTCCCAAAGCAATTAACATCGTTTTGATGAGTCAACATTTACTAAGATAAAGTGTCGAGCTCTGGAGCCCTGATCACAGGAAAGACATGGAGCCGTGGAACAGGCCCAGAGGAAGCCACAGAAATGATCAGAGGCATGGAACAGCTCTGCTGTAAAGAAAGGCCAAGAGAGTTAGGGTTGTTCAGCCTAGAGAAGAGAAGGCTCTGGGGAGACCTTGTTGCAGCTTTCGGTACTTTAAAGAGGGTTTAAGATGGGGACAGACTTTAATAGACTGAGATGACAAGGTGTGATGGTTTTAAACTGAAAGTGGGGAGATTTAGACTAGAGATAAGGAAAACATCTTTTATGATGATGTTGAAATACTGGCCCAGGGTGCCCAGAGAGGTGGTAGATACCACCTGGTAGATGTTGAACTAGATGCGCTTTGAAAAGTTCCTTTCAACCCAAACCATTCTATGATTCTTTTTGTCAGAAGTTTCCAACTGTATCTAAAACTGTATCTAGCTTTAATATAGCTTAGTAATAAGACAGCATTCTCCTTCCTAGTCCTCATCACCTCCTGTGCAATCCTAAAATTACTACATGGGCTTTAGAGTGTAGAGTTAAGCTCTGAAAATTGAAGGGGCGTGTGTCCCCACAAAGCTTCAGCTGTGCTAATGCCACATGAATCAGTTGTCCTCACATTAGAGTATTTGTTTTTTTAAAAGGTGTTAAGCTATATATCTAGTAAAAAGTAAGGCTTGGGAAAGTCTTGCAAGAACACCTGCTAGAGAGGTGAGGATAAGCAGTGAGTAGATGTTAAAATGGACTGTGACACTATTTACAAATAGTGTGAGTAGATAGTTTACTCGTAACAAATACTCCTACTCACACTCATCACGTTGAATTCTAAAAGTGGAATGTGTTTATAAGCATAGCAAAATACAGAGAGATGTGATAATCAGCCATCCATTTTAATAAGGAATTAGAATTCTGACCTAATTCTTTCCCCGTAGGATTTATTACTAACTTATAAATAACTTACAGGTATAAGACACAGCAATGAAGAATAAATTAACAGAATAAGCAGAATACTCAGAGACTTCCAGCTCCTGCTGCTACCACTTTCTCAGGGAAAGACTGGAAGAGTGTAATACTAACATCTGTGCTCAGGTTTATTTTCTGGCCCCATTAAAGAGGCGAGCCCAAGGACAAGTAGGGTCGATGACAATGATAGCTGTGTCTCTGATATGTTTATTGCTGTGGTTTACTGGTGTCTTGGTGAGGGGAGGGAGCTGCAGGCATAGCGTGCAGTTGCAGCCTAAATTGACCTTTGCGAAGAAGTTTTGACATGGTTTGCCCTAATGACTGATAAGTTTTGCTAACTCGTTGTGACTTCCCATTGCAAGTGGGTTGGAGGGTTGAGATATATACAGTATTACCTTTCCTGGTTTTGGAAGTAAGGGAAATCCAAACCAATGTTCATCTGTATACGTTGGTTTGTTGGAGAGGTGTTTTCATACACTGGGATGTGAGTGTGCTTATCTATACACCTGCTTATACAAGACTAATTATGTTGTTCTCTCTTGCTATAGCTTATTAGAATAGCTGGAGAACTCTCAAAATTACCTGAGATAATGCTTCATGCCATCATCATTGAGAAAATGTATTTAAAATGTCTAAACCATTTTTGCCTTTTTATTTATTTATTTATTTTTCCTAAACAAATTTTAACTGAGTATTAGGAGATATGTGAATTATACTGTGGTATTTCTGTATGTGTCCACTCTAAATGTGCTTGAAAAAAGAAACAGATCCTAACCAAATCTTCACATGATTGGCATAAAATTTACAGAGGCTCTAGTAATTTCTTTGTTCAGGGAATATGACATTTTCAAGCTGCCAAGGAGTATCTTGATTTCAGTGTACATCTGTCTTCACTTTTGCTTGGAAGTTGAAAATCTGCTCTGAGCCTAGTCCAAAAGAATGGGCTGCAAGTGGCATCCTTGGCAGGGTCTGGTTACAGCAGCACTGATGTGCTATTTTTTTTACTCTTTGCTCACTGTGATAGCAAACTAATGAATTTAATCCTCTCTTTTTGTTCATACAGCTTGAAGTTGAGGTCACAGATATAAGTGGGAAGACCATTGATGGCCCCGTCCGCCTAGATATTTCTGTTATTGATCAAAATGATAACAGGCCAATGTTCAAAGAAGGACCCTATGTTGGTCACGTCATGGAGGGATCTCCTACAGGTAAGTCCATGCCAATCACATTTCTATAAATAATTCCTGAACCAATTCTGTGTCAATAAATGTGTTGATTTTGTGGCTTACTGAATCCTTCCCCTGTATAAATAGGAGGGAGCAGCCCTTTAGGACAGCACATAATGACTTTTGAAAGCCAGTCAAGTCTCTGCAATAGAAAAGAATTAAAAAAGTAAAATAACATAGTTTGGAGTGAGAGCTCTAATTTAGTTTTACACTTTTTTTTATTCTAATCTGGAATCAATGAAGACAAACCCTAGGATATGATTAAGATTCAGACCAAATAAGAGGTACTATTTTTGTTCAGAGTGGGAATTCCACCTTTAAGGTCAGCTGCTGGAAGGGTCATTGTTATTTGTTTATATAACATGAGGCTAGGTAAATAATAGGAATAAATGGAAAGCTCATTATGTATATTCTATATATTGTAGGGCAGATTGAAATACCAAACAGTGTTAGTTGTGTAAATGCAGATAACAGTTGTAACAAAACAAAAACTTGCTTTGCGACTTAGAGTTAGCAATGAAAATATTCTAATTAAATTCATTGTTGATTTTGTCTGATTTTGAAATTCTATAAGATCCTGTTTCAAATTTCAGTTTGGGTGCAACCATCCAAGCTAAACTCTTTCTGCAGATGAAGGCTGAATTGGTTCTCTTCAACTGTTGTCATTTGTTGTGCAGTTCTAGCATGAGCTATTGAACAGCTGGTGTATTCCACTCGAGGTATCTCTACTGCATTCGGACACAGTAATTGTAGGATCCAGTTATGTTTTGGAGTTAACATGGATTTGGTGAAAGAGATCTTAAACAGTAGAAGCTCCTGTTAATATCAGCAGAGTGACAGTGATTTAATCGAGATCAGGGCTGTGGGTTATATATTTGGATGTCTTTCTGTACATCACTGAACACAAGGCCTTATTACCCTCCTTACCCAGCTGAAGCCATGAGTATAGATGTAAAGATTTGGCTGTGTAGGCATACTGAAATATTTTGAAATGAAAGCTGGGATTAAGTATATTATATTTTTATGAGTATTTAATTTTTATTGAAACTTAATGTGGTGATGTGCTTTGTTTACTCTGAACAAGGATAGTACCTTTCACTTCCTTGTATTGCATATTTATAGGACTAGAAGTTATTCTTTGTCCTTATTTTATTATTTATGTGATTTCTAGAAAAGAAGTAACCTATTTAGTGAGTTTTGCATTTCCACATATACTTGCCATTGTTTGAAAAGGTGTAGGTATGAAACACATTATGAGCTGCTCCTTTATCAGATTCAATGGAGTTTTCAGGTCAATGTTTGCTCACCTTAGTTGTGACGAGCATGTCAAGAACCAATCGATGATCTGTTCATTGAAACAAGAAATGGATTTTGTACTTGTGCATCTTCTTGTCATGTCCATTTAGATACACATTTCTAGACCACTGAGTAGGATAGTGTGGTTTTAATACATTTACAGCCCCTAAATCCAGTATTTCAGTAAAAGAAAGTGGTGCCAGACAGCTCAAACTCTGCAGTGTTTAAGCTTTAATCCTGCTGATAGTATATGAGCTCTGCATGAGCTGTGAGTTTCCTGCAAGTTCTTCAGTGACCTCATCTTTCTCCATCAAAGCAGAATTTTACACTTCTTATGTACCACATGTACTCCCCAAATGATATTTAGTTTATTGAGCTTAATCCCAGGCTATGGGAGGACAATATTGAACTGTTACCTGCTGTATGTTCATTCTTTATTCAAACACTATACCAAGTTTCTTTTCACTGCCAAGGTTTTTTTTTTCTAACTCTCAGTTTCCTACCCTTGCTTTTCCCTTTTTTCACTCTTTATATTGAAGTTTATACTTCTGATTGAGGAGACAAGTTTCTCAGTCCAACTTGCAGCAAATTCTTCTGTAACTCTGTTCATCAATTTTCTGTTGCTGCACCTTGGTATTTATCCATGGAGCATTTGGCATTTGGATTGTCTTACCTGTTAATCAAAGTTTGAATAATTTTTCTCAACTTTGTCTTTTGCTTATCCTCTTCCTCTTTCCCTCAGGTATTCATCCCATTAAACTTCATAACCTCATTTTCCTGGTGTCAAGAACACCAATACTTGCAAAATTATTTTGTGCAAAACGTACCTGTAGAATCAGTGTTAGATAGAATCTGTCATAGTTCTCTATGCAGATGGCAGCCAGTCAACCAGGATTTCATGTTGTTTACATCTATTTTCTGTAGTTGTTCAGATTTTATGGCATATATCTTAAAATTATTCATCAAGTTCTGCTGTTTTGCTGCTCCCAATCAATAGTTTCACTGCACAGCTTGATAGAAATCTTTGTGTGCATGTGTTTGCATGTATGATTCCTGATTCATTCTTTTTTTTTTGTATTAATAGTGTATTGTATTTTTTTTTTAAGTGTCAAAAGAAAGGCTTTGTGTTATATGCACAACCGTATCTCCTGTCACTGCCATCTTCATCTCTATTCAAGCTTTGAATCAAACTCATTCATTAAAATCATCTTCTGTGGAAAAATAAAAAAATGCTCATATAGGTATTTTAGGTCTTCATGATCACTGGGTCAAAGTGTCAGTGTCTGTGGGTTCCAGTGATTCAATAAGGAGATATATCCTGATGGACAGAAAGAGAGCGATTCACTGGACGGTGGAAGTTGCCTGAAGGATTGTGAGGCCTGGTTAAGGGATTCAGATGATATCATTATCTTGCTTTAAATTATTAATTGCTGGAGTCCTGTCTATTTTCCTGTGGGGCCATAGTTTTAGTAGTGGAATTTTCTAGTGACTTTCCACTTATTGACTCAAATTGCACTTACACATTGTCTATTATTCATCAGAAATTTCAGTGACTTACTAATGAAATCATGGCAAGAGTTAGCATCACAAATTTAAAATATAGAAATCTTAATTTTTAATATTCAAGTGAATGTTTATATTGGACTTCCTTGATGTTGCTGTAAGACTCGTGTTCCAGCTATTGATTGTTTTTCAGAATGACTTTTTTCTTTAATGATTTGAAGCTTAATTCCTTAATTAGGGAAAGTCAGAGAAGTTACAGTGAAATGTGCCAAGCCCCTTTTAAGGACCTTCCTTTCTCTACCATTGGTGATAGGTACAAGTAGAAGAAAACAAAACATAGAGATAGTGTATAATTTTTGTATTTATTTAATCTGCACATGGATAATTAAAGAATCTTTTGTGCATAGTCCCTGTTGAGGATGTGTTTTGGTGGTGTTTTAATAGGTATTCTGTGTTCCTAAGATCATTCACCTTGTTCTTTTGTGTGTGATTTTTGAATTCACAGTAAACATCACTGGTTATGTGGGCATCTACAATTTGTGTGTCATCACTTTACTAGAGAGGGAAATACCTGCACATAATTACCGAGAACATAAATCTGGATATACAAGACACATAAATATTCATCTGGACTTCAAGCTAAGGCTTGCCACAGCTTATCATTAATGATAAAAATATGTGAATAGTGGGTGATATAGCAATGTATTTCTTTCCTGAGAGATCTTTCCTGGAGAAAGTTCATGCTGTAGTTACTTATGGTTAATTACTTTTTTTTCATCAAAAATCTTGTAGTCCTAGAAATAGCCTGGAGTCAAATTCTAACAAAAGCATGCTCAAAAGCATGCTCAAATATGTGCTTAAAGTGACCATAGATGTTTTCAGCTTTCTGTTAGGAGCTCTGATACTGCACAAACAGCAAACTTGGAGGTTATGTATGTATTTAAAAACAAACAAACATGTAGATAAATAGTTTGCTTTTTAAAAATTTATTTATAAATTCTCTCAATGCTGTATGAGGCTGAAGTCAGCATGTATATATACACACCCCAGGAACATAATGGTTGAGCCTGAGTCGATGACACCTATGGCAATTCTTCTACTGACTGCAATGTGATTTGTATTAACACTGCTGCTCATTTCTCACATTTTTATATTCCAACTTAGGTTTCAGTTTATTTCCTGTACATCTCTGATCTATCCAGGTGCCAGCTCTAGAGTTTAGGATCTGTGTCCTGCTGCAGAGCTACCTCAGTACATTAATGAGAGTGACTGTGAGCTTATGGATTACATAGGCAGGCAGAAACATTTGGAAGTCTCACTCCTTTAAAGGTTGGAAAGTGAAGGCTGGTTAAATGAACTTGGCAGCCCTCTCATTTCACTTGCTGGAGGCATTTAACAGAAATTATTTTAAACACATTTGACATTACGTGACTTGTAACAATATGCTGCAAGCCCAGTGGGGTAAAATCTTAACTGCAGTGGTTGCGAAAATTGCTTGAGAATTGCATTTAAAAAAGTAACTTGTTTTCCATGATGCAAACAGCCTGAATACATTTCATTCCAGCCAAGGAGCCCCAAAGCAGGACTGATAGATGTCTATAAATAACTAAACTAAAGGGACATTTGGAGAGGAAACAGCAGGAATTAAGAAGAGTAGCCAAGAGGGTTGTTCAGTATCATAAAATAGTAATTTGTAAAAATGGATAGAGCATGAGGAAGGGTCTGAAGCACTGAGGGTTATTGATAGCTGTGCTTTGTATAATAGTGCATGACTGTCATTCAGATAAATGAAAATGGGCTCTACAGATGGAGGCTTCTTATCAAGAGCAACCTGCCAGGACAGGTTTTTAGTTAATAATTAGCCTAAAAACAACAGAAAGATTAGTACACAAATTATTGAGACAGGATATGATCAATGAGAATCAAAAAATACCAGGAAAGCTACTATGGGCAGGCTCACCTAGCAAAGTGGCAAGGATAGTGAAGGCATCTTTGTCTGATATGCACCTGCTGTCATCTTTGATACATTTCACATACCATGGTGGAATTTGCTGGACTGGCTTTTTGTTTCGTTTTGTGGTGTTTGGATTTTTTTGTATGTTTTGTTGAGGGTTTTTTTAGTTGGTTGGTTTGGTTTTGGTGGTTTTGATTGTTGTTTGGTTTTGGTGGTGGTATTTTGGTTTTGTTGTTGCTTTTTTTGTGTGTGTGGGTTTTGTTTTTTTTTTTTTGGTGCGTGTGAGTTTTGTGGTTTTTTATTGTGATGATGATTCTTGCTATGCTGAATTTTACTCATAGTATGATGGAGAGATTTAAAAGGTTTTGAGAGTTCCACGCAGAAAATCTGCGATTGGTTTAGTGGAATGCAACAATTCCATATCAAACTATTTCACCAAGCAAAATGCTTCCTTAGCAAAGTAGTCTTTGGAAAAACAGTTACCGTGTAGATAGAGTTCAAGACCATAATGAGAATAAAATATGTAATGTTTGACTAAGAATTGCAGAAAAATGTAATTGAAGCAAAGAGGTACATTTTGATGGGTCTCAAAGTGTACTAAGTACACGCTCATTCTTGAAATATTGCTGACACTAATGATGGTCTTAAAACAATGAAAAAAAAGAGTTTTCTGTTTACAGTGTATAGGGAGAATCAAATACGAATGCTTTTTGACATTTCTTGTAACAAGAGAATGATGATGAACTCTTTAGCGTATTCAGCTTTAAAAAATTTACTATTACCAGTGGGTTTACTACAAGAAAGTAAGAAAGAAACAAAGATCTGTCATCTGGTGGAAGTTTGGATATTACATTGTGGAAATGCTTTATTATGATATGGGAATAGTGGTGCATTTTAACACTAGAAAGTAAAATATTGCACTTTGTGTGTTTTGATTACAGGAGTCTCACTACCTCATAAATGAAATCCTTAATAGCCTGCTTGCTAGACCCGGTCTTGGTCCCAGGTGTGGGTGGGCATGATCTGCTAAGCCTGAGGAATGGATTTCCCCTAGCTTGTATTTATTATATTTGATGATCTGAATCACCTTTTGTTCTCTCAAGCTAAACAACAAAGTAACCCTGATTTCATTTTTTCTTATTGTTTAAAAACAAACAAGCTACTTGTAAAGCTGTGTTTTATATCCTGTGAGTAAACCAGAGCTCTGACTAAAAGAAATGTTGAAAATTAAGTGCTCGTTATCTTATCTTAAATCTTTAGAATTTTTTGAAGACCTATCAATTCATTTTCAGTTTCTGCCTGTTGGCAGCTAAAGGTATGTAATGAGTGAGCTCATTATTTCATATTAAAATATTCATATTTTTTAAAAATCATCAATAAAAAACTTACAATGATATGTAGATCTGAAGTGCAAAGCTGAAATCTCAGTAAATCCACCTTGAAACTATCTCAAAATTAAATGTTTGAACCTGAGCTTTTTTGATTCAGAGCAATATCTGTCGCAGCAATACTTTGATTTTAGAGGAGGTTTGAATGTCAAATGTTATACATTTAATTATGAAACATGTTGCTATGACCTGTTGTGGAAAACAAAAGTATAAATTGGTTCTAGGGCTTCTAGAAATATAGGGAAAAAATCATAAGGGACTTGGTTATTCAGCATAGTAGTTTCTACTGATTATGTGGACTCAGAAGTCTCTGAGATAAAGGAAGCAAAAGAACAGAGAAAAATCTATCTGTGATAAACTAAGCATTTTTCAGACACCTTTTCCCTTGTCCTCTATTGCTGGAGATGGGATGCTCATTCTCTCTCCTAATGTGCGTATTTTTGTGCATACTTTAAAAATTGTTGAAGGCAAATGTTCAGCAATTTTTTCTTAGGATTAATCATCTGCATTTCAGCAAAAATGTACTCTCTGCCTTAAAAGTTTTTGTAATCTAGACTGTAAATGTAACGGATGTGAACTAGGTAGAAACATCTGTAATGTCAATATTTTAATTTTCGAGCAGAAGCCAGTTGGCTAATTATGCACAGCTGCTTTGTGTATCCCAGTAGGAATTTGTTCTCAAATCTGCATGGGATAAAATATAGCAGTATATGAATATGGGCATTGTGTGTATGTATTACAGATATTTTATACATATATATTACGTATCTGTGTGATACTTCTATATTCCAGAGAGATAAACATATACAGATAACACAAATCAGAATATCCTAGATCATAGAAAGGTTGTGTTTGGAAGGGGCCTCTGGAGATCGAGTCCAAACCCTCTGCCAGTGCAGGAACCCCAGACCATGTCACACAGGAACAGATCCAGGTGGGTCATAGAAAGTGTCTGGAGAAGGAGACTCCACAACCTCTCTGGGCAGCCCGTTCCAGGCTCTGTCACTCTCACAGTGAAGTTTTTTCCTCATGGTGAGGTGGAATTTCCTGTGTTTCACCTTGCTACTGTTACCTCTTGTCCTATTACAAGGCACAACTGAAGAGGATCTGGCCCCTTCTCCTTGCCCCCCACCCTGCAGATAATAGTAAACACTAATAAGATCCTCTCTGACTTCTCTTTTCCAGGCTAAACAGCCCCACTGCTCTCAGCCTTTTGTCATAAGAGAGATGTTCCAGTCACTTCCTCATCTTTGTAGCTAGCTCTCTGTTGGACTCTCTCTAGTATTTCCTTGTCCCTCTTGAACTGAGGAGACCAGAAATGAACAGAGTACTCCAGATCTGGTCTTACTAGTGCAGAGCAGAGGGGGAGGAGAACCTCTTTCGACTTGCTGGCCATACTCTTTATGCACCCCTGAAAATCCTTATCTGATCTTTTATTAGGGCCTAGGGATCTTGGTATGTTCTAGTTACTATATATGTACATGATGAAAATAAAATACATGTATTTATTAATGATGTATTTTATTATGGCAGACAAAGATGTATTTCCAGTCTAATCTGCCTGTGTTTTTGGAAGAAGTTGAGAGGAATAACCCATTGAAGCATTATCCAGTAATTAGCAGGTGCCCAGCCATACAAGTGTGGTTAAACCTGTACATTTTGAGCAAATTAAAATAATCTCATGTGTAGCAATTAGCAGTTCACTCAAACTGAGTAGCTGATACGAGTGGCTGGAAGCAGGAGCCTGCAATTCACTCCAGGGTTCAATTATTCTTGATTTTCAGTAGAAATAGGTTAGACTCAGTAAAGGCTCCAGATCAGTTTAGGTGTACAGGTCAGAATTACTGGTCTGTTTGTGAGGACCAGAAATGATGAGCTATCCTCTTCTTCAGCTCCAGACAGAAAATTGCCTTTGACTTTCTCCTTTTTACTGCACAGCTGATTTGCTTGCTCACTGTCCCTCCCACTTATTTAAAGAACAAATGAATTTTTAAAAAATGCTGGAATCCTTGCTGGGTACTGAAACACAAGGTCTCAAGTGAGCTTGTGCAATTCAGTGTATTATTGTTTGCAAAGGGAAATCTATGCATTTATAAATTTACCATGGGCTTTTGCACCTGTTTTGCACATCTAATTCTGTCCTCTCAGAAAAGAGAAAGATGAGCTTTAAAGGAGTTCATACACAGGATATAACCTTATCCATGTAATCAATTAATTGAAAGATACTGTAGTGCCAGGAAAACATGATCTGAAATAAAATGCATCCCTGTGTGGCATACTGCAGAGGAGGAGGATGCCACAGCCCTCTTGATAGTCTTTATAAGTGGTATAAAACCTCAGTTTGTGTCAGTATCCACACCACTGTATTTCATTCAAGCTCTTTAAAGTGCATGGAGAGGATGATAAATCCTCACAGCTTGCAATCATGTGCCATAAATTATATGATTTGGATACTGATGGCAGCAGATACAGTAGTGGAAACCTTACACTCACTTCCTTTTCCTCTCACTCAACTGGATGTAAATACTGGAGTTGTGTTACCAGGTATTCCAACAATGGCACATAATTTCCTTTGACAGAAATGCTATGATGTGGTCACTACTTCAAGTGTTAAATGGAAAAAAACCCAACCTATAAATTTCCAGTGCAGGTGGATTTGTTCACCTTAGTATGCAATGCCAGGATCAGTCAATAGACACATCCATACTATCTTTATTGTGAAAGAGATACCTGGCTGAATTAAAAACTCACTGTTGCAGAATGGCAGGATTATTCATTCCCTTACAGGTTAAGCTGATTATTTTTCCCAATATTATATGAAAGATACTGTAAGATTGTGTCTCCATTAAATTAAAAAAAAAATTAGAAGGTGATATATTTAAACTGCAGATTAATGTTTTCCTTTGCATTTTTTCTCCCATATCTCCTTTTATTTCATGCCCTCCCAGTCTTCTGTTTCATGCCATCAAATGTAATGTTTAGGGGTTAAATTGCAGCCTGTAGTCCTGTGAAGTCAAAGGATAGTTCTATATTACATTTGGAAGACTGAAAGCAAATGGGATAGGAAAGGAAACCATAGTGAGAATGGGCACAGTAAAATGTAAACAGAAGAAATAATTGCAGAATCCCAGCATCGTAGGAGTTGGAAGGGACCTTTGGAGATTGTATCATCCAATCCTGCTGCTAAAGCAGGTTCACCTAGAGGAGGTTGCCCAGGCAGGTTTTGGGAGTCTCCAGAGAGGAAGACTCCACAACCTCTTTGGACAGCCTGGTCCAGGCTTGAGCACTCTCACAGGACAGAAGTTTTTCCTTACATTTAGGTGGATCTTCCTGTTTCCCAGTTTGTGCTCATTGCCCTTGTCTTGCCACTGGGCACCACTGAAAAGAGTCTTGACACCCACACTTTAGATCCCCTCTCCATGTTTTCTTATCCAGGCTAAACAAACATCATAGCCAATCTGTTTGGGTTTTTTTAATAATGTCACTGGGTTTTTTTCTGATATCAATATTCAAAATAGTTCACTTGGCTTTTGCACATTAAGCAAAACTTATAGAAAATGTTACCCCTTGATTTCTTCATTCATACTACATCTTTTAATTACAGAAGATGTCTACCTTTGCATGCAGCTATTCATTTGCACACGTAGTTGAGCTACGTGGAAGAATATTTCTGTGCAGCAGCTTTCCATCCCAGTCCACCAAAACCAGACAGGAAATTTGGGTTTTAGAAATCAAATCCTATTAGTGAGCACCACTAACATGCTTGAAAGCAAGAAAGCAAAACATGTCATTTTTAAAAATGACATGTTTGTACCCCAGGAATATCCTGGTAAAGTTGAAAAGCTTGTTATTGGATTTCTTGGGGGAGGGGGAAGTTGCTGTCAGCTGGCATCTAAGATATGCAAAGAACGCAAGACTGAGATAGAATCACACATAAGAAATGTGATAGACAGGTTGAAGGTGAAATCTCACAGTGGTGCAGATTTCTTAGTTTCCATCCATCTTCTACAGGTATATGTTGGAAACTCTTAGTAGAAATGTCTTTTAAATATGGATCTGAGAAAATATTAACATTTGCATATTCAAGACAGTGATTTTTTGGAATACAAATGTAGCTCATCAGTATTATGATTTAAGCATACAGCAATAAAACATGGCTATCACTATTGCAATTGTTATCAAAAGGATATTCTACAATCTTTATGTGGTTCTAAGTTAGACTGTTTTATAAAACTCTAAACCTAGATGGGGAAAACAAACAATCCCCTTTAGGTATCACTTACTAGTCAAGAAGATCATGCACCAGTCAGTGCAAAAGATGGTCTGGTAGAATTTAGAAACCATTTATTCATAGCACTTCTGTTACAGAAAAAAATGACAGAAATAAAAACATATTAAACAGATGCCAGAAATGAAATGTTTGAAGCCACTGCATATATATGTGTCTGTTATGAATGGCTGGGTTAACAGATAATGAAGTTCTAGCTGAAAAATATTTTAGGAGTTTGAAACCTGGCTGTTCTTCAATTACAGTAAAAGAAAACTTGTCCTTTAGTGCTGGTAAAATATTAAAAGTATTTAATAATTGTTTTAAGAAATAAGAATGTTATAAAAAAATGTAGTTTTGAGTAAATTACATTTCTGTAGCAGTGTTTGCCATGCGGAATTATGAGAGCGCTTATAGTACCAGAAAGAAGAGAGATGGATTCCTCTGTGGATCTCCGAGAGGAAAGCTGAATATGACATATTATTTTAAAAATAAAAAGCATGATCTGCTTTCTAATATCTTCTCAGCTTAATCATCAAAAGTGTTGTTAGGAGCCTTAACAGGGAAATTTATTTTTCATGTTGTTTTCAAATTGAGAGTCATTCCTTAAGACAAAGCTACTTTAATTAATGAAATAATTTGTGGTACACTGCAGGGTTTGTCCACGGGGTCGTATGATTGCTCCTTCAATTAATATACATTATGGTTTTTTTTCCAGCTTACTCTAGGGTGTAATTTTATTAAGCCCACAGGCAAATAGTATTTCTTGGTCTTGCTGCTCTAGGCTTTAAAAGGGCAGATTACATTTGATCTCTCAGAGGGAGGTAAAATATATGTTTTTCCCAGACTGGGCGGGGGCAAAAAATCTCAACAAAACAACAACAAAAAAAGGCAACCCAAACCCACAAGTCTGCAAATTCAGTTGGTCAAGCCTTTTTTTTATTTTTCTTAGCTGCAGATATGTTGATTCGTTGCACCAAGCTGTAGTCTCTGATCTGTAGTGACACAGATCTCCTTTGGGATTGAAAACATTGCCAGTGTCTCAGAATGTTTTTACAATCTGAATTCTGTGATGGTTGATTAAAAATAAATCTGCTGAACAATCATTCTCTTTTCCATTAGCAATTATAAATACAGTAGCTTTCTTTAAAGAAGTTTTTAATTTTGAAAGAAGTAATTATTTAACAGTTTTTTATCTTTCCTTTCTCACCATCAACCCTGTGCTCCTATGGTGTATCTGAGAAGTTTGGGAGGCCCTGAAACAGTGACGTTAAAGGGAGTGCTAATGAAGGATCTCTCTGCTTTCCTGTTAAATAACAATTCTTTGTGTCAGCTGAGATTGGCATATTGTGAAATCAGTGTGCGTGGGAACGTCAATGAAATTCATGCAGGCTTGTTATTGCTAAACCCCCATGTACTACAAATCTGAGTCTTTGGAGTTGAAATCTGCAACCGTTACTATTTAGCATAGCAAAAATTCCTGCTACATCATCACACCTTTGATTCAGAATAGGGAGATAATGTAGGCCTGGCTCTGTTGACAGAATATACACCAATTTTAGAAGGGCATCAGCTTCTCATCTGGATTCTGTACAGGACTTCTCTCAAAATTTAATTCACTACCCTTTTTTTTTATTTTCACATTGTGTTGCATGAACCATTAGTTACTATCATTGATCTTATCATCTGAATTCTTTAGCACCTGCAACCCCTTTGCTAGGAAGCTTCCTAGCTAACTACTTCTACCCAAAGTGCTCGCACTAAATTCTCTGATTCAGCACCTAGGTAGCATTTTTTACTCTTCAAAAAGTTCTCCTCTGGGGTACAGCACCAATTATAAAAATGCAATCACAGCAGTTGCATGATATTAAAATAAAACTTCTGCGGTAGCGTATAGTAGCAAATCAAACTATTAAACAATATAGAATTCCTTTCTATATGCAAGAATAGATTCTTCCTCCCACAGGCTATGTAAGTGCTACAGTCAGAAGAATTGTAAACGTTTGCAGGATTGGGCTGGTTTTGAGCAAGCCCTGGAATGAAGCCAGGGTGAATGTAAGATGAGGAAGCATCCTGCTGATCTGTTTCAATTGAACTTCCTTTGGATTCTTCCACGAAGAGACATCAGTCCATGGTTTTGAGCCAGAAAAGTGGTATCCTAGGTGCTTGGTATCCAGGATCTACATTACACTATTGCTACTACCAGCAGAAGATAAATAAAAGTGGTATAAAGTTTTCACCTGACAAATTTGGCAATAATTATATGAGTTTGTGGACTGCTCGGGCAAGTCCTACTCAAGAGAAAGTTCACACACTAATATTACTATGGGAATTTCTTATAATCAAAGAGTGACCAGACAGTGATTGTATAAACCAACAAATAAAAATAACACTAAAAGAATATAGCTCCGTGGAAGGACGTAGACTGAGATACTGAAACTTCAACAGGGTAGCTATGAAGAAATGGATTTTGCACTGCTGTGTGGAGGCAACGTATACAATGCTAGTAAAGCAAATGTTAGCTTAGCAAGCAGTTCAGGATAGATTTAACAACGATACAATGGGTAGCACTGTTCTTCTGAAGTCAACTTTTTTGTGCAGATGGGATACGTGGTCCCCAAATCTGGTCGGCCAGAACTCGACATAGGAGCTGAGTTCCCATCTGTCACAGAGAGGGGCCACAGCTATGGGAAACAGAAGCAATAGAGGCACATCAGCACTTTTTAACAGACAGGGTAATGGATCATGAAATTGCATACTTTACTGTTTGGACACACTAGCAAGCATTGTTTTGCAAACTTGTTTTTTAATTTAAACAGTTTTGCCTCCTTGATTTGAAGCTGAAGTCTATCATAGTTTCTGTTAACAAAAACCTACAGTACTCAATTATAAGACGGAAAGACAAGACATGCCTCTGGGGCTTGTTGTAATCTTGCTTATTTGGCAGTTAAATTTTGGGAGGTTACACTTCCAGCAGGCTTGGTGTATGCTGCAGGCTTACTAAATAAGAATGAAAGAATTGAAAATTTGACCATATTTTCTTATCCAGGGGAAAAAATATAAGAGTATTTCATTTCCTTCCCAATATCATACTTCGAAGGTTTGCCTTTGCTAGTTAAGATAATACAGTTTATCCATCCTTTGGGCTCTTATTTCTTGTTGCTACAGGTGTATTCGGGAAGGGTGAAAGTATCATCTTCAGGCTTCATGGCTATAGAATAAAGTTTTAACTAATTTTTAATTTTTTTAAAAAATTTAAGTGGAGAATCCTTTTGGAAACAAGTGAGCAAATACCTCAGTTTTTCTCTCATTCTGGTTTCTAGATTACAATTTGTCAGGTCATTTACAAATAGTTACTCATAGCTGCAAAATGTAGGGAAGGACCTGAAAATTGAGAATGTTTTCTTCAATCATTATATAGATTAACACAGCAGCTACAGTATTGTTAGCATACACTACAGACCGGTGTGAGCAGATTAGTCCCTGCTATGCTCAGCTAAGTCCCTCACACAGGCTTTCAGAGCTGCTGATTCTATCACCTCCTGCCATGCACTACAATTTGGGAACCATTTGTTAAGGAACCTTTGTTCAGTATGGTTTGCTGCTTAATGTAGATATCTTTTTCCTAAATAAAACTAAATCAAATTTTCTGATAAAGCCAAGGATTGTTTTCTCAGACCTCATGCAGAGAGTGATGCTGTACTGCACAGGCTGTAACAGGGAGCTTGTTTGTTCCCACTGTGGCTCTATATTAAATATATTGTTGCATAAGGAATGTTATGTTTTCTCATGACTGGTACATTCTCATACTACTTTGGTCTGTCCTGAGGTTTTTAAACAATGTGTGCTAGAGTAGAGGAAAAATATCTTCCTTAACTTCATGGATTTTAGCACTTTCATAAGCAGGTCTTACGAGTAGTGGCAAGGCTGCTTAAATACTACTAAATTTGCTTGGACTGCAGCAGCCAAAGAAGTGGAAAACATTTGAAAAAGCATTAATTAAGAGAAACCAAATTAGGTGTACAAGTTTCTTTGTTATTGTAGCTGATTTTAATGCTTAAATTATGTTTTCTCTTGAAAATCCTGGTATACCTTAGCTGTAGGCTAAGGTCCAGGAATTAGAACCTGTTGAATGCAAAGTAGATGGTGTGGACCAATATTAATGAGGGTCTGGAGAGCAGTCTCCTTATTACTGCTAGCCAAAGGGAAAAAAGAAGGGTATTTCATGGTTTGCTACTCCGCCTAGGGATACCAAATTTACATATGGCCTAAAACTGCTGATCAGAGCTAATCTCCATGATCATTATAGCTTGAAGAAAGGTTTAATATTCAGGATTTTCTCAAGTTTTTCCTAAACAAAAATAGGCTGCATGAAAGTGGGCCATTGGCAAGCCAGGAGTGTGTGCTGCTGCCAAGAATTTTAATGGCTTGACAGTAAGAAGAGAGGACTTGTGTTCCAGTAAAACTTTTTGCAGTTTTGTTCACAGATATTTGCTTGGTTTATTTTGATTTCTTAACTCTCCACTAAAATACACCTTTTCCCAGGACTATCTGACAGGTCTTCACAGTACAAGAGATAGTGGAAAATGGCTGCTTGATAGAGTCTTGGCAGCAGACGTCATCGTTGTGATTGACATTGGATGTCCTTAAAGTCTCCTCTCCTTGACAGCTTTCCTGGTGGAATATGTCAGTTTGCAGTTGAGACTTGTCACCTTCTGTTTTATTAGTGCATAGAATGGAGGGGTAGAAAGATCTTCAGGGGTGAGGAATCCTTGTTTCTCCTCATTTTTCTTTTAATTACCAGCTTTTGTGTTTCATTCTTCATGATCCTGGGCCAAAGACTGAAGGTAATGGGCCAGCTGAGAATTGTGCTTGCTTTCTAACTCTGCCTGCTCTATCTCCAAAATTCTAATATATGTCAAATTTCAGAGAAAACTAGAACCAATTGGTTTCCATCTAAATGACTTCAGAGCAAATAGCATGATTTGGTCTGTGGATCCATTTAGGATTCATCTATAGATGTGTTTACAGATCTCCTGAGACTTGGTAGACTTCTGCCATTTAGTTGGCATTTCCCCTTAGCCAGTAGCTAAAAAATTAACAAGTTTCTCAAGGACATGATTGCTTTACAGTGCAAAAGTGGAGATATTTTTCAGAAATAAAGAGTCCTAGTCAAAAATTGCAAAGGAAAAATTTTGCCAATTGAAACCAGCTGCCTAAGAAAAGAAAACTGGGAAAAGATTTCATGTCATTTTTGTGATTTTTTTAAAAATTATTATTATTTTTTCCTCCTGAGTGCATTAAAAAGCACAAACTGAAAAAGTTATCACACTGCTACTGTCCACTCACCACAGCTGTGGAGGGACTTAAAAGCTTGTAATGACTGATTGCTGTGAGGAGCAGTTGATGGGAACTCTTCTGGTTGTTATTTTTGTATCATTCCAAGTGACTTTATTTTGTGGCTTCTTTCTGATCTCTGTGTGGTATCTTTTCTTCCTTTGGCTGTTGCAAATCTGGGATGCCTCATATGTACTAAAGCAGCATGTTTCCTCATCTCTGACCCTGCATTGCTTCTGTCATGGTCCTTGTTGAGGAACAATCACAGAGTGCTTCGGAGATATAAAGGCACACACTTAAATGTGTTGCAGGAATTGAAACAATTTTGCCCTACAGCTCTTGTATGTGCTTTGTGTTAGACTCTCGTGTTGAACTGCAAAACCCAGAAGATGCTTCTTTTTTTAACCTTAGTGGTGTTTAATTTATTTCTTAATGGGTAAAAATGTTAGCTGGTTTTTAAATATGTGTAATGAGTTTTCTGAGGTGAGCTTCTTGGATATGTTCAGTGGCTTTGAAAGTTTCAGCTCTGAGGTGAATTGTAACCTTGTCAGTAATACCTGTGAAATGGTTAAAAGTTTATTGCCTGTAAACAGCTGAGCAGCACATATTTCTATGTGTTGGTAGGCAGCACTTCCTGAAATGCATCCTTACTCACTCATCTGTACACGTACATGGTTTCTTCTGTTGCAAATCACCACTGAGAATGGGTCCCACGAAAGCTGGTCTTGAGATACTGGCTCCTAATTTTTCTGAAGTATGCTGAACACCTATAGCTTTATATTTTCACCTTTAAGCATATCATTTGTGGTTTTTAGACCAATGTGGGAGACAGCTGGCATAGCATACAGAAGTTGTTACTTTTACTTATGATTTTTTTTGAGTTATTTTCCAAGAACATAAATTCTTTCTCTCTGATTAATTTTTTTTTGCATGGTTGGAAATGTGACTGCCACAGTTGGCAGCCACAAGTTGCTATGGAGATATTTTTGATAGGCTTTGAAAGGTGAATAATGGTGTTTAGATATACTCATCTTGTACCTGGGGGATGTGTGTGTATACATATTTACATCTTAATTCATTTATTCCCACTGCATGGTTGAGATTTATTATTTATTATAGTTAAGTAAAATGGCTTCTATTCCAAATTTTGAAGATTCCTTTCAGAGTTGGACAAATAACTCTGCATTATCTGCATCACTTCTAAAAAATATTACAAAACATGAAAGTTTCCTTTTTATAGACCACAAAAATTTAGTATTTGGAATCTTAACAGAGGTGGTTGACACAGAGAGAATCAGTTGTGTGTAGGGTGAATGAAAAGCAGGTACAGCAATTTAGCCCCACTAGAGTTCCAAGTATATTTTGTGCTAACGAGAAAATATTGACTGCTTTGCATGCACTTTATATATAGCTGAGTGCTGTATATTTGAGAGAAGCACTTGCAGGTGGAAAGACTTCAAGGAGGAGTTTGTAAGGAAGGTTTAGTTCATACAGAGTCACACAGTAATGAGGGATGTTGTCTGGTCCAGCCCCTCTCTCAAAGCATCACCAACTTTATAGTTAGATTACTGTGAAGACTGACAGGGAAAACTCCCTTGGGACATAAAAGCTGTTTAAACCTGATTCCCTGAATAGTATCTAAAGGCAGAATTGTTTTTAGATAGAATGCAGCTTATTTAGATGGAATAAAGGCCACACAAATGCTAGAAGGATCATTTACTATGATTATTCAAATTCTGAATGAATGTTTGATTTGACCACATTCATAGGCTCCTTTGCTCATAAAAGATAATGTTAACAGCTTGAGATTTATAAACCACAATGCATTTGGAGAGATCCAATGAAGAATAACTCCAGATCTTTTAACAATGAAAATAAAGGTCTACAGAAAAGGGATTATTCTTAAGTATCGTGTATTAAGGATCGTATCTAAGTATCTTAAGGTCATACTTAAGTGGTTATAAGAATGTTCTGAGTTCTTTTGGAGTTCATGTTATATTTTATTAATACATAATATCAACCCCTCCAAGAATCTCCCTAGTGTCATGCAATAAGTAACTAGCTGCACTACTGGAAATAATGAAATGCATAACATTCAGAATTCCTTAGACCTAAAATGCTAAAGGCTGCATGAATATTTACATATGTAAATTGCTTGTTAAATGCTGAATAATGTTGAAACTAGTGTAATCCTTATAACTTTATATTTAAAGAATATGCAGAATTTTGCAAGAAGATACAGGGAATTACTAATTCCCTTTAATTATTAGAGAAAGATGTAATAGTTAATGTGTGATATTAGATGAGTTACTAATGCTTTTAAAATAGGTGCCAAAACCCAAATGATCATACTGGCCCACGTTATTGTTACTAAAGAAGCAATACTGAGATACAAAGGCTGCTTAGAGAAGTTTGGGCTTTATTTTTTCTTTTAAAATTTCTTTCATTCCAAGGTGATATAACATTTCTTGTGACTACATTGGAAGCTTTGCTGTCAAACTCAATGCTATAAAGTTCAGTCTTAAAACTGTTTTAAAAATTGCATCAAACTTTCAGGTACTGTCAATATAAAAAAAAAGAATTTTAAAATAGTAAAAAAAAAAGTGCATTGTAGCTTTGTCCTCTACCTCCCTCTAGAGTCAGTGGGAAGAAATAGGTGTCTCTAAAGGGTGATTAATTGTTCTAGTGAGCTACTGCAATCCATGAAAACTGTGTTAAATGTCTAGCCATCAATAAACTAAATGTCACCCTGGATAATTAAATGTCTTTAAGGTGGATGACATTGGGCTGAACGCAGGCAACTCCTTGAGTCAAATCAACATTTGTCAAGAAATGGGTTTGATTGCATAGATGTCTGTCAGATATATGTTCAGTAAGGGTAAACATCTGGTTGGTAATGCAGCCTTTTAAATAATGTGCTACTATGTCATGGGTACCTAATTCTAGTAATGCTCATGTTGTGCTACATAAAAGTGAAACAAAGAAATGGAAAGTAAAAGTTATATATATTGAACATTGCAGAATTGCTAACATTTTTGGAGAACTGATCTCGAGTTCCTTCCTGGAAGATAATAATCTGTATTATTTCTGTTTTATACACTGTGAAATTAAAAAGGTTAGAGTCTGTTCAGTTTCTTTTGCATATATTAATTATTCTCACAAAGTCTGTCTGAATTTGGTATTGAAGGTTTTTATTATTATATTTCACAGTAAAAGCTAAGAAATTCCATGGTGAAGGTTGGTTGTTCAGTCTTAGTTGTCTTCATTCTTCGTACACGCAGCATCCTTTTTCTTTTTACGTGGTTGTAAATAGTGTCCTGTATCCCTTTCACTTATTGTGAAAGGCAGACAGGTGATGTTAAGAGGAAGAAGATAGTTTCATTCAGTTTTATTCTGGATGCTGGTGGCTAGCTAGCTTAAATACAGTTCTTTGATAATTCTGCACTATCATTTCCAGAGTGACAAAATTTTATGCTAATTGGTTATCTGAGAGCAGATTGGCACTGTTTCTGCATCTGCCTCTTCTTAGAAAGTTACATTACTAATGTTGTCCTTTACAATCATTCAAACTGGGATTCTTGAAGTTCTTTGATTTAACAGTTGTGACTTCATCCAGTCTGCATATCTGCTTCCATTTTCTTTCCAAAGGCTCTTTTGGACGTTCCAGGAGTCTAGGTCTGGAATAGAGGGGGCTAGCTGTGGTTGCATAGGAGATTAAATGAAAGAAAAAATACAACAGAGAAGTTAGAAAGCATGGAAGAAATAATCTGATCCTGTGGACAGGACATATGTGATTGCCCTGGCAAAGCCTTGTTCTCTCCCTATGCAGCAGAGTTCTCTGGTGACAGTTGGCCAGGGAAGTTCTTTTTGAGGAAGATAAAAGGGCTCTCCAGAACGACATTCTCATCTGAATTCTCAAGACAGAAGGACCAGCAGGTCCAAGAGACTTAACAAAGTTACACTGCAGCTCTACTGTTTTGGGGGGCAGCCTTGATAGTCTTTAATGCTAATCCAGCACTGAACACTGGGAAATGGAATGGAAGGAAACTCAAAGGACATTTCTGTGAGGTTATGATTTGTGTCTCAAAATAGAACTTTGAAAATAACTTTGCAATGCTTGTAGGATTTGATACTGTAATCCTAATTGATACTCAGTGCATTTATTATGGTGGTGGAAAAAGTTGGTGGGTTAAAACTACATAGTTCAAGTAGCAGAGATTTTTTTCTTTCCCCTCACTTATTCAAGACAAAGTGCACTTGTAGGAATTTCCCGTGCTGTGCTGTGTGTTGTCCCAACTGTTCTGTCCTGTGCTAGAAGCAGCTGAGCTGTGACACTTTGTACCAACTGGGAAGGTTGAACTTTATGCAGTCTTTGATGAGATTGCAATTTGGAGTTAGGGGAGATTAACAGCAGACAATAACAAATCTTCCTGCAAGTCTGTTATATGATGGTATTTTTTGGTTTTGATACTGCTGTAACTTTTTCATCTATCTGTCACAATCAAAAGCCATGGAGTCAAAGTAAATCTAAACACACAAATTTCTTTCATTACTGTGTATGTCAGACTCCAAAGCAATGATAATTGCTAAACAGCCATCAGCCATCAAATGTGTGTTCCTACTCATCAGAGGAAAAAACATTAGGGTTTATCAGTTGTTTTCTGTTTGTTTGTTTCAATAGTGTGAGTGACGTCATCATTTACTACTCCTGCTCATCTTGGTTCATTCAGATGACACAATTAGTGACAATTTTTACTGTGGACTAATTTGTGTGTCAAGTAAAAGGAAAAATGCAACTCTATGTCTCCATACGGTAGCATACCCTATTAATCATATCTTATGAGTACTTGGCTTTCTCAGGAATGACTGCAAATATGTTTACATTTTGCATAAAAAGAAATGACCAATCTAATCTTAAAATCCACAAATCCCAGAATGAATCTGTTTCACAGCCTGTCTCCCTTGTTAATCTTCCCTGCAGACAGTTAGTTTGGCAAAACAAAGCAAATGTATCTCTGTAGTTGATTCAACCTAAAATTAAAATGCAGAGTAGAATGAATATTTGAATTTAATTATACTTTGTACCATGGAAATAGTATTACAGGCATCTATTAAAAAAAAAGAAAGAAATCTAGTCCTACATTTAGCCCATAACTCTGTCTGTTACAAATACTGGAACATAAGCATAAGCTAATATATTTCTTCAGCTGCCTCCCTAAACATTAAAGTGACATAAAATGCCCAATGATCTGGAACTCCTTTTCCTTGATGTCTCTGTTAACAAGACTTTCAGCTGTGGCATTGGATAAGAAGAGTTACTGGGTGCTCTGTTTTATGGAGTAGAATTATCAAATGGTTGATTATAATTGACAACTACTTGTTTCTTGGCTTCAGTAGATCAACTCATCCTGGAATTCTTTTTAGAATCAAAATACCAAGGGTCCAAGTCCTTTCACTGTGGCATGGACAAAGCTTTTGGTAAAGATTGAAATCAAACCTAATGCCACTAAATATAATCAGTCATTGATATGACCCTTCAGTGTTAAAGAGAGAGCCAGGTACTGAGGAAACCATATTCAGGCTTCCTCTTAGGACTTCCTAAGTGTGTCCTTTTAAATTATTAATTTTTTTTTAAATTTTCTTTTTAGCATGTTGACTTGAACAGAAGCTGGATTAAGCTAACAGGCCAGTTTGATGTTGGTTTTGAATAAGCATGTACTTTGAAAAAACTACATTGCAGTAACCTATCTGGAAAACATTGAGAGTTTTGAAGAAATATTTCATGTAATTGAATTTTTAGGAGCTAGGAAAAAAAAATATCACTCTCTCTGTCCTCTTTTTACAACACTTACAGAAATGGTACCTTTTATAATCACACAGGCTCAGCACATGAACTTGAGGACTTGTACAAAGGGAATTTTTTCTCATTGGTTTCTCATTGCTTTGATGTGCTAATTTCTGTTAAGAATAGTTTAGGAATAATTAAAGCATCTTGTGAAACAGACCTCTAGAGAGACTGGGAGACACCTACTAATGATATTCAAGAACTACTGAAGGTGACATCATTCCAGTGTATTAAGCACGCTGAAAAGGTGTAGTATTAAAACTTTGTATGTTTTTTAATGCCTCTCTTAAACTATAAATGATAAATGAAACAGAATAGCAAGACAGAGGGATGCCTATACATTTATGGTTATGGGATGCTGCTATACAAGCATAGCCTTTTTTAATTTTTATGTCTCATTAACCTTTTTTTCTTGATGGTAGCTAGTGAATTACAAATAACTAAAGCTTGCTGTAAGATTGGGTTTTTCCTACTTCTTTTTTTTTTTTTCCTGGGTGTGGTGAAAGTATTTGCACCTCGTACATTCTCTCTGACTACTGCAGAGGATCTTGGATTCTAAATGTATTCATTAATCTAATGTAGACTTGACTTGTTAAGATGCCTCCTAGTCAACAAGCTTAAAAGATTCATTATTTTTCTTGGTTTCCCTTGATTTCTTAACTTTTTAGGATTATGTTCCAACTGGATAAATGACAAAGGGAGTATCTTGCTAAATGTATACAACAGATTCCCTACTTCACTTGCAAATGACTGTCCTTTTTAAAAAAAAAAAATATGTTGCACAGCTTGTAGCTAATAGAAGCCCCAAAAGATAATGAGTTCTCTGTTGCAGAACAGATGTATACTGCTTCTTCTATCATAAGGAAGAGATTTACAAGAGAGAAAAATTGCAGTTATCCTGGAAAATTCACAGCTTTTCTGTCATTCCTTGCTATCTATTATTACATGAAAAAGGGCACTGTGATAATTGAGAGTCAAAAAGCAATTAAATAAAAGTTAAAAAGAAGCATACCAAGTTAAACATATGACAAAGACAACTCTAGGTTGGAGAGTAGGAAAAGAAATGGAAAAAGACTAAGAGAAGAAGCTATTAAATGACAAAAAATATTGACTGGTAGTTCCCTGCAAACATAATAATTGGGGAGTAATTCAAACAATTAGGCTATTGCCAAATGCTAGAGTAGAGAATTTATGATCATATGAAAATTTATGCTCATAACAAGTTTTTTTTCCATAAGCTGTATTGCTCTATGGCTACCACAGCCCAGTGCCTGGAAACTGCAGGGTTGTGTTATGCTCATTAGAGCTAGTGGAGTGCTCCAAGTCTGTGCTTTGAGGACTCACTGTCTCCAGCAGCAAGCAGGATCCATTATTTTACTATTTTTGGTAGAAATGAGATAGAACTATGGTCCATTGGAATGTTCTTCAGTGCAGCTCAGAGCAGCAGGTATTGCAAACCCTCCTTCCCCTGCCACCACCAGCAGGCCAACGCTGCAGTGCCTTCCACTTGTATTCCTCCAGCACAGGAACAGTCTCTGTTTCTTCTGCAAACTGCAGCTGCAGGACCCTGATTGCCAGGTTCAGGTCTGAGTTACCGTGTCCGCCAGGGAGAGCACACCCTT
The DNA here is from genome assembly GCA_013399075.1 of Chloroceryle aenea. NCBI lineage: Eukaryota > Metazoa > Chordata > Aves > Coraciiformes > Cerylidae > Chloroceryle > Chloroceryle aenea. The sequence continues at coordinate 977,718 of VWZY01011396.1, read as the reverse complement.
GCTGTTTGAAGGAAACATTGCTCCTGCAATGTTCTGCCCTTATTTCCCATCCTGTAGAAATACTCTTTTTCAGGGTTAGTAGCAGGTAGAAACAGCAACTCATGACGCAGCACTCTCTCATAGCATCATACTGAGCTTTCCTTCCAGGACTTTGTAAATAAAGGTATAACTACCACCACTAGGTCCAGGGCTCTAATGTGCCATTTGGATGCTAAATTAGCAGTTATTGAAGGGACAGAGAAATTCAGAAGCAGTGCGGTGCGATCATTTCTTAAGTACTTAATATTTTGGCATTAAATTGTAGGTTGGAATTGGAACTACGGCTGGAAAACAAAAATAAATCAAAAAATCTTCTAGACTTCTGAAAAACACCTTTAATGACAAGTAATGTCAGAGCGTTTTACAGCATTTCAGTTTGAAGGATATAATTTCAGGATGTACGTTTACTTTAAAGCTGCATTTCATTCATAGTGCTCAAATAATTTTGGAGCACGTTTTATTTAAAATAAAAATTTTACACAGTCTGCTTAGGATGCATGGCTTGAGATACTGAAATTACTTCTAAACTATTTCAGTTTTACTGTAACAGTGTTCTTCCCAAGTCATGCATTTAACATATCTTATATTAGTGTGGTCAAATAACAAATATTATTTGAATAGATCTTTCTGTGTTTTTATTCTGTGTTAGTTTAGAAAGAGAAAGACACACCTGCTACAACACTGATACTTCTGCTCGCACTTGACGTCAGCTGGTTCAATGCTGTACCTGTGGATTTCAGTGGTGCTTTGTGTGGGTGAAGGTGTCTGTTGCCCACACTTCATTAGTCTGTTGATTGCAAGGTATCTGTGATTGACTTAGTAAACTTTCTGGACAGTATTGGTGTCTCTTGAAGCAGCAACCTTGTCTAAACAACTTGGGGAATGAGTTGCACAGTATAATAATTGGAAAGACATCTCTAAGAGATGCAAAGGTGCAGAGCACTTATTTTAATCAAGCTCCCAACAGCTTGCTGTGTGAAAACTCTCTGAAATGTTTGTAGCAGCCATGGTGTCAAAACTTGCTGGTCTCCATTATACATGCTGAAGACTCTGCCTTTCTAGTTATGAATTACTGTCAGCTTTCTTCAGGGAGAGCTGTCACTTCTGAACCATTTTTAATTACAATGTTCAAACTCGATGCTAATGTCATCCTAAGTAAAGCAATATGAATTGAGTATGGTAATAAAATATGGACAATATACAAATGTCTGTAATGTTTTCTGGGATGCATGTTTTTAGGGTATCTTTTGTCTTTATCCTTGGGTAAGTTTACTAGGCAGGGATGTGAACCCCTTCTCATATAATAAGAGCTATTCTGTGATCTTACTGCAAAACCTTCATGCAGTGTGCTGGCAATAGACATACAACTCACCTTTTGAAATAGAACTTTCTAGAGCATATCTACATCTCTCCTCTCACAAGAAGTAGTTGCAGACATCAATTAGTGACAGTGCCCTTCTCCAGTTACTAAGAATGACAGTAGAAAATCTTCCAGCAATCTCAGTGGATGAATTGTGGAAAGATCAAGTCTTTTGGGTGTTGAAGATGCAGTTTTAGCTTTATATACTGTATGATATAATCAAGATAAATTTTAAGTGCAGAATGACTATTAATGTAAAAATGAGACATTGATTTTTGTCTCCCTTAAGATTCTGAGCTTGTGCTTGGTTTTTATTTTTTTTTTTACCCAGCATAACATTTGCCAAACAGTTTGACTCTCAACTTCAATTGTCTGAATAGAGTCCAAGTGTGGATTGGGTTCTTTACTTCAGTGTTCCTACAGAACCCAGTGCTGACTGGTTTTTGTAAAGGTTTTGCTACCTCTCTCATGCTGGGCTTTCTACGTGTACTGGAGGCTTGTGTGATTTTTGGCATATCACCTCCACAGCTTCCTTTTCCAATGTTGTTTTGGTTTTGGCACAGCCTCTGATACCTAAGTAATTGTGATATATCAAAACCATAAGACAGACACAGCTGAAGGACACTGAAGGAGCAGGAAGAGATCTTTTTATTCTGTTTAGAGTATCTACCTCTAGCCACACCTTCATTTAGACACAGAATTCTTAATGTCACCCTTTTGGAGCTGTACATACAGATCTCATTAAGGAGCAGTCTGATTTCTTGCTTTAATTTTTGCTCACAATTTCAGGAGGTTGTCATTGGATTTTTGGGGGAGGCTGTCTTTTTGCTGTTTTGGTTTACTTTTTTTTTCTGAGTTGAAACTAAACCTCAAGCTGCCAAACTGCTAATGGAATTTAGGGTCTGTTTCTTTCAGGATTTGTAAACAGACAAAGTTCACTGATACCAGAGTTATCAGAGAAGTCTAAAGCCTTGTCCTGCTGCTGAGTGACATCTTTTCATTGCTCATACCACTGAGGAGGCTTTATAGTCTCAAATCCCAACAATTTATTTTCCTGCAATTTTCTCATTTTCCCCAGAAGGCTCAGATCCTTCAAGATAGAAGTGTATCCATTTTCCACTGTGGAAGGCAGGGAGCTCAACTTTTTGCTGAGGTTGCATTGAACCTCATAAGATTGACTTCGTTGTTAAGTGAGGGAGAAATGGAGGTGATCTAGTGAGGCATTAGAGACAATCAGGATGACTGGTCTAGGCATGGGGATCAAATTAAGTGAAGGTTAGTCTTGCCTGGCATTGTGGATGGTGGAAACCTGACTTAGAATTATTACACCTCCAATGACCTTGAATTCCTTCTGAACTAATAAATTAGTGACTATCTGCTCTTGAGGATCACTCATTTCATTCTCCAAGAGGTTTTAGGGCAGCAGATGAACTGCATAGTGAAAGGGACTCTTGCTCCTGCTGTCTTTAACAGGAGGATGGGTTATTATATTAGATCATGTGTAATACTTTTCCATGGCTACAATTTGGTTAATTCAGTCAGTATAAAGGGTTCATATCCAGATCATCATCTGGCATTTCAAGGTGACTGTGAGGATTAGGTTGAGTTTAGGTTAGATGCTTTGCCTAGAGACATTTCTTCTCCACATTGTGGAGTCTCCTTCTCTAGAGACTTTCAAAACCTGCCTGGATGCGTTCCTGTGCAACATGCCCTGGGTGATTCTGCTTTGACGGGGGGGTTGCACTCGATGACCTCAAGAGGTCCCTTCCAACCCCTACCGTTCTGTGATTCTGTGATATTTAATCATTTTTACAGTTTTTATCAAATGAGCTAAGAGCTCTGCTTCTGTAGCACTCCCAACAGGAGAACAGTATCGATGTGTGTATGGGGACTGATACTATATCCTCTAGGTTCCTCTCTGCTTCAGCAGCTGTTATCCAGCACAATGCAGAATCAACACTGATATATGGGCTTCTTTGGATAAAATAATTGTCTTGACACTGATAGTTTCACCTCATGCTTTCCTAAGGCTTTCTTAGTGTCACTTCAGCAATGATTTTAAGACTGGCTAAACTGTTTAAGGCTAAATGTGGTGGCTGCCTCTAGTCCTTAGGAAAAGAAGTAATTCGTTCTTATTGGATATATATTTTTATTTATTTTTAACAATATAATTTTAGGTTGCTATTTTGACAGCTGAGTTGCAGAAAGACTGAATAAATTACAGCCATTCACACCTGCCATTTAGTAGATTTCTTTTTTAATGACATATAGCCAGTTGATATGCCAATAACTTAAATAATTACATGCATGCAGTGCATTCACAGATAAATTCTCCATCACATTTAGCCAGCTGACAATCACACAATTATAGAGAGAGTAAATGGGAACCATCATTTTGAGAATAATGTGCTAAAGGCTGATGGCAAGAGGCTGTGGATATGGTGGCTAACTGGAAGGTTTGACTATGTGTTGGTCAGCTGATAATTGTTTCAAAGAGGACACAGGAGACTCTGCTGTACTATTGCTATGAAAGGGTGCAAAAAAGCCAGAAGAAGGGTTACTGATTTGAGCTACCTACCTATTCACATCTTAATTAGCAACCTTGAACTCTAGGACAGGTTTCCCAACAAATACTTGCAGCTTTTGAAAGGAAAATGCAGATAGTACATACTGGGAAGAAAAAGCCTTTTCTCCATTTTCCAGTGTACTAGGATACATGAAACATCACTTCCTGATGTTGTCATCTTCTGCAACAACCAATAAATCAAAATACTTAGGAAAGTTTCATTCCCAAATGTAGTTTGTGTCTAGCAATGTAACTTCTACAATCGTGTTAAAATTCTGCAATACCCCAAATAAACTTGCAGTTGTATGAAATACTGAAAAGGCTGCCACAGAATGTTTACTCCCATAAAAATAAAAGCAGTGTGAAACTACGTGTTCAAATGTTAGGCAGTATGTGAGAGTGTGCCAACCATTAAGAACAAAGCATGAACTCAACCCTTTCCCATTACAAGCTTTTCTGTACTAATTTCTAACTGGAATCTCCTAGCAGCAATGAGATTTTCTACAACTCTTAAGAAGGCTGCCTTTCAGTTAATTTGCATGAAGTTTCAGCAATTAGGAAGTTTTAATAGGTGATTTTTTTTGTTATGCAGTTATAACTTGTTTGTCAAGGATTTTATTATGAGAAAATTATTTTTCTCATTACTTTATATTTTAAAAAGCTTTTTCAGCATCTCTGTAGTTCTTTGGTAAATATGTGAGGCAGGAAGATACCTCGATTCTAACTAATTGGGATTTTATATTGTAATCCCATTTCTTCCTGCAAATATTTTAAGAAATGTGATTCACCGGGGATGAGTTTCTACTAACCTGTTTTTTATTATCTCATTTTATACTACACCTTTTTTAATATAACACCTGCTGTGCTATTAGTCATTCCAATATCTCTTTCACGTTTTTCCCAATTGGCTTCTCAAGCTGTTTTAATACAACACGATTTTCCTTTCTTTGGGATCCTTCCCCGATAGCTGGGGATAATCTCGGGCATTTATACCCAGGAGGAGAGCACCAAAAGCAAAGCATTCACCAAGGAGGTTTAAGATAACAGCTCAACATGAGTGACAGTTTTCCAGTAGTAGACCCCAGTTAAAGCTGAGAAAATACATGAACTGTGTCTGTGTGGTGTTCACTGCTCCTTGATCAGGTGAGAGTCGCAAAGTGCAACAGGTGAGCAGGCATAAAAAAAAAATCTTATCCAGAGAGCTCTTGAGACTTTTGTTACCCCTTTTACTACACTTAATTTATATGGTAATTGTTCATTACTTTTCTGGTTGGAGGTAGGTATTCTATAGGAAACTGGTGAAAATCACTTCTGAAACAGTGGCTTAAAACCCTGGAACATTTGAACTGTACCTTTGATTTTGGAAGCTTTGTTGAGCATGGCCCTCAAGTTCCTTCATGTCATCTGACTGCTCTTTCAGTCAAAATAATCCTGCCAAAAGAGGTTTTTTTCCCACATTTGGAGACTTTTTATTTTGAAGAGGTAATGCGCCATGAGCACTTCAATGGTGACTGCATGATTAAATCCTCCTTTTTATGTACATATTATTAGTGCTATTTCAAATGACCAGTTACTGACATCTAAGGTATGGACCTAAGCATCTCAGTATTTCATTAAGAATGCAGTGTCTAGAGGGATTATGTAACCAGACCTACCTTTGGGTTTTTTTTCTTTGTTAATAAAAAATATTCTTCAGAAAATGGTATTTTTATTGAAGTGCAAATGAGGAAATGAAGCTCAAATCCAACCATGTTTTCACTGAAAATTCATTACCTTGATCTCTCAAGTCTCCAACTGATCAGTAAATCTTTTTGAAACCTTTGTGCTTTCTTTCAGCTTGATGATAAGTCATGATACCCTTAATGTGTACGTGTTCACTGCTGTTATTTCTCCTGCTTTAGCTGAAGAAGTGGAGATAAGAGACACCATCAGACTGTGATCTTTAAAATACATGTGCACTTATTTATTTTGGGGTTGGGTTCTTTTGGTAAAGTAAGTGTTAGAGTTATCTCATGTATAAGCTATTTATACTTTCAGTGTGGTTATTACAAAGAGCATTCTGCTCTGCTATAGTTGTATTTCTCAATAAGGTTGTATTTTCTGACAGTTAATATGGGGTATCCCTTGTGTTAGGTCATCTTCATCTACCTCTGTAGTTTCACATTATAGACAAGTTTTATTTTTGGTATAAAATAAAAGTAAATATATTGACAGAATAACTAATTGGTATTTAAAAGTTTTAAGGAAAAACTTGGAGAAATTGTGTGGTTAATGAAGTAGGCCACTTTGGAAAAATCAGAATCTCCTCAAAATAAAAGATGTCACTAAAGGAAAATGTATTCCTGACTTTTAATCATTAAGAGGTTTTGTAACCAAAGCCTTGTTTATATTAATGCACCATCCTGGGAAAATTCTTCCTGTAAAGAGCTAGTCCCCCTGAGACCACCTCTAGAGCAGTGCATGTTTTCAGAAGCAGAAAAGCTCGAAGACCAAACAGAAGGTACTTTAGAGAGTTTGCCTTTTTTAAGGGAACGTTTCAGGATGGTGTCATCTCTCTGAAATTATTTCAGATGGGCCAGTTTGCAAGTTAAGGTATCGTTACTTCCTCTTTCCACTATTTAATTAGAACATATCTTTAAAATAAATAACCAATTGTACTGAATGCTATGCAGCTAGGTACATTTTTTGTCATATTATTCAAACTGCAGATTTGTAGTTATTTTTAGTTTATTTACCTGTTGAATTGCCTATTGACAAATAGTTTTAAAAATTACTTAATTGTGTGTACACATAGGTTTACACCCAACACCTCGTACGTATTGCCCACATTTTACAAATGGGGAACCATAACTATAAAGAAAAATTTGTACTTCTGTTTGAAGTCACAGTGGATGTTTGGCAAAGTTACAAAGATCTCCTTGTCGCCTTTTCAATGCCATATTTACTGTAAGACTATTCTTTTTACTTTTGTTCTGTCTTTGTCAGAGATCTCTGATTGTGCTCCCTATGAAAAGAACATCCCAGAAGTGTACCTTTATGGGGAAAATATCGTTGGCCAAACATATTTAAATATTGCTTTATTTGTTTTTAAGATTGAAATCCTTGTTTTCTTTAGCTTCTTCCCTTAGGCAGTCAACACATTGTTGTGATAAATATTGTATAGCTTTTAATGCTAATCATTGTTGATTCACAGTAGATATGAGCAAGTTGTAAAAGGATATCCCTGATGATAATAAACAAAATGTATTAAAAGCATCATAAACAAATAAATACTTAAGCAGCTGCTTTTCGATGCTCTGATATAACTAGTATAAATTAGGAATGTGCTCATAAACTTTGCCAAGTTTACACTGTATTCAAAGAAAATATGAGAAGTATAAAGACATGATCTTAGATGGATGAACCCAGGAAGTCCATTCTTCATTTTCTGTCTGATTTCTGTCATTGATCACAAGCTGAATTTTGGATAGTTCAGTAAGTTTACTGAATTAATTGATAACTTATTTGGCATTTCACTTTTGTGATGATATTTCTTTTGTTTTTATTGTGTGTTTTAGCTAACACATTTTAAACTATGTGTCTTTCATTAGTGTTTTGTTCCCAGTGTAGGAAATGTGGAGTGCCCTGCTCTGACTTTAATATTGGTGCTGTTATGAGCTGTTGATTATATCACCTGAATATTTGGCTCTTACTTTGTACTGATCAAAAGTTATTCAGAAAACATGGACTACTCCAATAGAGTAGAAGTTTACTGTGAGTTTACCTTTTTTTGTGTGTCTATTTTTCACCTTTCATATGGAATACTTTTAAGGAAACAGAATTGGGACTATCCACGTGCTCTAGATATCAAATGGCTAACCAAGAGGCATGTTCCCACACAGAATTAGAGATGGAGACCTTCCAGTTGTCACTTAAACCTTTACATGTGGTGCTCTGCAGCTCGATTCTCAGTCTTTACTCTTACTATAATTCCTTTGAAAACAGTGGAGCTGGGTTAGTCCAGGACTTTGAGATGATGTGACTACATTCTGCCTGCTGAGGTCAATACTCAGTGTTCTCTACGGTCCCTTTTTTTCCGAATTTGGAAGAATTTAACCATTGTAACATTTTCAATTACAGACAGTCCTCCTGACTGAATGTGGGGTTTTGCTGTGGTTATTACTGTCTGTTTCCAAAGAAATGCTGTTGATTGACAATCTGTATTCTTTTTGACAGAATGATTTCACTTTCTTTCAGGCAGATGGAAATTATAGCACTTATTTGTTAGAAATTAACTTCTTGCTGTATGGTTTCAAGTTTGGATAGTTTCTTTATCCCGTTAGATATTGATGGCAAAATGCTATTTTTTTGTATTAGAGGCAAACTGAAATGCCCCCTGACTGGGCTAGAAAGTGCTAGAGAGAACCCAAGGCCACAAGTATGTGACATTTGAACTGAGGCAAAACTTGTAGTTACAATCTACCTCCCACTGAGTCACCTTTGAGTGATTGCTGGACTACCTGCGTGTGGGACATGGATTATTGATGAATATACCTCTCTCACTGGAAATTTGTGAACATTAATTACAAATGCATGGCACAGGGGCTGCAATGCTCACATATCACTGCTTTCCATGGAGCCAGATAGATCTCATTGATCTCAATGGGAATATTTTCATTGTTTTTGGTTAGGGTTGGATCATGAAGATAATGAAGAAAATGCTGGGGGGAGCTGAACAGTGCTGAACAGTGCAGTTGAGTAGAGTGACCAGGTATCTTTGCTCAAATGTTGGTGTTGATATCAGTGTTGTAGCATGTAAAGGATTAGCCTTGTAAGAGGTAGGCACGTTTTCTAATCTGTTTGAGAGTATTTCCCCATTACAAGCTGCTGAGAGCAGTTGAATGTGTACCAATGGAAATGTGTTTGGCCCTAAGAGAGAAACTGGTGTCTGGCACTTCGATGCGAAGATAACAAGCTGCATGAATAGTAAAAATGCACTTTTTACTGGTTTAGAGGGAAGCCAGGAGTGAGATTGTCTACTCATGAGAATAGCCCTTGTTTTAAATGGGATGCACATAGTGCCTCTTAAAAGTAATACCTTCCTATTTCTCTCTATTTCCTCTCTTGCTTTGCTTTTTCTTCCTTACTTTATTGATCTGATGTGCTCTTGTCCAAATTGATCCCTGAGGTTATAGATCAACCCTTTAAAAAAATCTCCTTGATAAATGTGGAAATTGGGAATACCCTTTACAGCAAATATTTGGTGAATTTGTCTACATACAAAGCGTGCAAAAGTTGGAGAGGTAGAATTTGAATTTGATCTTTGAAATCTCTCATTATAGCATGGGAGTAAACTGGTTTAAAGAAGTCAGTAAAAGACCTGCTCACTTGGTACTGGGCAAGTTGGGTAGCAAGGCAGAACAGTTGCCTTAATACCTGGAATTTAATACTTCAAAGCTTCGTGTACTGAAAATTACAGGACAGGGTATTAACTAGAGAAACTTCTGATGTCTTCTCAGTACTAAGATATTCTTAAAATAACTTCTTTTTTTTTTCAAAGATAGAATTAAATTAGACATTTCAAAAAACTGGTTTAGCAAAACTGATAATTAAAAAATAAAGTATAAAATCTTTAGTGCTGCTCAAGTGATTTTAGCACACTGATACATGTTTTTTTTCCCTTTAATTATGGCTATTTTAAGTATGTTTTAGATGAAGCTGTTGCACCTGCCAGAGATCCATTCTTATCACCAGACTGACTGGACAAGATAGCTTAACACTAACTGAAATAGCTTTTTGTCTTCAACTGGCCTTTTCATAAATTTATTGATTCATTCACAAGTAAGGATTTCTGTGATTCAACATCTTATCTCACTAATGAATATTTATTTCATTGAACCTCTTGGTGCTTCAGAGGGTGTCTGGTTTGTGAATGGTTTGTGCTCTGGACTTTCATGTTGTTCCTCCATTTTTGCTAGAGAAGAGTGTTTTGCCAGTGAGCTGTGCTTAGTTTTTTTGCCACAGGCAATTTCTTCCTTCACAATAGTACATAAATAAAATATTTGTTCACGCTTCTCTCTGAGCGAAGCATACAGAGGAAAATCTTTACTCCCTTATGCAGAAAGTGATATCTATTGCAAAGAGTAAATCCTCATTTTCATATTTAATGAAGCCATAATCAATGGTAATGGATGAAGATTGCATTAAAGAAATCTTAACGTTCCTCTCAAGGGAAAGTAATTTTCCTGGAAACAAGCTAGTTAATCAGGCTCAGAAAAACTACGTCTGTTTATTAGTCAGGTTTTCCAAGGACAAAGTAGGAAATGTAAAAAAAAGTATGTCAATTTTCATCTCCAGGAATGTATCCGATACAACATGTAGATTTCCTCTCAGAAGCACAGTGCTAGTCTTGTTTAAGTTTACAATCAAAAAAAAAAAGGTTGACGTGAGTAAAATATTTATTTCTGCCCTCTGCTCTGTGTGGTTTTCCTGCAGGTGTAGTTAAATATCCCCATTAAAAGAGTCTGAATAGAAGAGTTAAATAAGAGTATGAAAGAGCAGTACACAGTCAATTCCCTCAGCTTGTCTTAGATATTTACATCAAAATTTGAGGTTTTTTTTTTCCACATAGAAACTCCGTAGAGGTCTGTGCAGTGTGATGCTCATGTGAATGCCAACATCTTCACTGTATAGGGGAAATTAAGATCAACAAACTGGCATGATCTACTGGCTGGCATAACACTAGCTACTCTCCTCATGCTGCTGCATGGCTGGAGGTCTCATGCTGAGAGAGCTGCTTGTATCACAAGCCAAGTAGAAAGAGGCTTACAAACACTTTCTTCTCTCTGGATATGGGCTGCCAGTCCCATTGTCCGTGCAGCATAAGCACACAACTATTTAATGTGGAGCAGAAACATTCACAAATTATTTTACTCCTGAGATTCCACTGTGGGACTGAATGACCACAGATGATGCATTGTGCCTGGCTTACAGTTGAAGGACAGGACAGGACATGTTTGGCTCAAGATTTCAGTTTTAAAATCCTTTGTACAGTAGTAGTTTGTGCTTGTGGTGGTCTAAGAGTGAGTATTTGTAAGGGAAAATTGTGGTTTTTATTTGTCCAGCAACTGGAAACAGAAGACTACTGACGTTGAAAGGTTTCCTTGAAGTAAGAGAAGCATGCCCAAAAGCTTTACACTTTAAGTATTAATAGTTAGTAAGATAAAAACAATACTGTTTTTCTGCAAAGGAAGTTGGTTTATTTGCTTTGGATTTCAATGGGAATTTCAGTTTCTACACATACTACAGAGGACCTCTTAAGGTAGAGGGGTTACTTGCTCTTGAGTTCAGATTTGTTCAATGAATTAAAGAGCCAGAGTATTCTCTGAAATATCCTTTGGAGTACAAGGAATGTTTAGTGGTATAAGCAGGCAACACAGAGGTTGTGGAATTGAACAAGAGCAATCGATGGGGCAGCTGGCTGCATGGAGATTGCTTTTGATAAGCCTTCCCTTTTCCTTTGACTGGGGAAGTGCAAAGGCTCATTGCATCTTCTTCTTCCCCCCTATTCCTGAAAGACCCTTAGTATTAGTTTGACACAGCTGAGAATCAAGTCCCTTCTTCTACGTTTGGAAGAAAAGCTGAATCAGCTTTTTCTGTTGATATGTTCAGAATGAGCTTCGTTTCTTATACTTGTTTCTTGCAGCAGTTTGCATTATGTAGACATAAGGAGAATAGATTGTTTTACAGTTTTTTAACTAAAATACAGCTGAAAATCATTGATGTGAAAAAGAACAGTACAGAGAAAAAGAAACACTGCTTATGGTTTCTAATAGAAGCTGATGATAAAGTGCAATCTATACACTAATGTGGGGCTGCCCCATTTCTATTGAGTCTCAGACTATTTATAGATGTGACCTTTTGGTCACTGGAAGGAAAGTAAAATCTGGACTTGATATCACCAAAAAAGAAAAAAAAAAAAATGGCAATGCTTTTAAGAGGAAATGTTAATGTTCCCACATATGTAACCTGGAAAGAAAAAGAAAGTAACAGCAGTAATGACTTAGTCTTGAACTTCATGATCTAATTGGTGTTCCAATGCTCTCATTTCTATGATTCATTTTAAGAAATCTTTTCAAGCTTGTGTAGTTGTGAAATAAATAGAACAAATTGGAAATGTGGAAACTAAATAAATAATGATCTGCTCATCATGTTAATATTACTGCTGTCAGCAGCAGTAACATTTATTTAACAATTCTTCTGCATTAATATGAATATGTGTATAATAAAATACAGTTCAGCTTTCAGAGAATGTGATCCTCAGTCAGCATCTCTCCTAAGTCATCCTCCGTTCAGAGAAAGATGTAGACAAAGGAAGAGCAGTGGCACTATCTCAGTAATACTTATGTGGATGGTACCTTGGAATCAGCTTGCTTGCTAATGTGGATTTAAATTCAGGATGTTAAAATTCTGTGGTTACTTAATATTTGAAGAAGGTGGGAACCTGGCAAAGCAATATCCCTTCAGTATATCCAAGGGCAGGAATGATGATGACAGTTTTATTTTATGTTGGTCTTGTGCTGATACATCTCAAGAGGTCTGTATTTCCTTCCAAAACCTCTGGCCTACCCTATCTGTGTAGGTTACGTGTAGCAAAATAAACACGTTTCATTAATGTAACTCTCCAGCAGTACAGTAAGAGACCACTGCCCACTTGTGCAGGACAGCAACATGCAGTGATTCATAAAGCATGAAACAGCCCCTGAAAATTGTGCAAGAATAAATAATTTGGTCTTTCACAACTGACAGGGGTAGATTTCCTACGTTATCTGTTTATTTTTCTGTTTAGTTTCATCTCTCTTGAGCATATCTCTGTAGTACCCTCAGGCTCTAACATAGGAGGACTTGGGCATATACATGAGAGCTTTTCTTGCTGCTTAGCACTAACTGTACTGGCTTTACCCACCATCTTTCTTTAAGGGCAATGCTGCAGCTGTTTGGGTACTGAACCTGAATGACATCTCCATGTCAGCATCTCTTCCTGTGATGTTGCCCCCACAAGGATTCTTGATGTGCACAGAGGTCACTCACTTCTACCATAGCTCTGGGGCACTTCAAATAGCCTTTTTCTATGATTCCCTCCATTGTCAGCAAGTAAATAACATCTAATACAGATGAAAGAAGGATAATGAGCAACTCTTAAACTGCCTTCTAGCTGCCCCATTATGAGTTGTCTGAGCCTGAACATCACAACCCTGTGCAAGAGTCTTCCAGTGGAGCCAGATGGGTAATGGTTTTGGTAGCAGCACAAGTCAGTGACTAGGTAGTTGCCTGGGTGCAGCTCAGGGTGAAATTAATTGGCCACCTTCATATTTTCTTTGACTGCTGTTCAAAGTCCCTTTGTCTGTTCCACTGAGGGTAGCAAGCATAGAGATTGTGAACGAGTCAGGGTCACAGTTTCAGCCAGTAACAACATTTTAAGGTGATTAGTTGTAAACACAAGCATCCTCCTCTCATGAAAGCTCTCACTTGCTCTGTAAGAAAAGCATAAATCTGTTACTGATTATATAGATTTTGTTTAAAGGAAGGAATTAAATAGTTTTATCTTACAGCAGGATACCAGGGATATTTGTACTGCAAGTCCTCATTTTGTGGTTTAAAAAAGTGTTTCATTACAGAGTGTAGAACTTTTTATATTGCTGTAGGGAATTCTCTGATCAGGAAAACATTCCAAAATATCATAAAGGAAAATTAGACTTGTATGAGATTATGCAAATGAAGCTGTTTTCTTACAGAGGGTGAGGGATCTTTAAATCTTCTTTTGTTTCAGTTCTGTATGTTTGCCTGTATGAAACAAATTGGGGGAAACAGAGGTTTTTTAAATCTCTCCTTAAATTCTAGTGCTGGTTAGGATTCTATAATTAATTCTGTGTTACTGTATTTGGGAATTGAAACATTAAGTAAAAATTTTACTTAGAAGGTATCATAAGGTGCCTCTGAATGGAAAAGTCAATATCTTACATTTTGTAATTATTTATGACTGTTTGCCTTATACATTTGTGTATTTTTCAAATATTCTAACTGAAAAAAAACTTGTAAAGAATCAATATAACCAATTTTGTATGGCAGACTTGCAAAAATGTAGCCTTTTTGAATTACAGACATATTTATTGTAGTGTCACATTTCAGTTTGCAGTGATTCTAATGAAAGTATTTTCAGAGCAGGAGGAAAAATGATGGTTTCCTCCTGTGTAATAATTGTGGTCTATTTCTCAATATAAACCTTTTTTCATTAATACTAATTGGTTTTGATGCATGCAACAAAACTTGAATGATATACAAGGAATGTAAATCACCAAAAAAGGTGACTTGGAATTAATAAACAAAAAAAGTGACTTGGAATTGACATTCAGCAGAGTAGTTGAGGTCTGTGTATGTCATGGCTGACAGCTTTACTCCAACCTGTCCAGAGCACTATTAGCATGCATCTAAAGAGCATGAAAGGAGAGCTTGCAGTGTTTCCTTCAAATTCAGTAACTGCTTTTTCCATATTTGTTACATTATCAACAGTAGAGTACTAAATAATGTCTGAAATATGCACAACAGAAAAGGAAGAATATTGCCCTTTGTAGCAAGAATGAGCTCTGGGGTAGGGACATTCATGCAGGGCTCTTTGAGTTTATAGGATCAGTTAGATGTTGAGCATCTCAGAGATGCCCAGGAAACAAGGCATGTGGGAAGGACATGGGCTACAGCAGCTGAGAGGTGATGCTGAGCTGCTTATTTCACAAGGGAGTTTTTTGGTATTATTTGAACCAAACCAAATCAATGTGGATAATTAAGGAGATGGAAGTGTCAATGAAAAGAAGCCAGGTTTGAAACTCATACTGTATATGTCATACCAAGTACATGTGTGTGTGTGCAATATATAAAATTTGCTACATACTTAAATAGTGCTATTCAAAATGAAATTATGTCAAAGAAAAAACACACAGGCAGTTATGACTGTACATATATTAAAGTATATCTTTGCACTTCAGAGCAGTACATTTAAAAGGATTGCAGTTTTAAGAATGTATGTACTGCCAGCACTTAAAGCATTCATTTGCTTTTATGAGCCTGTAGTGCTCCTGTACTATTATTCCTGCTGTCATTCCAATATCGAGAAGTCAAAACTTGCAAGAAATTATCACGAATCCAGTATCACAGTGTCTCCACATGGAGTAACTGGGACAGAAGATAAAATCAAAGTCCTTTGTAAAGGTTGCCTGGGAAATTGAAAGTCATCATTTATACTCAGTTTCTATATAAATGCCTTATAAATGGTTAACCAGTTTTGAATAAATCTTTCATAAATAATGGAGGGTCACTGGGTTGATTTTAATTATGGCTTATAAACAGCTGTAGCATGCTTAATTTCTAATCTAATTTATAGATATGTACATAGATCTCACTGTTTTAGAAACACACGCAACTAGAGAGTGAAAAATTTTCTTAACTACTTTTGGTTATTTACTTTCCAACTACTGTACACTGGTGTCACTTTCCATTCATTGCTGTAACATTTCCATTCAAATCCTGGTGAAGGGATCAAATCCTACAATAGAAAACTCAGAGGCATTTTCAGCCAGTGCCCTGACCTTGACATACTGGTGAACAAAGCGTTAGTT
This sequence comes from Chloroceryle aenea, assembly GCA_013399075.1. Lineage (NCBI taxonomy): Eukaryota > Metazoa > Chordata > Aves > Coraciiformes > Cerylidae > Chloroceryle > Chloroceryle aenea. Next base: position 962,105 of record VWZY01011396.1, on the reverse strand, counting down.
TAAAAAGAAGATGCTTGAAACAAAACGTTAAGAGTACATTCAGTTACATTGAATTATTCATGATATAACTTTTTTCCTGTACACAGTAATGCTGTTGTTTTGAAGCAGCAGGAAGTGTCTATATGTGAAGCTCAAGTAGTATACGTAGTAGGTTTCATATCCATAACTGTGATGTGCCAGCAGAACTTTTATCCTTTTTTTTCTAGATGTAAATGTGATAACCCCTCTGAAATTAGTGTTACTAGGCCATTTTGCAAGTGGGATGCAGCTGAATGATATTATGAACTACTGCTAAGAGGGCTAATCTGGAATAAAACTTCAGTGGTGCTTTTCTGCAGCTCCTCCTACATACTAATTCTGCAGAAAGAGCTGATTTATGGACAAAGTCCAGTCAGAGAATGGCAGCCCTTTTCATTTAGTACAGAAGCCAGGTTGCTTCTAGCAAAACTGTCTTATTTCCTGCCCAGCACCACCAGCAGATTCCAGCCCAGGGGTGTTTGGGGGGAGAGAATTTTGGCTCGAACTCTATTTCAGGCACCAGGATGAACCTGTTCCATTCGGATAGAGGCAGCTTAGTTATTCAGCTAACAGCTTTTTGTTATCTTTGTACATTCAAACTGTCAGTGTAAATAATAGAAATGCTCTAGTATTATAGCTTGCCATCAAAATAACTGGTTTGTAATTGTAATTTTTCATGAACAAAAGCAACCAGAGGACACTGAACAATTCTTGAGAAAGTTGAAACTCAGTGGAAGGAGGTCAGCCTACAGTGCAGTTTGCACAGGACCTCTTTCTGGGAACCTCCACTTTCACTGAAGGAAGTTCATAAACTCTCATTTTGCATTTTTCTATTGTTTGATTCCAGCAAACAAAATACTGGTTAGACTACAGTATTTCATGGTACATGAACTGAGAACGGCACGCTACAAAGGCAGTAATGTACTGCACAAGTTGGTTATTTGTTAAATGCAGGAGCTATATGGAACCTTAGAGATTTTTTGATTCTGGGATTTTTTGAGCAAGAGATCTGAATGCTTCTAGCAGCTTCAAGTGAAACTTGGTCCTAACCAATAGACACTTGAAGTATAGGAAATATCCCTGGTATAAAATATAGAGAAATAAGTGTTTCTCTACATAGTCTTAGTATGTATTATTAAAATCTTAATATGTATTATTAAATGCATTCTATTTGGGGCAAGTGTTTACATATATTTTAATATAAATTAAGTTTTATTAACCAGGGAAAGTCCAAAGGATTCAATAAATATATACAGAAGAAATCACGTGCCTGATATCTTCAGAGCTTAATTTCTTTGAGAACATTACGCTATTAGCACTGTGCAAAAAGTTGGGCTATTAGGCAGCTGCACTTCTGTGCTTTTGACAACGTAACCAATTTGTCATAAGTTGTGTACTTGCAAAAGTTTATGCTTGCATGAGTCTACATCAGTGTTTTCTTTATTTCTTAAACTGTGTTGGTATTCGGTATCTTTACAGTGTAACTGGGAAACTTGTAAAATATGCCATCTTTTATTTGCTCGAGCAAATTACCCATTTAGCCAAGTTCTTAGTTGCACTGTGTCAACAGATGTATTCAGGGCAAAGAAGATCTTTATCAGATCTGGTTGTTATGGGCAAAGCAAGCACAATGTGCTTAACAGGAAGCTGCTGGGATTAGTGTCAATGGGTTATTTCACAAATGGCATGCAAGCGACTGAAATTCCAAACTGTTTTCTTTCAAGTAGTACATATGAATAAAGAGCTAAGTGAATTCCTCGAACAAATGAGTTTGCAGCTATCTGATGCATGCTTCTGGTAATGTAATAAAAATATTGAATCACTTCTTTTCACATTGCTACATTTCATTGGAATATCCCCCCTTGGACTTTCAAGATCTGTCATAGATGTATGATTTAAGTTACAAGTTTTCCAGTTTGACATGTATTCCATAGATACAAATCTCTGTGGCTCGCTTGTAGCTGTCATGGGGATTTTTCTGTAGGTAAACAGGAAGTAATTATAATTTAGAAATATCGAAGTTTATAAGTTTGGGGAGGATTTTATAGTTCAGGTATTGCTGGTTTTGGTTTTCTTTAGTGCATGTGAAA
>VWZY01011396.1:890927-959969 GCA_013399075.1 Chloroceryle aenea | reverse complement strand
GGGGGGGGGTTGAAGTTGTTGATCATGTCAAGAGTCAAGCAATTTATAGTATAGCTGATAGGGATTCTGTTGTCATCTTCCCTTTAGTTTATATAAATGTCATGTCTAATAATATACTGATGATCTCATCCAATTGTGACATGGATGGTAGTGTCAGGGAAAGGTATTAGCACACAGTTTGCAGGCAAAAACTATGACTTAGTCCTGACTTCGACTTTGCTGGCTAGCAGGTAGATTTCCAGCTTCCATCCATAGAAAGTAATACTTCATATCAGTTAGGGAAAAAGCAAATGACTAAATCACAGAAGTACAAGGGGTATAAAGTAAAATATTTCCTGCTTGTTTTTTCTAACTGAAGTTTCACATGGAGGAAATCCACTCAAACTCTTAGAGATTGTATTCTGATGGTTGATATCTTTTGAAACTGTCATTCTTCCATGTACCTTGCATCAGGGCTCCAGTCAAAATTGTAAAAGTGCTGAGGCAGGGGAGAAGCCTGATGCATGCTTTTGACAAATTGTGGTTACAGATTGCCTTTAAACTTGGTGAGATATTGCTATTGACATTTCAACAATGGAATTTATGAGGATAAAATCAACAGGGAACCCATTTTACTTCTAATAGGGAAAGAAGATGGCTGGAATGGACATTCATGTGTTGTGGCTCCATTCAATGCATCCTTTACAGAGGCCAGACCTACCTTCTCCCCAAGAGACAATACTTCTTTGAAGTCCTGAGTTTGAAAAGTAAAAAGGAAATTAAAAGCTCAGTTGTTATTCTTCATATGCCTGATAGATGGCATTGAATACATTAGGACTGAACTACTAGTATGTATTTTATGTCCTTGCCTACAAAAATTGTCCTAACTGAAATCAGACATTTGTTTTGGGAGGGAAAATAATCTGCTTTCTGCAAGAATGTGTACAGAGATGACTGAATTAGTTGGCCATGTAACATTATGCCCATTTCTAGTGGCTGTCAGCCCAGAAAATGGGCTGTAAGTCTGCTTTCCTACAGTTTAGGACTCAGCCAGCTATGTATAGCACCACAATTTGGAAAATAGGATTAAAGTGGTCAAAATGGATACCCAAAGACAGATACAACTTCATCATTTGCAGTCCAAGCTGGCCCACACTTGAGCCATCTCCCCACCAAAGACCATGTTGCTAGGTTCATATGAATGAGGTTCTCTGTAAGGTGAGAAGCTCAGAGTCAAAACCTGGGAGCAATGAAAGTCATGGCACAAGGAGGGCTTATCAGCACCCTTCAGATATGGTTTATAGTGTTTGTATCTGACAGCTAGCTTGGAGAGTGAAGGAACTAACCCACTTTTGTCATCAGCTAGCCAAGACATAAAGAGACACTAGGGAAAAAGGTTCAGTGAATGAAGAGGTTGTAGTAGTTGAAATGAATCCACTGAAAGACATGTGACCCTCTTGAATTTTAAGTGGTCAAGTTGAAGTCTGTGTAAGAATACTTGGTGGAAAGGTAGAAGCGTGTCACCATTTGATGTCTGCTTCTGTGTCTTATTTCTTGACACAGTGAAGCCCTGGCTGCTGCTTGTTTTCTTTGGGCCTGAAAAAGTATAAGTGTGTGTATAAATGGACTTGAAGAAGCCTGTGACTTAATGATGCTATATTTGCACACAGCCCCACAAATCTTTATAGTCTCTAAGTATCCAGATGCTGACAGTGATGAATCATGGGTTGTTCTGTGTTTAATTATTAACTTTACATTAAGGAGTTCCACAGTCAATATTTAGATGGTTTATGACATCCAGAGCATTTTCCATACCCGTATTTTCTCTGCAGGGACATAATGTAGCTCTTTCAATATTGAATCAATTACACACAAAGTTAAAATAACTTGATTTGTTGCTTAAGGTCCTTTCCTAACACAATGCATCGATTCTAAGGGAGTAAGAACGGTGATGTTATGGCCTGTTGTTAATCTTTGCAGACCTCCACTTTTCAGAGGTCGAGTGTCAGTGCAGACTGTAAAGCTGACCAGCACAGAGCCTCTAATGCACTTCCTACAAACCTGCTTTCTCTTCAGCCCTGAGTAGTCCCGAATTGGAAAAGTCTTTTGGAGTGTGTAGTGATAGAACAAAAGTCCAGGAGAGTCACTTTATTCTAAAGCCTGTTTTCCATATCTGTCCTGATGGGCAGAATTAATAGGAGCCTGTTTTAATTACCTAAGAATTTGGTATCTTTTCTGAGTTAGATTTCCACCAGAATTAATCACTTCTAAAGATGCTTCATCTCATCTATCTTAAATATTTAGCTTAGAACAGGACAAACTCCATCCAAATTGCCTGTCCCTCTCCAGTAACTATGAAGAAACTTGAAAGACTAGATACTGGAGCCTAAAATGCTTGTAAGTGGGTGAAATTAATCACACTGTCTAACCCCAAACTTGCTGATCTTAGTGAATTAATGATGTAATTCAGGAAGATATCGAAGCCTCTACTGAAAACATACACCACACACTCTGAATTGTCACCTAGTTACATGTATGGAAATGAGTTTTTGAAACCTGTGATTTATAAGATAGTTTCAAAGATCTGCTTTAAAATCCTAGAGCATACTCTTTCAGCATGTGAATCATTTATTAAATTCAGCTATCAAGTGACTTGAAAATATAATTTAAGCAAAAAAGAGGATTTTGACTAGGGATGCAAAGACATCCATATGGAGATATTTCAATCTCAAGATGGGGAAATGGCTGAAAAACATTCCATCTTCTATTATTTTAGAATGCTATTAGGGAATGAGTTGCTGCTGTGGACCTGATTTGGAGGCTGACCAATTCAAAGTGCAGGTTTCCAATAATCCTTCCTTCCGGTGGACTCCTTTAATATGGGAAGCCATTGAACATGGTTCAGAAGAAGTGTGGGGGATAATCGAATCCTTTTTAAGGGAAAGTACCAAGACATGCCTTATGATCCTCTGTAAAGATTTGTTCAATATTAAGTTTGAGACCTTACAATCAAATATTTCACTTCTGTTTGTAGTTTTAAGGGGAATCACGGCATCTTTGATATAATTTATTGAGCAAAGTGCAATGGACTTAATTCTCTAGATAAAGAACAGGGATAGTTGCCTAATTTGATTGGGTCTAGCAGTGAGGAAGTTCATTGTGAAATATTGTCTGTGTAGGATGAATTTTAATAACTTCAACAGAGCAGACACTGGGAGACCAACCAAATAATTTAGCCAGTAGCTCATGCAGAACTGGGGAAAGAAAAACAAAACTCCCCTAAAAAGATCCTGTATTAAGGCAGAATCACTTATCCATCAGGTAAAAACTTTCAGATGTTTAATAGATCAAATGACTAGGGCTTGACTATGAAATCAATACAAAGATGAAATGATACATTAGTGTTCCTACAGATGAAGCTCGAAACTGTGTAAGAAGATTTACCTCCTCATTATGAGGTCTGATTCTTCTTTCATTAGCACTACTTTTAGAATACTGAAGCACCTTTGGCTTATAGGGATTAATATTGGATTGGTGTAGATGATGAGAATCACAGTGACAGAATCATGGATAACAAGGATGGGTGCTTCAGTTATATACCCGCTTGGTAACAGGAGATTAATATGCAGCTGGCTCATATTAATTAAAGAGGCAAAGAATAAAGATGAGGACTTGTGAGGTGCAGTCACTGATGGAGTGTATGTTGGTGTACTGTTGTTATTCTATCAACCGTGGGAAAAAACTGATCCTGGTGGGAAGAAGGAAAAGGGTCTAAAATAAAGAGGCACAGAAAATGCAGCGATCATTCTTTTGCTTTTCTATTTCACATACACTAAAGTGAGAAATTAGGAAGGTAAAATGGGAATGAAGGCAAAGTAATGCTGTATATGCCTAATACATACCTTCAAGGTCACCTTGTCTTCCACAGCTTCACCTAATATAAATCTTTGATTTAGTAGTGCTGGGCTGAGTTAGAACAACAGAAATTCTAGCCCACTGTCTTAAAAAGTATTTCCAGTCAGGGAAGATTGACCTTGCACTAAGAGATCTTATTAAAATGTAATATTATTACTTTTTAATCAGGAAGGATGCCAGTGTACCTTACTTGGACATAGAAGAATAGTCTAAAGTGATTTCTGTAGAGTAATGGTGTGTTTTTCATTAAAGGCCACTGTGACATGGGTGTATAATTGCAGCCTTTCATATATTTTTAAGAAGCCAGTCAATTCCTTTACAAAAGTAGGTAATTTAAAGAATGAGATCTTCCATCTGTGAATTGTGGTCCTGATCAAAAGACTATTGAAATCTGTGAAAATATTACCACATTAGAAAAATCTCTCCATTTTGTTATTGTTCTTGAACGAGTCCTAATGCAGACCATGCACACAGCTTATGTAGCTTGGGTTTCTTTTTACTCATTCCACACAGATTGTATTTTTATGGTCTTTTTAAGAAATAGACATTTACTGTCAATACATTACATTGCCTTTTTTTCATTTTGAAATAATTTGTTGTTGGAATGAAAGGAAAAATATTCTTCTCATTTCCTTTTATTCTCAGTGTTATTAGATTTTAATATAATTCTGATCTAAACTCTACATTTGACACTGATCTCTTTAATTTACATGAATTTTATTTAACTAGTTTCACTCCTGCCTTACAGACAGTCCTAGCTTAAAAAGAAAATGTGACTGGCAAACATCTCTATGTTGGAGCCATTATTGGTATAGTTCTCCATTAAAACAAAACAAAACACAAAAAAAAACCCAAAATACTGGGGGTCTGAAGTGTTACCTTGATTCTTTCTCAGCTAAGGTATGCCTTTGCAGTCCAGGGCATCCAGCAGGCCATATTGTGAACCTGTTAAGACACACTGCTGCTTTCTCTCTACCAGGGCAGCCAAGTTTCCAAAGGACACTGCTGCTGTGAAGAGGTTGTGGGCTAGAATATGACTAGGATGTTTACCCAGCCCCAGAGCTTGTAGTTGCTGCTAGGTCTCCAAAGTCAGAGGCTTTTATGGCTTGATGGATAGCTGAATGTGAACTAGGTTCCCAGTGATTAGCTAGGTTTTGCTTAATGAGGGCTAAGAGAAGAGTCTACACTTGTTCTTGTTGCTGTTCCTGTAAACATTCAGCGTACTAACTCTTTTTGACAGGACTGGATGGAGGCAAGGTGAAAGTGGCTTTGAAGTGAAAAACAGCCAATTCCTTCCCAGAAGTTCAGAATGCAAATAACTGACAATCCTTTTTTACTAACCTAAGTCTCTGAAACATCTATTTTCTTTTCTTCATTTATCTTGATTAAGAATGCCTCCCTGCTTAGAGGCTAGAAGAAACTGGAGATTAACTTATTTTTTGGGAGAAAGTTAAATGATTAATCTAATTTTATCTAGTTTATTTTCTGTCTTGAGATTTAGGGGAAGCTTTCTCTGCACACAAAGGGTAATTTCTCATGGGTATTTCTGGATATATAAAGCCTGATGTAAATTTCATATTTCTATTACTTTGAAAATTGCTGTCTATTAGCAATTTGCATTGCTTTGGCCAGATCTACACCACCCAGATAAACAGAGAGGAGTAGAAGAATGGGAAAAAGAAAAGGTAGAGAAAACTTAAAAGAAAATATTTGAATTATAAAACAGAGATAAGTGTGGAATGTATATTTTTAGTAAGCTCTCTGCTTGGCTGTTCTTGACTATAAAGTTTGCATCTGCATTTAAACAGCTTGTATACATCTGAAATCAAATTTGAATGATTGCAGGCAATTCCAATTTTACATGGGAACTGGATGAACAGCATGGTGCAGGGAGTCGTAAGCATCTCTGACAAAATGTTTCAGCTGTCACACAGTTCAGATCAGAGGGCTGAGTGAATGAGCAAGCCACTCTAGGCAAGAGGTGTTGAGTCTTTTTACCTCTGGTAGTTTTATACAAGGTGAAGGAAGAGATCAGCATCCTCCATCTCCACTGGCGTAGTGAGGGGCTAGAGTTAAGCTGGCTGTTTTAAGCATTGACCCATCTCTTAGGATCTGAGCTGGCTTTCTGGCAGGTGTTTGCCAGAAGCCCTTGTCATGGTGACAAATTACCCAGGGATGGTGGATATTTCTCTGTTTGATGCTTTCAGAAAAAAAGTCACTATTCACCTGTATCTTTAAGAATGGTCCTGCTTTGGTTTTAGGGCGAAGAATTTAATAATGTTTTAACATCTCATCTAGACTTTATTTCCTGTGATTTTTCTGATTGACTTCTAGTGCTGGCCAAATTCCAGAGAGAATATGTGTCCTCTGTGTTTTCTGAGCATGCCTAGGGCTGAATCTTACTCTTTGTATGTTGAATAGCTATTCTTACACACATAAATCACCATCCTGTCATATTCGCCTGCTGTGAGATGTTCAGTGCATATCATCATTTACGTTAAACCATTTACTTTGAGAGAATGTGTTATATATTGCTTTATGAATTATGTTATCTGACATAGAAGATTATGTTATGAGTTGGCAGATAGAATATTAGAACAGTGGAACTTTTTATAGCTTATGGTCATGATCCAAGAAGTAATTCCTGCCTTTTCTTAATAGACTTCACTGGTCAAAAGTGAAGCAGGCATAAGAGTGTGACATTTTTACTATGGATCTGGAACTTCAGCAGAATCATAGTTAAGAAAAAACTTTGGTGGTTTTCTTAAAACTGCAGCCTGTTCATATCTGGAGGAAGAACACTGTTTTTTCATCTACAGCTCTTTTGTTTTAACTACTCTTTTACTAAATTTGTAATTCCCAGTCCATCTGAAGAGGCTGTAAGTGAACAAGGATGATCACCTCCCTCTAACTGAGACAGGAAGGCTTGGTTCCTGAAGGTGTAACAATGATGTTGAGTAAAACTGGGGGAACTGTTTAGGGGAAGACCGAGTTGTAGTAGTTATAATTTGGTGAGGAGATTCTAACAGCAGCAGAGGAGTCACTGTTCTTCTCCTTTTTTATTATTCATTCCAAAACTGTTAGCTGACCAGTGCATTTTCCCACTCCTGCTGACTTCAGTATGTTGTTGTGCCCGGGGTGCTGATCAGTGATGTCATTTAAACTCCAGTTTAAAAAGTATTGGCCAGAGATTTGAATAGACTGTGGAAAAGCCCTGCAGGGACTATTGCCCTATATTAATTTCACCCTCTACAAATATGTAAGATCTGTTATGCTTGAATTCATGAATTCTTTCTAAGTATCTTTTCTGTTGAGAAGGCCTTCAAGTTTTTAATAACACACATAAGTTAATAACAGTAGTTGCAATTCAAATGCACTTGATTGGAACCAGAATAGACCTGTCTTCTTATATTTGCTTTGCTTCCCTGTGGCTTGTTGTCGTCAAAGTACAAAATGACAGTCAAACGTGTAATTAGTTACGATGAGTAGAGCTGTCAGGAGGATAGCTTCCTTTGCTCCACTTCTTGAAAGTTGATGTCTTTTTTTTTCCTGTAGCAGGAAATGTAAGGTACACTAGAGATGTAGATAACCCTCTTGATTTCTTCCTTTTTCATCCCATTTTCCATTCTTTGTTCTCCTGAGGTTAAAATAGCTTTACTTTTGAAGCATACCATTGTGTAACTGATTATTATCAGTGCATGGCAGTGCATCTGAACTTGTGAAGAAGGTGGGAATGGAACTCAGCAATACAGTTATGTTTATTAGGAAAGTAGACCCTTCCCTTTCTGTAACACGCAAAAAGCAATTGATGAACAGAACCTACAGCAGAGGCTTGTAACCTCTATAAAAATAACATGAGAGAACTCCAGTGAGAAGTTTTTGAGCACTACAGCGCTCATAAATTTGAAACAGTTCACTCCTTAACCTGGAACATATTTTAAAGTGAGTATTCCAATTCAGTTGTCTTTTAAGTCTGTTTGCTTAAGACACTTGCTCATATTTTGTTAAGCTAGAAATGAGTCTCACTTCCACTACATTCCAGTCCTTTTTGTAAACATGGCAGCTGAATATAATAAATGCATAAAGAAATGGAAGGGGTAGAGGGTTGGTAGTAATCTTGTCTATCAGCTGAACTGCTCCTAATGTTCTTTTGGCATTAGAATAAAAAGGTGCCAAAAAAAACCCCAAACAAACTGAACAAAACATCAACAAAAACACACAAAAAATAAACGTGCGCACACAACAAAACCCAACAAAGAAAAATAAACACACACAAAACCCCCAGAATAAAGACAGAAATAGGTTATAAGAGGTAAATAAAATGCCAAAGTGCTGTTTTGCAAGAAACTGTCTTCTCTAATCACTGCAAAAATGTCCAAGCATTGTGGTTTACTTCTTAATGCCTAAGGGGAGGTTTTCACCAGTATTTCCAAGCCAACTTCCAGGCCGAATGAACAATCAACAGACTGATAGCTGCAGCCTTTGGAGCAATGTTGTGGCTAGTGGGACATACGTCTGATCAGTGAGGAACTCTGGGAGGTGCAAGCAGAGGTTTGGAGTGATTATGGTAATAGTGAAACTGCCCAGAAGATGTGACAAATAAACCATGACTATTGAAATACAGCAGGGCATGACTATACCTTTAATGAGAGATACTCACTGCCTCACTGAGGATCTGCACAGCATTGGCAGAACTAGAAAGTTGCTGATTTTGCAGACATTTCTTTCTCAGCTTGATAAGTTAATATATATTGTTTAACATGATAATGTAGCAAGCTGTTGTTTTGTGGTTTGAAAGCCAGCTGCATTTGATTGATGCCAGGAATGGAAGTATTTATAAAATGACACTGAATCAGAAGTAGTCAGTTTATGGGTCTGGGGAAATGAATCTTTTATGAAGAATAAAACTTTATGATGAAGGAATAATACTGAGGAAGTGTGCATCTTGAATTCAACTCTCTTGGACTGCATGTATGCTGTAGAGCCTTTTAAAATAAAAGATTTTGTCACTCTATTTTTAGGAAAGATACCTCTGCAAACATCTTTTGTGTGGTCCAATCACAAATATATGGTGATGTGTGTTCTCTCTCTCAACATCTCACCTAGGACAGAAAGTCTTCCCTGGAAATAAAGCTATTAGACTTCTCCAAAAAGTCTCTGGAATATATTTTAGCTACTGACTTAATGTCATTGTGATTTTTGAGGCATCAACCACAAATAGTAGCCCATTCTAGGTTTTTATATACATGGGGCGTTCTTGTTTGCTTGTTTTAATGGAATAAAAAGTAGATACCACTGCACTTTGAAATGAGTGGACAGACTGTGTTTAGTTTGCAAGCCTTCTTGGGAGCACAAGAGCATAAAGGATATGTTTCTGAGGACAAGCCAATCACAGCATTGCTGCAGGAGCCATGCACCAACATTCAGCTCGGTGCGAGGGCTTCCTTTCTTCAGCCACTCCGCAGGCCGTTGTAGAGAGCAAATGTGTGATGTTCAGAGGTATTGATGTCCATGAACAGAAACCAGGCACAACCTTACATAGGCTGTACTAATGCATAATGTCATCTAAAGACAACCTCAAATTTTATGTGCACTTGTACATCTGTTATATGAACTTATGAGAATAGAATAACTTTTACTTATATAGAGATGCCACTTTGATGGTAGCTATAAACCAATATCTCAAAACCTCTGACAGAAGCAACACAGAAACAAATGGATCTAATTCTCCACAGCTTTCCTCCTGGAGGTGGCATCTCTATGCAGAAGGAATGTAAAATTCTACTCTTCTGAGTTCCTGGAATTCCTTATCTGTATGCATCAGAGGAATGCTTGCACAGAACAAGATAATGTCCAGTGACTTGAAAGGTTAAAAAACTGCAGCTGGTAAATCAGAATCAGATTCAGCCATTGTATTAAGCCAGTTTTATGCCAGAATAACTAGAGATTTGGGGATTTATATCACATCTTAAAATCTACAAGTGCCTTCCACACTCTTATCATCAGAAATATTTCAGTAGAGCTGTCTAGGACAACAGTATAAATAGGATTTCTACCTAAGTATGTATTTTAATCAGCTTCTGAATCTCTGCTGATCATCAGGTCCCCTAATAGATTAATGATGGTAGCAACTATATATTCATTTAAAATATAGTCTGATGTGCTTGACTTTATCATCTTATTAAACTGCATTTTTCAGGAAGGAGTTGCATGCTGAAACCCATCGAATTTCACTTGTAATTGGGTACTCTTTAGGATCCCTTGGAGATTTGCCTTAATTCATATTTATTTCACTGGAGTCTTGTGACTTAGATGTGTTTCAGGAAGATCTCCTAATATCACATTTTGAGATCATTTATATTCATAAAAAAAAAGAGAGCTGTGTGTTGTACTTGTGGAAAGAGGATGAATCTTCATTCTTCAAAAGAGAAAGCTGCTCTTTTTTTCTTCTGAAGAAGTCTCAAACAAAGTAGGTGAAAATATCAGGGCTAGGATCATCTTGTAATATTGGAAAACATGGCATGGTATCCAGTGGTAAGCTTCTTTTTGAGCTGTCTGACCTTTAATCACTGGTGAATAAAACCAACATGCTGTCAGATCTCTGTTATTTTTCTCAAGGGGGTAACTCTGCCTGAAGTAGCAATGAAGCAAAACCTTTGAGAGCTTATATTCAAGGTCACTGCAACAAGAGGCAATACTTTGTACTCTTTGAAGTACAGCAAAAGAAAAAAAGAAGAAACATCTAAACAAGGCAGTTGTGTTTGTTTAACAGTGAACCAAGCAGTTGTTATGTCAGCCTATAAATGAAGCTAGGTTTATTTTTACTTTTACCACAATATTTCATTTTTATTTGTTTTTTAGTGCTCTCTGCTTCAAGACCTTCACTAAGAATATAAACTCACTGTTGATCATTGTACATGAATGATACACATTTCTGTTCTGCAGGCACTTCCAATGTAATGTCTTAGGCTGTGTCTGTACCAGAGGTTTTAATCACTTGTGTGTTTAATCCCTTGAAATGTTTTTTGTTATCATAATTTAAAATAATACTTACCACTGAAAGTCTAGGTGGGGAAAGAAAAGGGGGTTAGGCACCCCATTACAATCTCTAACAGGAATTACATCTGACTTCAGCATAACAATTCACACATTACATAACATGGTTTCAGTGCTAAGCCACTTAAAGGTAAATTATTTAATTGATGTATGAATTGTCATAGCTGGGATTTTTAGGCAAAAGAATGGATACCTTCCTAGATTCATTACTGGTTTACCTTTTGCATTAATTTGTTACTTAACTCTGATCCACCCTGGAAATTAGTTTGCAGATTTGATTTTTTTTGTTGTTTGGTAGGACTTTATTCTTTCTTCTGGTCAATATTAACAGAAGTACTTTAGTTTTGATGTCTTTACTTTTTGTTTGTTTGTTTGTTTGCTTTGTTTTGTTAGTTTTGGTTTGATTGTTTGGTTGTTTTTAAAGCTTATGTTTAGTCCTCTAAATGAACTGATGAAGAAATCTTAATGGTCTTAGGGGTGAAGATCTTACTGTTCAGTCCAGGTGTCTGCGTCCTTTCCTCAGTTCTTAATGTACCATACCAAGCAAATAAAAAAGGCTTCTAGGATACAATTTTATAGGCTGTGTTAGGCTCTGATGTGACTTTCTAAGGGAGGGGGGAAAAGACTTGATCCTGTGATGCAGGTGTACGTGTTCCACTAGCTAAGTAGAGAATTTGCAGCATCTCAGTCCTCCCTAAATTAATTGTGATGTAGAAGAAGAGTGAGGTTTTTCCTCTGTACATCATTTAGGAATCTGTGCAGTACTGAGCATTTGCCTTATTGCAGAACTGTATGCTGTAGGATTTTCAAGTTAAAAAAAACCCAACCCTCCATCACTTGAAAGATAGCCTGGCAATAGAATAATGTAGGCTTTAATAGTTTCAACCTTTCTGATTGACTGAAGTTATAGTTTCAAACCAATTCTGAAACTGTGCAAGACTTTAAAGTGAAAATAGAGCTGTTTCTCTTATTGTCATCTGCATTGTAAATATCCTGTGCAATTAAAAGTGAAAAAGATACAACTGTATTTCATTCAGTGAAAGGCAATTAATGTGATTGGCAACAAAGCATTCGAATAGGGGGAACTTATGTTAGAGTCATATGTCTGCTGCAAACCAGAAAGAGATTTTAGCTCAGCAGTGAGTAAAGCTAATACAAGGCCAGGCTAAATATCAGGTGAAACTACTTGGCTCTCTTGGTGAAATACTTACATATTGTTCCCACCTGCTGCTTGTGTGTGAAGGCAGCATAAATTGCAGGTCCTTGCTAACTGCATTCTTTTGTCTGTCCACCTTTCCTTTAGGAACGACTGTGATGCGTATGACAGCATTTGATGCTGATGACTCCAGCACAGACAATGCTCTTCTGCGATATAATATCCTCAAACAGACACCTACCAAGCCATCTCCAAATATGTTCTATATCGACCCAGAAAAGGGAGATATTGTTACAGTGGTGTCTCCGGTGCTGTTGGATCGTGAGGTAAGAGCGCGGTCTCCTGTTGCCAGTCTGACATCTTAATGTTTGTGCCTCTAATCTGTGATGTGAAAAGAGGTTCCAGTTATTGCATGGGTGGGGATTCAGATGTTCAAAGTTGAGAAATCTTTTAAGAGTTTTGTTTCTCTCTCACTGGGCATAAGAAGTTGTATGTTGTGATCACTGTTTATAAATCTAGTAGTTCATAATTTCTGAGCAAGTTTTTTAGTGTTGGAAGATGAGAGAAAAGACCTCAGGAATAAATGGAATTCAATTTAGAGTTACCAGTTGACAGTTTAGGATTAAAAGAAACCCAAACTTAATTGTGGATAAAGCTTGCTATGAGTTTGTTACAGTTTGGTGCTTTAAATCCTTTTCTAGAAATTTCTTTTTATTGAGTGGACTGAATGGACTGATTAACTTAGTTACCCTGTAGGCAAAAAAAAAGCAAATAGAAAAAGAACAGTAAAGTGACAGGTTGTCTCTGTGTGATTTTTGGCTGAATTATTACAGTGCCAAATTCTATGCTGCTTATAAATCATTAAGATTAGGAGAGCATAAATTGATTGTAAGGAATCCTCAGTATGATCATTTCATGTTCAGAAGCTAATAGAGCAAATATGTCAAGACAAAGGTTTAGTTATCAGAATATATGAGATCTGGGCACCAATACAATGATGACCTAAACAGTGACTCCATAAATCGCTATTTCTTTTGATCCCGTAGCCCTGTGTGTTCCTGGACACAACCAAATTCTTTTCTTGCAGTCTGTTTCAGGTGTGTGCTAATGTACAGAATTTGTCTTCTAAGTTGTTTAAAATCAGGACAGCCCAATGTTCTCAATATTCAGGATATTATTCCTCATTTTAACCACATGAAAGTGACACCCATACCACTTGCCATGTTAGGTGAGTAGTTTTTCTGCAGGCTTTTCCAACAGCAGATATTTAATGGGCAAACCAGGCACATATTCCAGACAGATAGTACAATAAAACTAAAGTCTAGGCCATAGATCTCTTAAGTTTAGAGAGATTCCAATTCCTTCATAGTGTGTGGCTGAGTTAAGATTTATGTAATCACTGCCTTTTTGCCTCAAGTTTCCCTTCTCAATTCATTGTTTCAGTTCAAAAAGCTTTATGCTTTTCTCAAAAGTCAGTTTAGGAATTTTGATTCCTAATAAGTAACCATTCCCCAGATTAAACCATTTGCTTCAAATTAGAAAATCAATGGAAGGCAATGAACTTGCCTGCTTTTCCTAGTATTGTCCAGAGGTCACTGGTGATTCATGAAATGATGACGCTGTCGCCATACACCAAGTCTGGCCTCAGTTAAACCAATATTATGGCCAGGAAGCAAGATCTGAATTCCTCATGATCTTTAATAATAGTCAATGCCTTACTTTGCAGGTGACATGGGAAACTGCAATCTTGTTGAAAGTGGGAAGTAATTTTTGTTGTTGCTGCAAATGGTGTGTGAGCCAAAATGTAGAGCTGTGTAAAATTTTAACACTAAAGCCAAGCATTATCTGCAGTTAAAATCCAGTCTGATGTTGTCTTGTGAAGTGAAAGATTTGGGAAAAAGTACTTTTTTCCATTCCTTCAGAAGATGTTGTGCTCTCTTTCATCATTGTGGGTTCAGCCTCTTCTCCTCCTTCCTGCTTATGTATGTCTTGTGTAGACACTGGTAGCCATGCCTCCATTTTTAGATCTGTGGAGTTAGCTATTCGTGGTCAAAGATGTAGAACTTCTATTTTTAACTGTAATAGCAGCTTTAAGGGACAAGAGGCCTAATGATCCTATTCTGAACAATTTTGGGTATCAACATCATATAAATAACTCATGTATTTCTGTGTAGCTCATGCAACTGAATTACTGTAAAAGAATTGTCTGCCTCAGGTAGAAAGAGAAAGCAATAACATCTGAAGGAGGAAATGTCTGTCTAGCTGCTGCGTAGGGAATAAGTTATCTGTATATCACCAGACTTGAAGAAGTGATTTTCAGGATGCTGGAAAGTTGGTGATCAGGAGGGAGTACTATTTACCACCCCTTTGTAGGGTATGAGCTGATATTAGTGCCTTCTCATTACTGTATTTTCTTGGGTGAACTTCTAGATCTTAAAAGTTTTGGCTATTTATCCCAGTCTTCTCTGAAGCAGACAGGCACATGGAATGATGGCTAGACAAAGACTCTATGAAACAACATCTGTGAACAGGAGAGAAGAACACTTCTTCCTCCTCAGTTCTTACCCTTCTGTTGTTGGCATCTCAGTAGAGAATGTATTCCAGTCAACATGCACAGGGAACAGCCAGCTTTTACAGTAATGTTTTCCATTGCTTGGAAAAGAGACTGACGTTGAACAGCTGATCCTTTTTGATCACTGGGATTTGAGTCAGCAGTATATCCAGGGAACTGGTTGTAGCTCATGAAGATACACAGGGTATTTATATGGGGGTGGTGGTAAAGGAGAAGGTGCATTTCTGCTGAGGAATTCTACAGCTCCAGAAACTGCAAAAATTGGTCCTGGTGAATCTGATTATTCATTACCAGCAATTCAAACCAGCAGCTTCTTCTGGTTTTCACTTAAACTTTAAACTGGATCAATTGCCTGTGATTCTTCTGTCTTTTACTAGCTCTATTTGTCATCTGTGAGTACCAGTAAAGAAGTTGAATTAAAGTAAAAATTTCTCTAGGATGGACACAGAGAAAAAGAGAGAAAACTGTTTCTCATTAACCATATGTATATGCACCAGAGGCTGATATGAACTCTCTTGAAGCATGTTAAAACACTGATGAAAATCACTCATATTTTCCATCTCTTACAGTAATTTGCTGACTTTTTGGATGCTTTTGGGAAACTTTCCATTTCATTTAAGATAAATTAATGGAATATAAATTGTTTGGTGTGGTTTTGGTCTCTTTTTTTTTTTTTTTTTTAATTTTAAGTATCAACTTATTTCATGTTTGTGCATCAGAGTGAACAGGAGACTGGGTATTGCCCAGGGGTAGACACTGAGATGTGGAAACACAAAACATCTGTCAGGCTTTGCACATACCCTACAATCCATATTATTTTACCATGCTTCAACATTTTCAGAAAAGTTGCTAAAATTGCTGTGGCACAGCCTCAGAAATTCCTGTTTCATTGCAAAGAATCAAAACAGGTATTTACCCCAAAGGAAATAGTGTAGCCCTCGAGAGGCTCAGTTTTTATATCCAATTGAAAATATGTGGGAGAATCTTAGCATGCATAGGTAAACACCTACGTTAATTAATTTAAGGAGGTGAAAATTAAATCAAATATTGTTTTTTTTTCTTTTTCTAGTAATAATTCAGAATTTAAAATAAATTCTAAGCTGAAACTTCTTAAAAATAAAATTTTAAAGAAAGGAAAAAGGAAATCAACTTGTTCCTGATGAACCTCAACTGTGCGTTGACTTGGGTTTTAGCTGCACAGGATCAGCTCAAAGTGGAGACCATTTTGTTAAATTCCTGCAAGCTTTCCAAATTTCTTTTTTGGTGACTGCCATTTATTAGGTGTCTTACTAAATTGAGAGTATGGAGATGGGAATGCTTCCCTGTGTGTTAAGTGACCTCGCCTTCAGAGGCTATTCCAAAGCTTTTCTGTGCATAAGGCAGCAAAAGGAATAGGTAATGTGAAAAGCATCACTCTCTTTAGGGTTGTTGTCTTTCTTGCACTATCTAGTAATAGAAAGGTTGTCTCAGGTCTTCTCTTTGAGTTGCCTCTCTGTTTTCAGATCCTTAACCTAGCTATTTTATTTCTTTAACTTTGGTAGTAATTGAATGGGTGTTGAGTGTTTGACTTTGCACGGATGGGTGATCTTGTGTACTTTGGAGCTATTTCCATAGTATAGCTTCACCTAGAAAAGCATTAAGCAAATAAGTTGCTCTCTACAGTATGCAAAAAATAGTGTATGTAGGAATCCTACAGGTGACATCCAACAAGCTGCTGAGTGCTTTTGATTTCTATTGACATCTGCTGAGGGAAGCTGAGTGCTTTGTGCCTCCAAGGAAAGGCTTAGCACCACGCAGGATTTGTATTTATATATTGCTGTATCTTTATTTATAAATTTTTCAGATTCAAAATTGTTTCCAAAAGTGCATGATCCTCAGGGTTTGCAGCAAAGCTCAGATAATTTATCAAAGAACATCCATTTTCATTTTCAGAAGGCAGGTAAGGACATATTTTTGAAGATTAATGTGGGGTTTTTTTCTTATGGGAGTTAGGCATCCTTGAATGTGTCAGCAATAAAGATTGAAGAGTGTTTGGGGGCAAATTATACCTCCACATACCCATTGGAGAATACATTTTGATTCATAAATTCAGAGGAGAAGGATGGCCTCCATCAAAGTGTATGGTCTAAATGACCTGAAATACAGAACAACAGGAAAACAAAAACAAACAACAACAATAAAAAAAGAAAATTAAAACCAAAAAGGTAGAGGAAGAAAAAAAGAGGAAAGAAACTTTGAGGAAAATATCCTGAATTTTGTATTTCAGGGATGAAAAATCCACTTCAAAGTGACACTTCCCTGCAGTGAAGGAAAAATAATGCTCCTCATGTGCATTGGAGGAGAAAATGCTTGTACTCTTGTAGAATCAACTCTTACATTTCCTTTATGGATCAGTAATCAGTTTTTCTGCTTGCATACAATGCTGGTTTGCTAGTGCTACAGACCCCTCTGCTCTGCAGGAAAGTAGCTGTATGATTTGTATAAATTTTGTATGACTAAATTACTATAGGAAAACTACCACCACAGTTGCTTACGTGAAATACTTCTCAGGGTGTGAGGAGTAAAAAGCTTTTGCTTTCGATAGGAACTGCTGTGCTTAGTTTGAATTAAAATTAACAAATTTCTTGCAATATCTGCTACATGCTGGACTATATGCTGTCGCATAGATTTATTTTTTAACACCTTAATCATTCAAGGATTCTGTGACTGTGAGAAACACTGGGCAAGGCTCAGTTAAAGGAAATGGACGTTCTCTAGCACGGCTGACACTTGGCGTGCCTGTCCAAGCCACACCACCATTTCTGTAACCATTGGAACCAATCTTGGTAGATCAAGCTATCATTACTTGAATCATACCTTTCCCTCTCTTTAGTACTTGGAAACATGGAGCTGAAAGCCCTGTGCCATAAAGGATGAGGAGTTATATCCCACTCATGTTTATGTGGACTGCTTGTAATAATGCAATAGCTGGCTGAACCTCCTGCTTAACTAGGTGGCTCTAAGCTTTAAACAACAACTGCAACAAAAAGCAGTGTATAATAACTAGCAAATCCCCATTCCTGTCCACACGTTGATGAATGACTGTACAGTGACTAGCAATTTTTCAAGCCAACAGCAGCCCAACGATGCATATTCACCAATACGCTGCTCGCTTGAAGGAACGAGTGCTCGCAGAAATGTTCTTTCCAGTATGCAAGCAGTTCTGGTGTGATAAGTAAATCACAGTGTTCTCACTGAAGGGGCTTAAGTTCTCCGAAGGGATAACAGTAGAAAATAGAAAAAGCTTGTCCACTTCTGGGTACGGACACTACCCTCTTATTTTCCATTTTGGAGATATGTGTCTTAAGCAGTCAATATACTTATTACTTACTCCATCTAAATGCAAATGCTGAACCAACAGTGCACTCTCATTTTTAATGAAAAGATATTAATCTTTTCAGCAAATTCATTCCACATTTGATCTTCATATTAACCTCTAAAATATTCATATTTACAGTGATTGTGGGAAAAACATATACCTTGGAGCATATCAGCTCTGAGTTGGAATAATTGTATCATTTCATCTTGTCTTCTCTTACAGAATTCCCACTTGCACACCTTTAACTTGTTTTGCAATATAGTAAATTCCATAGCTGGATCTCAATTTCTATGGTTCGTGGGGTTTTTCTTAGCGACAGGTATGGCAATAGCTCCTATTTCTTTTCTGCTTAAAATACAAGATAAGCAAGGCATTCATCCTTTTCCCTTGATTAATGCATTTCTTATGCTATGGTTTCTGATGCCTGTAAATGTGAGGAGCAGTGGGTCTTCAGTCACAGAAAAAGTGGTGGGTCTTCAGTCTCTTTACAGAGAATATTCCATAGTCCATTTTATCACAAATATTAGTAAAGTAGAAAAAATGAAAAGAAAGCTTCCAGTTATAATGCTAGCTTATGAAAATATGAAAAATGAAAAGAGAGATGGAAAGTGTTAGCGAGACAAACTCATATTTAAAGTTAATTTTGCGATTAACTTTCCAGCATTTGGTCTTAAATGTCTACATTGAGAAAGAATCTTGTTTTACTAGATGTGCCAGTTTGATTCCTACTGTGTTTCTGATGAGAAAGCTCATGCATCCATTCTTAAATCTTAAAAGAGGCTGTGCTAGAGGTAAATAAAAGTAAAAATGATACATCAAAACATGGGTAGTGTCATTCAGGTTAGGAATAGTAAAGATTCCCATTGCCAGAACATTAGAAAAGTTGTTTATTTTAAACTACAAAAAAAAGAGTCTGAACTTCATAAAGCAGAATTTCTGCAAATCTTTCATTACATTGTTATTACCTGTTTCTACTTACATTTAATTTAACACAGTTTGATCGATGCTGTTTAAAACAAAAGAAATTTATCTGGCGGTAATAGGGACCAGATTCTCTTTTCTATGAAAATCTGAGGGTTGAATGTATCACATGTGAGGGTACCTCACAGGCAGCTGTTCCAGCACAATGTTACTGTCTCTTTCTGGGCAGTAAATATAATGAGAATATCACAAAGCAGATAAATCATTGAATAGCTTTTCTTCAAGGCACTAAGCACAACATGGAAGAATCCTACTTCTGGAAAAAAGAAAAACACTGGGTGAACAAACACATTTGCTTTCTTTGCTCACCGAGTGAACTGCTTATAGTCTATGTCTTGCATTTACTTTCCCCACTCTGAATGAGCGTGACTAGCTGCAAAAAAACAGTGACTGATGGAGCTCCCTCAAATACTTGCGCTGACTCCTTCGTGAGGATGGTTGAGGCCACAGAAACTTTTCCTTTGCAGTCCTAAAATCCAGACAGCAACTTTGTTGGTAGAAAGAGAAGCTTTCCAGCTCTTCATGAGGTTCTTGGATTTATTTCTTAGCTAGAATGCTGTCTTTTCATTCCTCTTTTATGTTATCCACTGTAGTATGAAAAACAAGTGATTCTCAACTATTGATGACTCTAAGCATTGTTTGAAACTATATATTCCTATAATAGCTTACTTTCTGGAAAAGATCCATATATTTCCACAAGAGGATGTGATTTTTCAAACCTGCAGTTCTCTGTAGCTGCAATGGGAAATATTTGTATTCTCCCTCTCCTGTTTTGGGTTAGGAGTTTTGGTATCACTAGCTCGTGGCAGGTAGTTTGCTGATCCTCTACACATGTCACTCATAAACATGAGGAGTTTCTCTGACACTGATGTATTGCAGAGAGATTGAAAAAATATCTTACTATGAGTGCCACCAAGTGTGCTGTCAGCTGCCCATTTACTTTCAATAGAGGCTGATAATTAAAATGTTTGGCTTTCTGTTGTTTGTTTTGTGTGGGGTTTGTTTGTTTGTTTTGACTTGTTTTGTTTTCCCAAAGAGTTCTTTATTTCAAAAATGAAAGGACCATTAACTCTATGGATTTTTAGATGCTCAAATCCTACTGTGACAAGTTACTATTTAAGAGAGGAAAAGAAGTGGTGTATTTATAATGCAAAAACTCGAGGTGATGTTTTGTGAAGACATCTGGTTAGTTGCCAAATGCTGGCACATACTCTGTTCATATGTAGGGCCCAATGGTCACTAAAGTTCAGCTACAATGGAAGGTAGTAAAACTTAGACATTCCACATTGGATACACACCATGCATTTTACAGATGCTTGGGGAATGGTTTCAGTTCAGGAGAGGATAGAAAGGGCCAAAAGGTGAGGAGAATCTGAAAGATTCCCACTGCCCATGTTTTTCAGTCCTTTCTTAGGGACAGGGAATATGACTACAAAAGGGAAAAGTGTCTATTCATTAATTTCAATACATCCTCTTTTTCTTGCAAACATCCCTAGTTTCCAAACAGGTTTTGATGTCCAGATAAGATGAACTCCCTGTTATAGAAGGAGTAAGGATGTTTTGCAGTTAATGCTTGAAAAAATATTTTTGAGTTTTTGGTCTTAAAAGTTTTTTTTGCCTCAAGTGTCAGTGCTTCTGGAACACTCTGTGTTTAAGAGAGCAAAAAGGACACCATATGGAACTAGTCTGTTTACAACAAACATGGCTCAGGTAGAGCAAGTACTGAAAAGTAAATGGAATTACTCCAAAGTCACTACAGGAATAATTGCTTAGCTATATCAGAATTGAAGCTCAGAGTACTTGTGACTCTACAAGAATAACCCCAGCCGTTCTTTGGGAGAGAAAGTTTTGTGTGCTTTAATATGAAAATCAATCCCTATCCTTTCTTTTCTCAAAATATGAGAGCTTTGAAAACAGAGTGATTACCAACTCCACCTTTACACAAGAGCAGTATCAAATATGTACTTGGATAGCTGTGGTTGTGTAATGAACACCTAACCCAAGCGTTGTTGGAAAGTCACCCAAAGACATCGATCTGTATGCTCTGTTAACACCCTGACACAGGAGACAATTTCCCAGTGCTAGAAACTGGGATTACACACTAGTCATCTTCCCAAGAGAAAACAAGGAAAACCCTTGGATTAATACTTAATACTAAAAAAGAAAAAAAGAATCTAGCTGTAAAACTGTGGTTTGGGTCCAGGTTCCTTACCCCTGTTTGTTTGGTTTTGTTTTAATATTAAAAAAAGTATTGTCAGATACATATATGGTTATTTTGTGTTCCATTAGCATAACTCAGATTTCCCCATGCTGTTACTGTGAGATAATTCCTCTGGCATCAGTGGGATATTACTTTTGATTCCCCAAATGCCAATCAGATAAGTTCATCTCACATTTTATTTTCCCTTTATCTATCTTGTTTTCTAATGACTTTCTATATTTAAAGCATAGGTAGCAAAAAATCTTTAAAATATGCTGGTTTGTAGGAGATTTTATCTTAATACCATCAATGAGAAAACTTTTTCTCACCAGATTCTGCCTAATTGTAGCTATCCCCTGTACTGGAATATCTAATTATCATAACATTGTTCACCATTTACTCTCAGTGCAATTGTATTCTTTTGGCATTTATGAAACATTAGGTAGCATTTCTCCGTTTAGTTTTGTCATCATCCATAGTTCTCAGTCTGTACTATTGAGTTATATAAATCTTTATTCAAGATTAAAACCCCCACCCTCTTGGACTACATGAATAATAGTAGTTTTTAGGTCTCTGTTTATATATTCAATAAATCAATTAAAAGATAATCTGAGAAGGCAGAATGTGAATCATGTTCCTACATTTGATTGATTTATACCTCTTAGTTCTTGGAACAGATAAAATAAACAGAAATATCCTGAAGAAACATCCCTTTGAAAGAGGTCTGGAGATGGCTAAATTGTTGAATTAAGCACATATAAATATAAAAAGTCACGTTAATCAAATTGTCATCTGCTTCTCTTTTGGCCTAGAGAATCCTCTGGTGTTTCACTTGTAATTAATTAATGTAAATCTTTGCCTATTTGTTTTTCATTTTTCAATATATTAAGCAAAGTGTGAAAATTGAAATTTTAATTAATATATAGCTGGAACATCCCAGAGAAAACTAGTGACAGCCTTTGAATCTGTTTTCAGTTGTAAATGTTGGACATTACATCCAGATTATATGTATATAAACATTTCAGAAGCTCAAAATCTAAAGCATAAATGAAGTCATTCAATCATGTGGTTGATTACTGTTCAATTTACCACAGGTCTAGCCTTTTCTTTATGTACATTAGATACTTCTTTGATGTGGCTATGAAAGTTCCCTAAACGATTGATTTTTATTTGCTGGAAGATCACTGAATTCTCTGTGAGTGATCAAAATGCTGCCTTTTATGCCTATAATTCAGTTTTGCTGATTATTTTTTACAGTTTGCTTTTGACATTGCTAATTTGATCTGTCTTATGTCATGGGATTTTTATTTTTTTTTAACTCAAATTCAATTTCCTTGTGAGGAAATCCATAAAGCATCCTTCTCCCTGCAGAACAACTATAAGTTGACTCCTTCAAGACCACATATAAATCACTCTTACAGGAAGATACTGCTCACTCAGAGAAGTGATTTGTTAACACTTTAACTTTGTGCCATATTATACTACCATCTTTCAGCAAATACCTCCATCTAAAATATGAATTCTGCCTTGTAGGTTGATGGTACCATGGACCAGTATTTATGAATAGTAACTTCTCTTTTTTGACGTCAAGCATATGATGACTTCAGGCCATGTTGCCTGATGCTACTCATTTAATCATTTTTAGAATCCTGGCCCACAACCAGCCTTAGATGAGATGTTATTTTTGACATAAGAATTGAATATCCTTGCCATCTTAATTTTGCTTTGTAGTATTTGTACTAGGATGTTGTGTTGCATAAAGGTTGAAAGGACCCTTAGATGGCCCAGACAACGTACATGCTACAGGTGAAATGCATGGTAGGGGAGGAGAGTTACAATCTTTGAAATGGGGGAATAATTCCACTGACAAGCAGGAAAATATTTCATGCTTAAAGGACTGCAACAGAAAAGAGGCCCTTGAATCTGGCCTTTGCTCCTGCAGTAAAGTGGAGGGGAAGTAAATTTTATTCCAAATGTATTTCAATTTAATAAACATCTGTCATGTGTATTTAAAACTGCTGTTTCAGGGTTGTAATTATATCATCTGAAATAAGTCCTCCTCAAAAGAGAATTGAAGTGACAGGCTGAAGAAAATGAAACATGACGTTGCTCATTCTCCTTTCGTCCTAGAGCTAAAATATAAATTAATTTTCTTCTTCTTGTCAGAAAGTATTTTAATTGGAAATTAATTTTGATTGCAGTTTTCAGAGAGGAATGGGATTCTTCCCACTGTGTGCGTACTGAAGTTGTTCAGTGTCTCCATAATATTTGACTAAATTCATCATTTGCAGATTTTTTTAACTGGTTGACAGCTGTACTGGTAGTTTGAAAGAAGCTTACAAAATTGTAAAAACCTGAGATAAACAGAAAGATTTCAACCTTTTTTGTTTTGTGTTGTTCCTCAGCACCTTTGCATACTGCCATGTTGTGTTTGTTGCTATGGTTACCTGCTTGTTGGGAGAAATGAATATTTGATATTAGCAGTAACTAGACTGTAAAAATTAGATATGCTGCTTCAGTTCAATTTAGGTTTATCACATTTTTTTTTACAGATGAATTTCCTTTAAAAATGTCAAAGAAAAGTTACAGAGCCATATTCTTATGGGAGGTACAAGTCTCTATAGCCCTGTAAGTTCATTCACACTCATTCCACAGTCCTCTGATGAACTAAAAGATCCTAATTAAATTTTCTTCCAATATACTTTCACTTTGAGCTTTCAGCCCTCCTATAATAGGAGTTTCTCCTATTAATATCTTATTCTGCATATCACAGAGGACAAATATAGTCATGCCATGGCCAGCCCAGATGGTGGCTTCCTGTGCTGAAGCAGGGAGACCCAGCCTACAAGAGATCAGATAGAGGTGTTTGGTGTAATATCTCACTTCTGAATTATTTCTGGTTTGGCATAATGCTTCTTTGATACCTGATTCAGCTGTCACCAGACAGCGAAGCACCAGAAGGTACAGGAATGCAGCTCTAAATAGCTATGCAGGTTAACAATTCAGAGGTAGTCTCACATTAGAGAGGAGAAAAGTCTGAGTGGTAATAAAAAGAATATGTGTGTTTATTAGAGAAATTACAAGTTTGAAACCATTTCTACTTTGACATTTCCCTCAGCACTTTAATGTGCACATGAAAATCTTTGGCAGAAAGAGTGACTTAAGGAAACATGTCGCCCTGAGACATGTTTTCATGCAGTGCTCTCTCACCCGTGAGAAGTGACAGAAATCCTGTTGGCTGCAGTGTCTTTCATTACGCTGATTTTTGAGTCGTCTCTGTGTCCTTTAATTAATGTATCCTTGATAAAATGCAAAGCTTACAGAAGAGACAAACTGAAGAGAGATCAGTTTCCCTTGAGGATTCTTACCTTTTAAATGAACCATGAGTGATAGATGGTAAGTGCTGAAATGAGATTGAGAGGTTTTAGGGGAATTTGTCAAAAGCGTATCTCTAATATCTGTAAGTCCAGAGATTTTGACTAATGTGATTAAATGTTTGAGAATACAAGAGAAAGACAGTAAATAATATGCTCATGGTAATAAAAGTCTGATTTTTGGCTTTCTTGAGGTAACTAGAGAGTGTTCTCTCCGCTGATTCCTGTGTCAGACTTTGCAGCAGGCCCGGGGCTGCTGTGCAGCTGAACAGGGGAATCAGAGGTAGCAGGGCTTTTTGCTGACTCTTGACATCTCACCATAGCCTAATCATAACATTGTCATCACATTCCTGCCTTAAAGGAAGAATAATCACCAGGCTCTGGACACTGCCATTGCCCCACTTCTGAAGGTAGCACTTGCAGATAGCAATAAGTAAAAGCATTCCTTTTATTAATGGGGCTGAAGAGATGGTTTTAAGAGGTTCAGAGAAGTGTGGTTCGGTTCAAAAATTGCAGCACTTCAAAAGAGATTTTTTTTTTCAAGCCTGCTTTTTCTGTGAGAACTGAAAGGGTCTAAATCAAATCAGAAAGTTTTAGAAACTTAGGAATTTGTTTGTTTTGGGCTGTGCTTGCACCAAGAGCTAGTGGCGAGGCAGGGTGTGCTGTTACAAAAGAGTGATGCGACTTCCCCCATCCACTTGTCTGACTCATGCTTCAAGAGAAGGGCTTTCCTACCTCTGTCTTCTGTGCTAGATCTCTCCATGCATCTCTCCAGTCCTTATATCTGATTCAGTAAGAGAAGCTTGCTGATTTTTGAATTTGAAGAGAAGTTTTCTGGGTTGCTGAGTTGAATCAACTCCCAGAAAAACCTGTTGCCTCCCCAGGCTGTCACTGGGATGGAACCATGTGGCTGAGCAGAGCGATGGGAAGTACAGCTTTTCTTTTTCAGCAGTGGTGAGCCATTCCTTAGCTCAGCTGCTTTGGGTCACCCCCTTCCCTAGGTCCATGACTTACTGTCACTTATGTACAGTTTTAGTGATACAAATTGTTCCTTCTTTCTAGCATGCATAACGCCTAGAAGTGCATGCAGAAGCCCAGTATACAGATTGCATTTAACAGTGTTGCACAGAAGTTTTCAAAACATCCCCCCTCCCCCCAAAAAACCAAACAAAAAAGCCCCAAACCACTAAAATGCAGCAAAGCCTCAAGAGTTATGCTTCGTTTCATCCAGCAGCAGAACAGCAGATAAGGCTAGCAAAACACTTTCACCTCACTGGGTAGCAGTTGTAATATATCTCCGATTATACTGCACTCTCAATTCACTGTACGTGGCTCTGGCTTTGTAAAGTGCATTGATTTCCTCCCGAGTAGGGAATGACACAGCTGAAGGCACTTTCCTCCTTGTAAAATAGGCCCTCAGCACTGTGTCCTCATTGGCAATATGGCTCTTCTTCCCAGAGAATAATAGGAATTTCTTATGCACTAGAAAGCTCCACTACCAGTGGCCTTAAGCTTGCAGGGGATTTTGCATCTTGCCTAATTTGTGAAGGAGTGGGTGAGTTTTTCCCAAGAACTGTCTTTGGGGATCAGGAAATCTTTAGAATTCAGTTCACTGGAATTCAGTACACTGGAAATAAGGAGGACTTGCAATTTATTGATTAACAGGGATCTGTGAACAAGCAATTCTGAACTGCTTGAGTACATACAGCTTTATAGATCTGTAGAAGTACATATGCTTTTTTCTTTTTTTTCTTTTTTTTTTTTGCATTGAGAGTTCTTTGAAAGACTGACTTGCCTTTAATTAGAAAACAGGACATGGATTTTCATGTGATTATGTTGTGGCTGTCATAGGTTAGCATGAAGGGCCAATCATATCACAAGGCAAAGTGTAGGTAGGATTAAATCAAGCTTTTACTTAAGTAGAGACAAAAATGGAGGCTCACAACTTGATTCGAGGGAATAAGTAACCTTTAAAAAAAAATAAAATCAAGATTTAAGGCTGTGTAAATGAACAGAATTTCTTTTCATCTGTAAAGCAGGTCTTGTCTCCTTCCAGGTGAAAGGAACAGAATAATGACTACCCGGGTTCAAAAGGTTTTAATACAAACTCTTGTCTTTTTAGGTGCTTTCCACTAGCATCAATGTATCATCTTGTTATTTTTCCCTGTAGTTCATGTATCATATTTAGTTTATCAGCCTCTGTATGAGGCAAAGAGGATTCAATTACATGATCTGACCTGTCAGTGTTATTTTTAGGAGGCAGAGGGTTTTGATGACTTGATCTTAGTGACTTGGTAGGTTACTCCTACTTCAGGTGATAGGATTTAATTTAAACTGCAGATGTTTGTTTCCAATAGATAAAGTAAGTTATGTTTTTCTTTCTTTATCCCTGCAATGATGGAAAGAAATACCTAATTTTTGTTTCATGAAGATGGAAGGCAGGAAACTGACACAGATTTTGGAATATAAATTAGGAAGTTATATGACATTTTGAGGAAATGCATAAGCAGAAGATGCTTTGTGCTCTAGTTGGAGCAAAGCCTGTCTTTTCCAAACCTATCCAGGGAAGCTAAATCATATACAATGAATTATAATTCAGAGTATTACTGATAAATATTTTAAGTTTCAATAAATAGTAGTGAGAAAGGTAACTTTCTAAATACTTCCATATTTTATGTACAGCTCATGTCAGAAAATTATAGCCAGTATCTTTAGAACAAATCATCCAGTGCACCATGGAAAACATACTGGAATATTTAATATTATTTTAAACATATTTTTCACCCAGTTATAAATATTGGAGGAAACTGGAAAAGCATGTTGTAGCATTCTGCATAAAAAACCCTATTCATATGTGGGCATAACAGTGACCACTCAAAGACATGACAGCTGATTTAAAATTTGTAGGCAAAAAAGAATCTGTTACAAATAGAAAATAAAGGCTAAGAATTCTAGGAGAAAATAATGAATGGCAAAGAAAATGAGTAGGAAATACAAGCTGTTCAAGAATTGGTAAAGGGATTCACAGTACCTTATGGAGGCTTTTCAGCAAGATGTGCTCCCAATGAGGAAAGAGCATCTCAGGTATGTTGCATAGTCCATAGGCCTGTATCTTTCTGCTGATATATGGTGAGCCAGACTGTGCTTAAAAACATTAGAAGTTAGGAGCCCTCTCCTCACAGACCTGAGGCTTAGGTAACTACTCTCATCAACTACTGCAAAAAGGGCAGCATGGGAAAAGTTAGAGGGGAAAAAAGAAAAGACCCCAGGACAAATTGTGTTTTGCATGATCATTTCCTCTCTCTGAAATACTGCTGTGCAGCTTTTATTGTGCAAACATCTGGAGAGGTACAAATACGTGTTTTCAAAATCTCAATCTCATGAATTCTGGTGAAAATAATTCTAGGATTTGCTTCTTCATTTTGGCTCAGTGCACATCTGAAACTCCGAAGAGAGCACAGATTTTATTTCTGTGGTACATGGATTATATTATCTAATAGCAATGTCTGTCATAGCAGCAAAGAATAACAACATCCTTACCAGATAAAACGCAATGCTTCATCTCCAAAGAGCCTCAGCCAGTCACATAATTCATAGCTTTGTTTTTTGTCTACTTGTAAATGATTCATGAACACTTCTCCTGCTACTGTCTGCATCCATTTGGTTCTTAAGTAACATGAATTAAGAAAAGTGTGTTTAGTTGCTGTTCCTATTCCATTTTTGTTGTTGAATATTTTTCTCATGTTGCTAGCCTGGGAGCTGGCTAATGCAGAGCCATCCATTTCTGCTTTCACAGAATTCTGCAGTAAGTTGTGTGCTGATATCAGTGGACACTGACCAAGAAAAGCAAAACTAAGATTTATGTGTTTGTTCAGTCTTTTCCTGCAGTAGGGAAAGCCTCAAATGGCCTGTCTACACATCTACCTTTTCCTGGGCAATCCATCTCTGGAAACATTCTTTCATATGTATAATTGTCTCCTTGGGAGGACCAGAGACTCCTGTGCTGGTGGCACACTGATTTATTCCTCTGCTAATCCTTGTGTGTTTGGCCACATCATACTGTGGTAGCTGGTCCATTAGAAATTTATATCTTGAAATAATAACTGGATGGATCATGACAGAACAACAACAAAAAAATGGCTTTGAACTATTTATCTTAAAGCTGTTTTCTCATCTGCTTCTATTTATTTTCCTTTTTCTTCTAGATTTCTAGTCTGATAAATAGTAGCTTTTCAATGTCTCTAACCTTCTGATGCATTTCTCTTTTTCAATGAACAATATGTATTTAAGAAAATCATACATACTTTTAAAAGAAGTTTTCAATACCAGTGAGGCTAAAGAAAAAATAGAAAGGAATGCACAGGAGTTAGAATTGGATTAGGGTATTAATAAAACATACTTCAGCTAGCCATGCTGGCATACATTAGAGAAAGGCTATGGGCAAAACAGAGAAGAGAAACAGAGGCAGGGAAATTTGTAGAAGACAACGAAGCGCAAAAATTAAGCTGTTGAGTTAGGATTTTGGCTAGTTCACTTGGGTGTATAGTATTTATTAGTAACAGAATGGAACTGTATAAAGAAAAATAGCCAGGAATGTTTTCTAGCAAAGATTAAACTATGAAATTACCTTCTAAATAAATGTTCACAGGTATACTTTGAAGTAGAACAGAAAAAGAACCAACGACTTCCATGTGCGTGCTATAACAAAAAATCCATTTATGAACCATGTACTATTCAGAAAAAATCATTTTCAGGGTTCAAAATGTTTCATTTCCTGCATTTAGAGGTGTTTCTTAAAGATGTATTTTGAAGTAAATGGACAATTTATACAGCATGGCATCCTACTTAGTTTTGAATCTTCATTCATAACTTTAAACACAAAGTTTCAAAACCATCAAGCAAGTAATAAAAAAAGGAATATGTATTTTAAAAGACCTATTAAAATAAGACCTTTAAGGAAGGTACAGGATAAATCAGATCAGTAGATAGCAGTGTTCCTCAGGTGTGGGGGGAATATCAGTGCATGTAAGGGAGAAGTAAACAGGTGAAGAGCATCTGTGCTATTTCTGGAGAACCCTGATGACTTTGGTGAAGAACAGTTCATTTCTGAATATCCAGATGTTCATATAATAAGGTGCTATTTAAATTTAGCACAAGCTTCCCTCTATCTCTTTAGATAGCATCCGACTTTTGAAGTCTTTTAAAAGATATAAATTGAGGGATTCAGAAAAAAATGCAATCAACACATATAAGCGTGTGGCAGAAGAATAGAAGCAAGAAGGGGTTTAAAATGTTATTTTATCCACATTGTTTTAGATTTTGTGAGTCATCCAAGCTTCTTCTCTACTGTAGAAAATTGCTTCAGAAATTGCTCCAGGCAGTTAGCTCAAAAATCATGTTTCCAGATTTGTTCATAGACTTACTACACTTGTTCACATCTGCTCTCTCTAAATGGACACTAACAAATACTCTGGTTTTAGTCCCAGGCTTTGAACTTAATCAAGGGGCAAGGTGTTCTGAAATCTAAGCTTTTTTTTTTTTTAATATAAATACTTGTGAGGCTCATAGTAAGGAATTCTTCAGTTATCAGCAAATGAGCTCCCAGTATGGTGGAAAAATTGATGGTGATAGTACTGGAAAGTAAAAATCTGTTAAGTCTAGTGCCTGGAATCAGTAACTGCCTGAGTTGCATAAACAAAACCAACTGATTAATATTTCAAGCTTCTAAAAATATATAGGACATAATGAGGGATTCCGTGGAAACAGAAACTGTAATTTATTTAATAGCATTGAATATTCCTGTGGCTATTGTTGGAAGAGTGGGCTGGTAGCTGATCAGCACAGCATGCATGTCCGAGCCTAACAGTAAGCCCAAAGACACGTTCCTCCAGAAGGCACACAAAATCTCTGGCCAGTGTAAAGCACTTGCTTAGTGGGCATTTTTCCTTCCCTAGCAAATATGAAGTTAACCCAGTCAAAGTGAGGTATGATGAATAGAATGAATTATGCCTCCTCTGGGTGAGACCATGTGGCAATAGGATGCTGAACATCAGAGACTGGAGGCAAAAATTCCCATCCAGATGGGTAAAATTTTCCTCCATATTTAACTGACTAAATAAATAGTGTCAGAGATTAAAAAAGTACTTTACCAAGGGGTGGGAGTGCTCAACGCGTTTGAGCTTAGATTGTTTTCCACGTAGTAGTGAAGGAAAGATTTTAGAACCTCATTTTGGACAACAGGAATGTCAGATTTGGTTGCACTGGCTTAATCTTAGCTCTCTCATGAAAAGGAAATGGCAGTAGAGTGATCACATCACTATTCCAGCTCTAAGCAGAAGGGAAGTCATATTTTTAAAATACAATTTACATTAAAATATTCCTCAAAGATGTGCATTACAAATACAAAGGATATCAAATGGGCTAATAGAAGGAGGAAGACAGAAATACTTTTTATTACATCCCCTTTAATCACAGGAAAACCCATTTTCAGCTTATTAGATATTGATATGCAGAATGATAGGTTCTCTCTAGTTCAAATAGGTGTTTCATCTGAAGACACCCCACTCTGTAGCCTGTAGTTCACTTGACCTGTTCCTTTTACACACATCTTAGCAGATAAGGGAATAATAGAAAAGATTTGAAAAATGTTTACCTAGAAAAAGCATACTGAACTCCTAGATCACAGGCTTAAAGACAACTTTCATGAGTACAGTGTGTTTATTTTACTACTAGCTGAAGTCTTTTGAATCTTTGCTTCATCGACAAAATGGAAATTTGTTAAACAGCAGGCATTTCTAATTCAGATTAGTCCGGGCCCCTGGCAGATCAGAACCTGTTTTTCTTTTTTCCTTTTTTTTATTATTATTTCTTTGTGTACAATGTCTTTGTAAACAGCAAATATGGAAGCCATGACTATCTTATGTCACAGAGGTAAGAGTATGCTCAGCTTGTGTTCCCGTATAGAGATCCCACCCCTGTAGCAGCAGTCTGTGAGAACACAGAATATTCATGGTTGGCAAGGACCTCCTAGACCATGGAGTTCAACCATACCCATAACAAAAAAAACACCTAAAAAAAACCCCCAAAAACCCTCATCAAACATGACTTCAAAACCACAAAATAACCCCGTCATGCCTGCCACTAGAGCATGTCCTGAAGCACCAGGTCTGCCCATTTCTTAAATGCCTCCAGGGATGTTGACTCAACCACCTCCTTTGGAAGGCCTTTCCGTGCCTCAGGACTCTTTCTGTAAAGAATTTCTTCCTAATATCCAATCTAAACCTCCCCTGCAGCAACTTCAAACCATTTCCTCTGGTTCTGTCAGTAGCTACTAGGGAGAAGAGACCAACACCCACCTCTCTCAACCTCCTTTCAGGCAGTTGTAGAGGGCAAGGAGGCCCCCCCTCAGCCTTCCCTTCTCCAAACTAAATACACCCATTTCCTTCAGCCTCTCCTCAAACGACTTGTTCTCTG
Organism: Chloroceryle aenea; assembly: GCA_013399075.1. Lineage (NCBI taxonomy): Eukaryota > Metazoa > Chordata > Aves > Coraciiformes > Cerylidae > Chloroceryle > Chloroceryle aenea. The sequence continues at coordinate 927,905 of VWZY01011396.1, read as the reverse complement.
AACCCCTCTTGGGCTTGGTAGCTCTCCTCTGGACACTTTCCAGCATCTCAGTGTCTTTCCTATAATGAGGGGCCCAGAACTGAACACAGTATTCGAGATGAGTTTGTTATTGTACATTAGAGAGCCATTCTGTATCCCCAATTATTGTGTAGAATTATTTGAGTGGATGAAGAGTTGTTCTTATAGATGTCATTTTCTGTGGAACAGACACAGTAAGACTGTTGTACACAGGGAAAGTTTTCTGGGGCTGAGGTCTCAAAATGGTGAGTCTTGCATCAGGATGGAATTTAACTGTCAGAATGGGTCTCTTCTTCCTGGACTTGAGCCATTGTGATTGTGTGGTCTTCAATTAAAACTTAGCATGCACAATGATAGTGATCCCTATTATTTAACAATATGTGCAGATTTTACATCATCTTTATGTAACTATACATTTGTGCTACATTTATTTATGCTCTATTTATTCTGCTCATCATACTTGGTGCTCAAGTTCAAAAAGCCCCTTATTTACAAAAGGAATAGTTTGGATCATTGCAAATGTCTTTCTGAGCATTGCAAATACTGGGAAACCAGTGTGCTCATGCAGTAGTTACATAAAAGTAGTCCTTCAAATTTACTAAATCAGTAGGATTAAGCTAATATGTAAAACACAGCAGAGAGGTTTAAGATAAAACAAGAAAATGCATTCAAGACAACTAACCCTTAAGCCAATTATAGTGAAATCCAAGATGTATTTATCTGGCTGCGTAAGCCCTGGCTCAAGGTGATGGTAGTTATGCAAACAAACACAGTGTGTTACTGAAGTATAAAACACATATATGTGTACCTCAGATTTTAGTCCTCTTTGAGGTTTGTGAATTCAGAAAGAAAGAATTCTTTCTTCAGAAAGAAGACTGAAGCAAAGGAGTGAAATGTCTAACTTTTGGACAATGTAGCCTGAACAGTTCTTAGCTGAACAAAGAACTCGTGACACAAAAAAATACACATCATTTTCCTGGATATTAACGGAGGAAAAGCTGGTGCCTTGTTATCTACATGTAGGTAATAAAAGAGAAGAGTTTAGGAAGAAGAAAAGAGCTTTGAGTTTTGCAGAAGTTTTAACCACACCTAGTTAAAGATGGTGGCAGAGCCTGTTCTTACACTCTTGACCTAAGTCAAAAGCACAAAACGATTGCTGTGAGTAAAACCCCACCCCATTTATATTAAAAAAATTGAAACAAGTCAAAAAAAAAGAAACTAAAACCTTTTTCCTTTCTCTAGCAATGAGAAGGCTTAGGTTACACCTGTCCAGAGGAGTAAGGATGTTGGATTCAGCAGAGATTCCTTACGTTACATTTATGGTAGGACTGTAAGCTGCCTGCCCATTTGCTGCCTCGGAGCCTCAGGAGCAGGCAGGGTGATGCTGCAGGAGTGCAGGTGCCAGGATTTCCAGGCATGTGGTTGGTGAAATCAGTGGGGCTTGGGCAGAGGAAAGCAGAAGCAGGTTTTGGGTCTTAGTCCATGGCTCAGCATTCACAGCCAGGGCATGTGTAGGCAGATTCTTATACTTAATGATTTTCTTCTATCCACTGTTGTTCTGATTTGTATTTGCTACTGCACTTCTTTATAGGTTACCATATATCTTTCATTCCCTAAATAAGTATTCTGCCCCATGGAAACTGCTGCTTTTCTTAATTGATTCTGTTAATTAGGGTGCCAGAAATGCTGGTTCTCTGAACTGAAATGTTGGAAAACACTCCCCTTTTCATGACAATACTATTTTGAACCTTTTTTTTTCTTTTTGCCATCTGAGACTGCATGCTGTGTTTATAGTATTTTTTGAAAAAAAAATACAAAACCAAACCCAACCAACCAAGTAAATGAAAAAACAACCAAACCAAAAAAGAAAAACCAGGCAAGTTGAGAAGAAATACTTTACAAGCTTGTAAATTCTCATGAGGCTTTTCATAGAAACCTTCTCCTTCTTAGAGACTGTTAGATGGGTATGCTTATGAAGGGATTTTATTCAACTGCGTTGAGAGAGAGAATTTCAGGTCTGTCCCAGATACTTCTTACCTTCCCAAAACTTCTGCACGGCCTGATTTTTAACTGGGCCACTTGAATTCTTGTTAACTTCAGTCTGTACAACAAACAAAACACAGGAGACAAAATCATTTTTTGAAGTCATTTTAAGCATGGGAAGTTTAGTTAAAGGGTAGAAAGCATCATTAATTTTATCAGGCCATATAAGCAGAAGGAAAAATAAGTCTAAATAATAGAAAGGTCAAAATCGTGGGTATCTATAGTTATTAGCAGAGCTTTATGGGGCATTAAGAATTGATATTCCCTGATGACTCCTAAACCTATTTTTATAATTGACAAATAAATCTAATCACTTGCCTTATAGCCATGATCTTTTTTTTTTTACTTTATTTCCCTAGAGCTAAGCACTCTAGATGTTGAAAATTATATTTCATCCTCAGAACTTTTATAATTGAAAGTGATACCTGGGCTTCCATTTGAACCTTCATTCATCTTGAACCTTTGATGTAGTAATTTGGGAAAGCTAACATCACACTTTTGTAGCTGTTTTAGGCTCTACAGGACTAAGAGGGGAAAAACCACCATTTTTGGTATTTTGGTGAGCTCACGTGGGGCTTATGAAGAGTGTAGACCTGGTGAGTAAGAAGAATTTGGATCCCATTTTCAGCACCGAAATGTACTGAGGTTTTCTTAGATGACCAACACTGAATATGATCTGTCATGTGCTTAAGGACTGCAAAATGATTGTCCTCTGTTGAAATTTGGTTATGAAGTAACCACTTGTGAAGCTGAGTGTGGCAGCTCAGTTGAATGCCCAGGCCTGTATATGCATGGCCCTTGCTAACTTGCTCCATCTAGGGGATACTTTACATAATTCATGTTTTCACATCCACTTTAAGCCTTTTAAGTCTTAACAGCATTTAAACTGGACTTACACTAGTGTAGTGAAATAAAAATTTCACCCGTAAACAGCAAAAATCTACTTTATTTATAGAACAATATGATCATAGCACTTGCTTTACTTACTGAGACCTGGTTTACCTGGCAGTATTTAGTAAATGTATAAAACTAATTTTCTTATTTGAGGGTCTGACTTCAAAAAACCCAAACCCTTTAAGCAGGATCCCCACAGCAGTGTAAACTCTGGATGTTTGAGGATGATAATGCTAGAAAATACTGTATTCATACACACTCTCTGGTAAGAGGTGTCAGATCCATTCCCAATCCAGCTGATTCTTTCCCTGAAAGCCATATGGTGCTTCCATTGGTGTCAGCTGGAACTATGCTGCTGTTCAAAGGAGTGCATGTCCCTTGCTGTGCTGGTGGGTTTTGTGCTTTCTGAGGTTACTGGGTCACCCAGGGAGGCCAGCCAGTAAGACTGTCTTTTAGATGAGGATGTGGCAGCTGAAATGCAGGTAGTTTGCACAGGTTAAAAATGCATGGTGAAACCAGATGCAGATCTGATTGAGCAAGGAAATGGGACTTTTTGATTGTAATGAGGGAGGCAGGACAGTGACACTTTCTTCAACTTCCAGTGCTCTGCACTAGCACTTAATTCAAAATAGTCCCTTCTGTTTAGACCCTCTCTAGGGTCTTACCCAACCCTGCTAGCCTTGTATGTACAGTCATTTCCCCCTCTGCTCCAGCCATCACCTCCTTAGTGCCCTTGCCATGCAAGTGCATAGCCTGGAGTCACACTTTCCCCTGCCCTCACCAGGTTTTGAACTTTTTGTCTCTCTTTTTGGATGAGTGAGCTACTTGCAGGCTTGGCATCTTCCTTGGATTCACTTCTGGCCACATCTCTGTGTGTGCTCTCCTTGCAATGCTCTCTCTTAGACACCGAAAATACAACTTGCATTGTCTTGCAATGAAAACAGAAAATTACTTTTATTACTCATTTCCAGTCCTTTGCTGCAGCAATCCATTATGAAAGAACCACTAAAACTAAAAGGACAAAAAGAGCAGCTAAACTGAAATCACAGCTACCATTCAGCATTAATGACTGCTTCCAAATTATTCTGCTGTTTGTGGTCCCTCTTGTTCAGGATTTCCCAGGTGCTTGCCCCATAGTGAGGGTACCTTTCAGTGCTGCTGAGAGCAAAAGGAGCATTGTATATTTTATCTGTGATACTCCTCTGTACCACAGATGGGGAAGATGAAGGAGGAAGGATGGAAATATTGAACGTCTAGCCCAAAATCATCTAGGAAATTTGAATTAATAAAATTTACTTAAAACACTGTTAAAAGAAAAATATAAAAGTAAAACTCAAGTATGCTTACACCATTTTCTAAATTAGACCCTGTGATTAACAATTTTCTCTTTTAAATGCCTTACAGATGTTTAATGTTGTGATTAATATGAAAAGAGATTAGTGGCTTCTTGCATTATTTTATACTTTTACAGTTCAGCTTTTTACTTAGGCCGTGCAGTAAGTCAACCACAATGGAGAAATGAGTACTTTGGAGCATATTTCCCATTTGTCTGGCAGTAAAACTGCACCTGCACAAGTTAGGCCACCATTTTGAAAATGAGTGTCCATGACTAGAAAATTTGGCTGAAAGTCTTAGGAGAAAGCTTTTTGTGCAGCTTTGTTTTTTAGCTCCTGCTTTAGCTGGGTTAGAAATCTCACACAGTTCCTTGTGCAGTAGGCATCAGCAGTTGTTGTTGCTTTAGATGTGGGCAGGCTAGGAGGGGTAATAATTATTAAATTTAATCTTTTGTATCACTGGTGCAGATGTAGATGTAAGTTGTCTGCTTCAAGAGATGATGGCATTGCTGTAAAAGGCAGGTACTAGTTTCAGTGTGTGTGGTACAAGGTTTTTGATGCGAGGCATAGCTACATATTTTATAGACTTCATTTAGAAATCAAAAGTGAAAAGTCTGAGTACATGTCTGTATGTCTCAAATATTTATTTGTCATCCCAACTACTGCTTAGTTGAAACATTTGGAGCTTCTCTATCTGATCCCACAAGATGTCCCATAAAAGTGTTTTGCCTGTGGGTATCAGTATCTATATGCAACACAGCTGTTACGCTCAGCAGCGTGATAGATTCAGCTTTTATGAACATAATGAAATGGAATTTTTAAATGCAGTAAAAACAGACATAAGATGGCACATCAAACAGAGTAGAGTCCGTCTGTGTTCTCCCTTTCAGAAGCTCTGTACACTTCTGTCGCTTTCCGAAATGAGAACTGCTCAGGAGATTCTGCATCCTACTTTCAGCATGCTGAAACAAGGGCTGCTCTGCTCTGCACAAATCAAATCAGGCTGAATTGCATATTAATCTGAGCCCCTTTAGCAATGCTTGCCACTCAGCGAGGCTGTAACACTTTCATCCTTGCACAGAATGTGCTGTCATAATTGGTTTGTGTTAGGTGTTAGAAACATCTTGTGACTGAATGACCTGTAACTAATAAGAAGCAACGCTCAAATGAAATGAAGGTCTTTGTCTTCCAAGCACTATACAAATGGGTTCCATCTGGCAGTAGAGTGACTTAATGTGTGATTTATGTTGGACTCTCATGTGTTGCAGGGTGTGAGATTTCAAGAACCTCATCAGAATGCAGGGGTTCTTACAGCAACTTTTGAACCTTACTGGAAACTTCAAAGACAAAAGTTTAATTAGGAAAAAAAAAAAAGAAGAAGAAATTTCAGATTAGGAATTTTAAGAAAAGTTGAAGTACACTAGGACAGAGAAGATCTTTGCTATCCTGTTTAGTTTTCAGTGATTATCTGATTCAGCATAACGATGAAGTAGAGACTGTTAAAAAATGAAAGCCAACAGTGACATCATTAAAATATTCACCTAGAAAGCTCTCTCTGTGCTTCCATATAAGGATTGAACCTCAGTCTGTTTTTAATGAGACCATATTGGTGTTGAATTTTTTTTCTTGATACATATTTCATTGAAACTGGTGCTTTCCAATTAAATTGATGGTCTTGAAAGATCAGTGTTTTCTGATTAAAAACCTGTTTAATAATAAATCTACAAACTGGTTATAATGAGAACAAAAATTGTGTCTTATGCTTTGGAGGTCCTAGTAGTTTCAGACAGTAAAAATGGAAAAATGTTTCTTGAAGTGAATGGAATACTTCTTGCTGTCTCACGTTCAAAGTGAACGTGATCAGCACATTAATTTGTACTTGAGGGATCACTTCTAGCTTCACAGCTGCTGATTGGCTTTAACACAGTTTGGTTCTGACACCCACACTGGCTTTGTTTCTCTTTTCTCTCATTCTGAGTTCCTCGTTCCCTCATTCTTAAGGTTTTTCATAGTAACCCCTTGGGGCAGGAGATGTTTCTGCTGTATTTGCTTATTCTTGGGTGGGAACAGTGCGATTGGTTAGTGCGGCAGGTTGGCAGCTGAAGGGGATGCTGTGTGATTGCCTTCTCTTGTTTCCTTCACACTGTGATCCAGGGAATGTGGGGTTGAGAAATGCAGCTGCAGGAGCAGAGCAGTGACAGGAGGGTTTTTCTTTCTCTGGGGAGAGCAACGAAGTGTGTTCGTTTGAGAACAGAGGTATGAGGAGTGTGGGAATAAAAGAAAGACAGCAAGCTGAGAGCTGCTCGCGCAGGAAACAACATGAGACACCCAAAAAGAGCAGGGAGCAAATCTCCAGCCAAGACTCGGTGATTATGGAGAAGAGGAGAATTCCTAGGAGGTCTGTGTGAGTTTGTTAGAGATTGAGAAGGTAGTGGAAGTTGCTGGAGGGAGAGCAGAATTGATACCCACCAAGAGTGCACAGGACTCAGGAGGAGAACTTTTTCTTTTCTCAAGATTTTTTTTTTTTAAACCATTTCATTCACCAAAGCTGAATTTTCTCTTTTAAAAATGAAAAACCTCTAAGTGCCCACCCACCACACATCCCAAACCATACTCTAGCTGCTACAGTTAGTATTCTGATACAGCTCAGAGATGGATGACTGTCTCAGTCCCCAGATGACTTGGGACAATATCACATCAATGCAAAGTGCACCTGCTTCTCTCAGCCATGTCAATACGATACCCAAATTATTTCTGATGGATTCACTTCTCTTTCCAGATTAGATTACTGTATTTTGTCTGTTGAGTTTCCCCTTTAGGGTCCCTGAAGTGGTAGTCTTTTCCTCTTTTGCCATTTTTGCTTCCCACCCAGGTGATTTCCCACCACAGCATGATGGGGATTGGAAGGGACCTCTGGAGATCATCTGGTCCAACCCCCCTGCTAAAGCAGGTTCATCTAAATCTGGATGCCTGCGATCAAATCCAGGTGGGTTTGGAATCTCTCCAAAGAAGGAGACTCCACAGCCTGTTGCAGGGCTCCATCACCCTCACAGAAAAGAAGGTTTTTGTCTTTAGGTAGAACTTCCTGTGTTTTAGTTTGTGCACATTGTCCTGTTGCTGGGCACCACTGAAAAGAAACTGACCCTGTCCTCTTGACTTGCGTGCATTAGATATTCATAATTTTTATTATATAATATTTTTTATCTTTTAATTGTATTCTTGAAGGAGGGTGGAGGACTGGGACTAGGATTTCCAAAAAAATATTGAAATAGCCTTATTTTCTTATCCTGTCTTCATCCCTGACCTATAAAAAGTAGAATGCCATATCTGTTCATTTTTTCCTGCTCACCATCTGTCTTCCTTTCCTCTTTAGTACAAAAATTGCAGATTAAAAGACTTGTTTTGTCACTGTCTCTTGCAGGCAGAGTGTAGTGTTAAGTAGTAATATTGCTGTTATCATGTCTACGGCTGAGACAGATCTTTAGAGGTCCTCTTCTGTCTTTACTGAGCAATGGGTTACTTGCCCTTCCTGGTGTATGTGGGGGGAAGAGCTTTGGCTGTGTGGGAGATCCAGGCAGCTTTGCTCTTACTGTGCTACTCTAGCATTTCAATCAAAAAACATTGTAGCACTTTTGTGATGAGGCTTTAGATAAAAATTGATAAATTAAATAAGAGCAGTGTAAGATTTAATTCATCTCCGTTCTGTGCACTTTTCACCATTATTAACCTAAGAAACTTTATGAGATGTACTAGTGCATGGAGCGTAGTTGCTCCATCCCAGCCTGCTGTGCTGTATTCAAATGAGTGTTCCTACAGGGCTCAGAAACAGCAGCAGAGCTTCATTAGTCAAGCCAGTACATCCAGCTGAGCTCTAGGAGACCCCTTCAGAAGGCACTTGCATTTAACTGATGACTACCAAACACAAATCATGTTGTCCAGTCTAAATCTTCAGCAGGCTGAGAGGCATATCTAAAGTTCTTCTCATATCTAAAGTATTGCAGTTCTTACTGCCATGTCTTACCTGGACCTTGTGGTAATATTCCACCTTTGGGACTGTTACTGTTGGTGCTATGAGTGTATGGAAATCTCAGTCCTGGACTAGGACCCCAGCACACCGGGTAACTCTATGTGTACAATGTAAAAACTCCTTAATGCTTCCTTTCAGAAATTATGATAAGCGTATAAGAAAAAGCCAATGAGAAATACACATACAGGTGAAGCCCTAGACTTTTGCAGCATGTTGGGTAATAGTTGTAGCATCTTGGAATATCAGGTTTTAGGGGAGGCTGGGGATAGTGACAGGTGATGCTGAGACACCATCCCAGATCCACTGAGTATTGCTTCCTGTGGCCCGGGCAGCACTGGAGAAAGCAGAAAAGCCTGCTCTCAATGCTGAGAATTAATAAATTGGATTATAATGCACAGTAATACACCCTGATACAGAAGAACCTTCTTCTTGTTCTTTAACTAGGGTTATCTTTTATTTCCTAATTTCCTAGCTTGGCTTTATCAAGTATGCTCAGCCTTGTGGCAAACAGTGAATTCTGGTCTGTCCTTTAGATACTGAGATCCTCATTTCAGACTCAGAAGGGCCTATGTGGGCTATTATACTCTCAACATTTTTTCCAGGATTACTTTATAGATATACAGCAGTGCTGTCCCTGAGGCATTTTGTCATGTGTGTCATCCTGTAGTAATTGGTGCTCTTCTATTTTTTTATTACCTTGAAACACATACTTTCCTCTTTCTGTGGTATAACAACCACCTCTTGCTGGCAGGTGGTCACTCATGTCATAGAGATGCCCCTAAAACTTTAGGGTTTTTCTAGAAGAGGGGCTGTAACTAACAGCACTACTTTTTGAAAACTGAGAGAAATAGCACAGTGTAATTCTCATTCCCTGGAGGTCTGTTTTTATAATAGATCTCCACTCACCCACCTGCCTTCTGTGCATAGCAGGGGATATGCTTTGTATGATTTGAAGTGATAATTAGAAATGATGATGGGTGGCCACAGGAGGGACTGCAGATCCAAAGCAATGAATGTGTCTCAGCAGAGTGACACATCACCTTCTCATAGGGTGGTTTAATACTACAAATCCTTGGAATTAAACCTGTGAGTTTCTAATCAAAGAGCTTAGAAGGAAAATATTAGAGTATTTATAATTTACTGCTAGCAAATTGTAGCATCATAAGTACATACAGAAATATTCCAGAACAGAGCTAATACTACTGTAAGAATATAAATTTTTAGAGGATGGTTTTGTTATTATGGCATTAAAAAAAAAATTTAGAAAGAGTTCACTATTATTATAATATATTTTTGAAGGGATACGATGTAAGTAGAGGATTTAGTTTTGGGAACATGTGGCTTTTTATTTGGTGACACAGCTATTCCTTGATATCCCATGGAGAAAATTCCTTTTACCATGTAACGGGCAAAGCCTGCTGAGATGTAATGCAGGCAGTCTAAAGCATGTGTCCAGGCTCTTGCAGCAGCAGTCTTGTGCAGAGCTTACTTAAATCTATTTGGACAAACCTGGGATACCTTTCTGCCTTTAATATTGGAGAATGTTATTCCAAGGTGTAACAAATGTAATTCGGATGGCACCTGTTTGAATACTGCCTTGACTAGAATTTAATTTTGCTGTCCAAATTAGCATGTTTCATTACTGTCCTTTTCCCAGTGATAAACAAGATAATTCATTTTGGGTGTTTCTGCACCACAGAAACATAAAAATTTGTCAACTGTAAATTGCTGTAGGTGTCATTAAAATTCCCCCTAAACAACCTAATACATTCCACGTATTTCTTTTGGAGACACTTGCAGCTATTTTTAAACCACCTGCTGTGTCTATACATATTCAGACCATAATGGGGAGGCACTGCTGAGCAATTCAATAGAAAATCATTTAAATCGAGAGGGACATAAGAGTAAGTGATAGAAAGTTCAGCAAGTTAATGCACTAGTTTTAAGACTTTGTCCCCCCTGTGATCTCCCACAGACACTTTTCTGCATATCAAGCTTCAGATTTGGCTTGTGTTCCACTAAAATAATTTATGTATAATTGCCTTTCAGTCTTACACAATTTTTTCCATGGTAGGCACTTGGTACCTTGTAGCATTAAGGAAAAGGTGGTAGTTGGTCTTTAGAGAGATGCTAGCCATGAAGTGCACAATGGCTGCTTGTAGGCAGAAGATTCTAGCAGCTAGGCTGCACAGAAGACTGCACCATCTTTGTCTTGTGCTTTTGGTTACTAGTGAGGATACTTTTGTATGTGTACACAAGTGCTTGAGCCTCTCTGTAGTGTCTGCTTTATGATTTTATTTTTGGGGGGGGGGTGTCTTTGTTACACATTTAAGAGAGCCCTGTGGCTCTTTGCACTTAGTCCTAAGCCTTGTTCTTAAAAGAGAACTCTTGGAATACAAAGGATTTGCTTTTTTCATACTGACTTCTTCCAATTGATAGGAGGAGAAACAATAAAGGGATAAAAGGTGCTCCTTGCTTTGACCACCCTTTTCCTGGAGATGTTATACAACTTCTCACATGTTCTGGATGTGCTGTGCACATATATATATGGCAGTTCTCATCAGACAGTTTTCTCATCCTTATAGCAGCCAGTTTTTCCATCCATACTTTATGTTAAAGGGATTTTTTTTTTCCCGTTTCTTAGTTCAAGCACATTTTTATTCATTTGAGGTATATTGCAGTTTACTTTTACCAACAGAAAGTTCTGAATCCATGAAGCAATAAGGTAGTGACTGTCCCTGACAGTAGGTACTGCCCAGTGCCAATGCGGCGAAGCAGGAATTGTGTTGGATAAACAATCTAAAGTAGTAAGAAGTTGACATCTGCTGGGAAGTGTGGTATGTCGGGACAGCCTGAGATAAGATTGTGGTACAGTAGCCTCAGGAGATGAATTCCTAACCTGTGGTTGTACTGGGATTTGAGAAGCTGTTAGCAGTGCTGCTTTTATTTTCCTTGAGTATATTTTTGTCCACTTAAAATCAACTTGTTCAGTCACCTTTTGTAAAGGCTCACTAGGCCAAGATATTTAGAAGAAGAGAGAGAAAACAGTCAAATTCATCAGGTGACAATTACATTCTAGACCAATAGCCAGCTTAGGGGAAAAAGAGAGTAGTGGAGAGTCAGCTGAAGCATCGTGCAGCTTTGAGCTAACAATGAGCAAGTTAATGCTGGGACTAGAAACAGTGTGGCTACATCAGCAGGTTGCTGAACAGCCACTAACTAGGTCTATTGATGGGCAGGGCTGATTCAGTCCATTGGAGGGCTATATTGACAGCCCGAGTCCTTACTGAACACCAAACAACAGCTCTTCCACTGCTGCCCTTTGCCCCATAATAGCACACTCTGGGATCACCTTTTGTGCTGGGCACTGTGGTTGTTAGATGTGCCTCAGGGTGTTTTGGAGAATCAGACTCACCCGGAGATCTGAGAGCAGAAAAGCAGTTCTTTCCCAGAATAGCAACAGTGCCAGCAGAGACAGGAGCAATATTCAGACCAGGATCAATAATCAGTGTCAGCTTCAGCCTTGAAGGCTGTGTAAGGCAATGCAGTTTAGTGCTAGTTTGATGTCCAGTTCTTCTGCTAAGTGTTTCTAGCCAAGATGGTATATGAAATTCAATAGCCAGCAGTGGTGCAAATGGTGCTGCTGTTGGAGCCAGTGGTGGCACTTGTATTGTCAACAAAGATGCTTTGCCTGTGTGTGGATGTTGCTGAAACTGAACCTCTCCCTCTTTCTCATCATTTAATAATAAATATGGACTAATGTAGTGAATGCAGACTTAAGGTTTGTGTCTGCAGAGCAAGGAGTGTGTGGTTCTATAAAGCAATAAGAGATTTCCTGACAGTGTAGATAATGAGGTGTATATTTCTCACATAACATAAACTAAATGATATGCCAAATGACCTAAATGAGGCAGGCTTTATATTGATTTAATCTTAACTTTAACTCCTAACGAGAAGTTTATCATATTTCAACAGTCTTTCATCATTAAGTCAGTAATAGACTGCAGTTTGCATTGCTGGTGACAGAATTTTCATTCTCCTTGGTTTTGGTCTTCAGATGGTCATTATTGTTTAGTGTGCCCTTTTTAAGAGTGAATAAATTAAGAAAAGGTAAATCAGAGGAATTTGTTAGCAGAGGAGACAGTGACGGATAGTACTGAGTTCAGGTAGAAGGCACCAAAACAGGGGAAGGGTTTGATGGAATGAGGTGGCAGTGTTTAAAATTCAGATGTACATGTACAAAAGGCAATACTATTTTTAAAGCATAAGGGACCTAAATTTGATATTTTCAGTTATAGTTCAGTCTATTTTGTGAATCTTTTTAACTCTTACTGCTTGATTTTTTTTACAAATGTGGAATTTTTCTTCCCAAGAAGAAAAGTGAGTGCCTGTTACTGATTTTTGTACTTATGGTTGACAGAATCAAAGTCTAAGAACTTGAAAAGCAAATGCAATCCAAAGCACTCGGGTTTGTGTGAACTGAGGAACATCATCTGGCCTGTCATGGAAGTCAGGGTAGACAGACTTTGCAGTCAGTTCCAGACTCAAAAACCGTTAATAGATCTGGAACTGCCTGTTCACTTATTGCCAGTGCCAAAATATGAGAGAGCTTGTCAAAAAGACTGTTATTAGTCTAAGCCAGATAGCCCCTTATTACACAAGTGTTCCTGGAGGAGGAATAAAAAGGAAATTAAAAAAAAAAAGTGTCTACTCTACTTCAACAGCAATGGACAGGTCTGCCCAGGTATGTGCAGGTTACCCGCACAGATGTTCTCAGTGTTGGGTTTATTTACTTCTCCTGTGTTAAAGTTGTAAAGTTACAGACAAGTATCAAGAGATTTTCAACCTTTCCATCTGTGCTTTGTGCCAGTCTTTCCTGATGAATCCTCCCAGTTACCTGTATTGTAATTCTGTGTTTCCAAGCACAGTGTTCAATGGCAGTTGCAAAGGTGCCTGGTGCTGAAAGAGAAGTATCCTTCTTTTTGTTCCCAGTTTCCAGCTGGTGAGTTGTGTGTTCACTAGAGTAAATATAGGACAGTGCCTTAAAAAACTCTTTCTCTCCTCATCCTCCTATTCCCAAACATAAACCTAGGCTGCCAATATCCATGCTTCATTTTAATCTCCATATAGGATAGGGTAAAGGACAGAATGTCTTTGCTGAATAAAAAGCTGGTTTGTATTAGGAATCAGAAGCTATTCCAACACACATAGATTTGCAATTATAGCTTTGCCCTGGGTGTGGGGGTCCTAGAATCATCTCCTGACACAGATTTGCTCTGTGACCTGGGGAAACATTTAAACACTTTGTGCTTCATTTATCTCCTGCTGCTACATAAATTTTTCAGTGTTGCATCTTACCACAACTGATTTGTATTTTCTGTTTAAACTGGCAGTATAATAACCTAGCCTTTTAGCTACATAATGCAACTGTATTATTTTCAATTGATACATCAGATACTGGCCTGATATTTTTGGAATTTTTTAATTAATTTCTATCTTGTCCTGACATGCCTATTGCTTTAGAATAAATTGAAACAGTTGGAAAATATTGTTCCACTACTAATTTATATTCTGAGTGTTAGTTAATGTCAGAATTAGTGGCATGCAGTTGCCTTGATGCAGGTGAATCAGAGTTTGCAGTGTCAAGTCCAATTCTGCTTCTATTTAAGATGATAATAAATCACCCACTGAGCTCTGCTGTGCACGTTGTGGCCTGTACTTTGTGTTGTTACAGCTCATTTAAATTTCTAATGAAGACACAGAATAATGCATGCTTATATTATGGTTTCATTAGACAATGTAAAATGTCTGTAGGAAAACACAGCCTTAGTCAATCATCAGTTTGAGAAGTTTTCTCTTTTACTGACTAGTACTCTATCACTTTGATAACTTACAGTCAGGTTTTGCATTCACCTCATGTCCTCGATGTCTACAAAACAGCACAGAAAAATAAGCTGGTGCCCAATACCATTAGAGTGTATGCTGTTAGAGCCCATATGGTGTTAGTTTCTCAAAAATAAATCACCCTGAGAACTGTTGGATATGTACAGGGGCCTTTTCCAGTCCCTCCTGGAGGAAATGTTAACACCAAGATGTTTTATAAGATCAGTAATGCATGCTTTATAAGAATTATATAAACCAAATGAACCTGGGATGGATTGATATTCACAGCATTAATAGAAGTTATATTTTAATTGCTGTTTAATAAACCACTTATTATAATTTAATAGCTAATTTAAAATAAAAATTGCAGTACTTAGAGCAAGTTTCTAGGCTAAGAACTTTTATTTTCTACATAGTCAGCATATTTGTGCTAATGCCATAATGCACGTATTTGATAAAAGCCAACTGTCACCACTGCTGCTCTTTTGTATGCCCTGTATAGACAAGTTCTCATAAACAAATTTTTCACCTTTTGGAAGGCAGAATCCTTACCTACAGCTCTCAAAAAAAACCAAGTGGAAGTTCAATACCTCAACAGGGCTGTGTTATCTTTCATCAATCCTTAAACCTTCCCCTGGGCATGCAAGGGTCATCCAGGCAGTTAGAAGGCAAAAATGCTTTTAAAACTGCATGCTCTCTCACAAAATGAAAACAAGATAACATTTTCAGTGGCAAATAAAATAATATTCTCTTCAAAATATCAAAGCTATTACCTAGCCAGTATTTAGAAGCTTCTCTGGTCTGATGCACAGAAGGACACTGGATGTCTTTGAGGTGATAGGCACCTACAGCTCATGGGTAACCTATCAACATATGATGCACCTACTGGAGTCATAGTTTACAGATGTGCCAGATTCAACTGATTTTATTTTTGCTTAAAACTTGGTCGTTGGCAAAACTTGTTTGGCATTGCAAAACCTTCAAAAACAACTACCAAATGTGAAAAAGTAAAAGGACTTAGGTGAAACAAACAGGTTGTTTTCATATGTCACCTTTAAACTTAAGTGCTAAGAACTTTCACTATTATAAATTTAACCAGATTTTACAAAAGGATCTTAACTCATTAAATCTCTTGCTAGAATAGATTAAAAGTTTGCTGCTGGAAAGGAAGAAAATAAGAACAGAAAGCAGCTTACTTAAGATAAGGATATTCTTGTCCAGCTGGGATAGCTTTGTTTTCTGATCTTGTGTTTTTACAGGGTCATTTGAAAAGTCAGTGGTTCGTTGTATGGCAGTAAAACAAAAGAGGACTAAACTAAACCAGGGAAAATATTATATATGATAAAATCCATCTGCATCTCAGGAGCTGTCAAAGTGAAAAATGAAACCACAAGTTTGGCCTTTAAAAATATTAATTTATTTTAAAGATGAAACATAAAAGTACTGGGAAAGAAGTAACATATCTAGGAAGAAGCAAGCAAGCAAGACTAAATCCCTATCACTCTTTCAAGATCTCTGATGGCACTTCTCACCACCCTTAAATCTAAAGAAAAGGTGCATTCATCCATTCTTGCCACCATAAATCCCTGAAGCATTTTTTGCTCTATTATTAACGAGGCAGTCATCACATGTGCTAACCAGGGCTTAAAGTATTATATTTTCAGAGGACTTACTTATCAGTTTTACTGAGTGATGCAGATTCAGTTCAGTGTTGACCTGCAGCAGGATTTCTGAATTACGGGCACGTCTTATTGACAGAGGCAAGCACTAGCCATTGGGATGTGAAAAAAGTGATTGGTAAACATTTGGCTGATAAACTGTCAACATCCAGCTATATCCAATGTACAATTTTCACATACATTAATTAAAAGCCCATATTTATTTATTTAAGCATAATTGAAGGTTTCTTGGGATCATTCTGCCCGTTTAAGACTATTGATTCCACATAGCAAACTATAATCAACTGATAAATCTACAATCTTTATTCACCATGAAATAATACCATAAATGAATATTTCTGCACTTTATGAAACAATATCTTGATTTTTCATGGTCAAAATACACTGCAGATGTTTCTAAAAATTATGTATTTTAATTTCCTATATTTGGGATTTAGGCTTGGCTTTATTACCTAATCTGCACAGTACAAGTGAAAAAGAAAACCACTAACATAGGAAGTCTGAAGGAGGTAATAAAACAGATGTGCAAGTTTGCTGCCACAGTGGACTAGTTTTTGAAGAGTTCATTTACTGTGGTTGTCATAAATAACCCCAGTGCTTGAAATGGATATAAACAACTTGCTGCCTAATGCCTAATCTTGTCCTCATAGAGAGTAAGTAGTCTGATTACTGGTTCTGTTGATGTTACTGGAGGTAGATGGAAGATGAGAGCAAGAGGGCTGGATCCTCCTCTGGTGCAGTGCAATTTCATTGCTTCCCATTAGGCTGTGGCAGATGGTGCCAGCTGAGGTTCTGGAACTGAATTCTCGAGTTAAATTCTAAATTCTAGGTTAATGGCTACTGTATAATCTGTCCCTGTAGAGTAAGGATGTTCAAAACTATTTCAGGGTGTGGACTTCTCACACATTTTTTGCTCCTTGTCAGTCCAGCGTCAGGACTGATTACTGCCCAGAATCTGCTCTAGTTCCATTTTGCTTAGTGACAGTTGGTTGATTCTTCCTATCTATATGAAAGCCTGACCCATTTTCAAGTCTACAAGTGGCTGATTAGTTCTGAATAAAGGTCTTGCAGGTCATGAGAAAGGCATGTGCATTGCTCTTGAGAGATCTCTCTTTTCTCTCTTTGAGTGCTTCAAACACCGCTGGCTTTAACACACTTCTTTTTGACTTGTAGGGGAATTGATACTCTCACTTTTTTCATTTTGACTGGGAAGCCATGGTAACTAAGTCTGTGACCGCTTGTAATTCATTTATAGGTGGATGAGATGCAGCTTTACCCAGATTTTTATTGGAATAAGATAAAGGTAGTGCCTAGGTGAATTGTAGATATGAATAAAAAATAATCATAGAATGCCCTGGGTTGGAAGGGACCTCCAAAGGTCATCTAGTCCAACCCCCCTGCATTTAGCAGGGACATCCTCAACTAGATCAAGTTGCTCAGAGCCTCATCAAGCCTGACCTTGAATGGCTCCAGGGATGGGGCCTCCACCACCTCCCTGAGCAACGTGTTCCAGTTTTCCACCACCCTCATAGTAAAGAACTTCTTCCTAATGTCCAATCTAAATCAACCCTTCTCTTGTTTAAAACTGTTGCCCCTCGTGCTATTGCTACATGCCCTTGTAAGCAGTCCCTGTCCAGCTTTCGGGAGTGTGTTTCCTGGGATACACACCCTGGATGTGTGTATTGCTTTGAGGCCTCAGTAGGTGGTAGAAGCATTTTTGGTAATGTAATAGTGCAGGTGGCAGGTTTCCATTGTGAAGTGTACCATACTTTTGTCTTGAAAATTTCCTTCCATTTTCAAGGGATTAGAGGCTCAATTTTATTGATCTCAGGGAATAAGACAAAACCAGCACAGGCTTGGCTTTTGCCTGTGTTTGTAAGGAAGTGAAACTCATCACGTCTCTAAGGTGGCTCGAACGGGTTAATGAAATTACTGCATTAGGTCTGTTTTGAACTGAAGAGCATTTATAGATAAAGAAGCCTTTTGCACTGGTTTTATAATGATGCTATTTAGAAACTTACTGCAAAATGGTGCTAATAACTATTGAACTGGTTTTGACTTGGAGTTGCAGACAGGAGCATAGCAGTAAGGATTCTCCAGTGGTGTGGTTGGTTTGGGTTTTTTTCACAATATCTTAGTCCATACATCTAACACACACAAGAGAACAATTTAGACCCGTGTTGGGACAGATGTATGTGGCAGAGAGGTGACTGCCTTGCTTATGCACTTGTCACTGATTGACAGGCACAGTGCAGAACTTGGCACATTTGCTACAGGGATAAACCAGTAGTGAAAAGGGGGAAGTTCTCCTGGCCGCAGCCAAAAGGAAAGGGTAACTATGTCTCTCCAGCTGTGGTTGGCATATGTAGAGGTATGGAATGTAAAAGGCTAGGTGCTCCCCCTACCCCCACATGATCTAGTCTGTCTGCCTTCTGAAGATCCTGTGAATATCGGAGGAAGAAATCCATCAGAGACATTGTTTCAGGTGTCTCCAAAACAAAGCTTGCTATTTAATTTCGCCCTTATGTTGTCTTTCACAAACAGTGCTAACTGCCAAAGAGATTAAAGATAAGTTTTCAGCATAATAGGCCTAAGACACAGCTTTTGTTCTATTAATATTTTTTTCTGAGGTTACTCTTCAGTTGATAGGTTTTGAACTTTCTAATTACTAGTTCCTTCAACTTTGCCAGCGCAAACCGCTGGACGGAAGTTATCCTAATCATAAACCAGTAATTGTAGTGGTAAAACATATATTGTAATTCTGCAATTATACACAAAAAAATAGAATATGCAATTTAGTATCATTCTTCTTTAAATACTGACTACCTTGAGACTCTTATTTTTTCCAGTCATTTGGTATTTTGTTGTTTGGGGTTTTTTTTTACTCTTGCCTCCGAGAGGTCCCCAGTTTCTGTTACTAGGCTGCCACCTGCTAATGGAAGTGAATGAAAAGCTGCTGGGCACATAGAGGAGTAAGCCAATAGTCAAGAACACTTCCTGTATAACCACTATGAACCACGAGAAATAGAGCCTTTAGTTTGTCTTTTGCATTCATAAATACACCTGCCATTACTCTCTGAGGTTTAATTTTCCTTGCAGCTTGTTTTAATACTTTAACCAAGTGGAAGTTCAATACAGAAGAGCATTATAATGAATATTTCTCATAGTTTTATTTCCTAGCACCATAACCAATGAGGCAAATAATCCACGGCCATTAAGCTTTCTGTATAAAGAATTGGAAGATATGCAGAGCTTACAGTAGCATGAATAACAGAGATCTTTCCTTGGGCCTCCAAAGGTTGACACACACAGAGTATTTCTGCAGTGTGTGATGATCTCTTTAATGTTTCTTTGGAAAAAAAAGGTATGTGTCACTTGGCCATTGAGAATTTTAGGGCAGATGACTTTAAGAATTTAAATTTTAGTTTTTTTACTCCAGTACAGTGAAGTTCAGGCATTATCCTACAGGTAAAAGCAGTAGCTCAAAAACAAAAAAAATCTGCATTCATGTGAACACTTATATATCAAACTTCATGATCACCGGAGAGGCCTGTCGCATGAAATAAAAGATAGCAATTAAATGGTAGGAACAAACTACTTCCTAGAGGCTTATGGGATTTAAAGTTAGTCTCAGGAAAATAAGCATGTGAATGTTGATTCCTTAGAAGATCTAATAAGCAAGGATATACCTAAACCAAGCTAGCTATGCAAATATCCCTAAAGCTTATTGCTTTTAAAATTCTGAGGCGACTCTTCCAATTAAAGTCACTCAGTAACAAGCAGTCAGCAGCTGACCTGACACCCTGCCATCCCTGCTGCCTCCTAAAGCAATTAAACTTTTGATTCTACTGAAACACTCAGTAAAGATTATAATGTCCAAATAAAGAAAACCATTGAATCTCAGAAACCCGGGCCAGCAGAAACTAGAAGGACACATGCTGTTTTCTTTGGCCATAATGTTATATTTGTGGGGAGCACAAAGTTCCAGACTGCAGATTTTCAGCCAGAGAGGCGAGCTGGTCGGTGAGTAAGGCAGGGGAGGTGTGGATGTGTACATCAGCCATCTGAAGGAGGGAAATTGAGCAAGTCATTATAAAAATAGGAAGGGAGTCTTAATCCTTTTCATTTATAACTAAGAGGAAGTGCTTAGAGTTACTGACTCGGAACTGGAATTCTCTCAATCTACTTCTGATTCTACAAGTGATTCTCAGCACAACGTCAGTGTTGACTAAGCACAGTCATTCTGAGTGCCTTTAACAGTATCATTTGTCATTGTTTCAATTAACCTGTCTATGGGGTGTTGCTGTATCCAGCTAATGGATGTTTGTGGTGGACATCAGGATGGTCATGTAAAGACAGATTTCATTACTCCTGTTTGTTATGCTGCATGCTAAATAGATGGCAATGCACAGTAAGAGTAGTGTATTGCCCTGACATAGATTTAAATAGTGTGTTGTTTAACAGCTGAGTCCTTGCTTTAGTGCAAGGCTTGGAAAAAAAGAAGTCTTGTTAAAAAAGGTGCTTGGAAGGATGAAACCCTTGCTCTTTTTAAAGCTGTTGAACCAATACTGGTTGTTTCCTGAATCCGTTCATTGATGTGAACCCATACAGCCGCCTACGTGGGCATTACTGAAGTATGGTTCACACTAAGTGTGAATTTTTTTATAGGCTTTCTGTTCCTTTTCAGCCTGTAATCAAGAGAGATCTCATTTTATAATCATGAGCAAATTGCATTTCCTGGTAACTTGTCTAGTTGGGAAAAGAATGAATGGAACATCAACACATAAATTTCCAAGGCGCTACACACTGTACGCCAACAGCCCACGTGCAGTTCCCACCAAGAGTGTGTAAGTGAGAAGGTAGAAGTAGCAGCCATCTGGATTTAGCTTCTCAAGTGGAACAGAAGCCATCCTGGATGAGTACTCCCTGTGCATTGTGGTAGTTTCCCTCAAAGAGAGCATTGTATTTGGAGCTGCATTGTTAGTAGCCAATTGTTTCAGGGACTGATGGGAGAAATGCTGCCAGTTACATTAAAGCCAAAGACAGAGTAGTACTGGTTTTGATCTCTGCAGGTGGAGAGATACATTTTTCTTCACAGTAATTGTCCAGTACTACTCTGGGCACTGTCAGGACCAAGCGCGTTGACCTCTGGTAAACGGGGCATCTGTATATAAACTATAAGGAAGGAATTTAATGCTCTTTTAATGTAGGGCTGGTAAGTTACATTCCATCTGACAGACATGATCAACTGTCTGGTTTGAATATTGATGGAGGAATGTCTCAGCTATATAACATTCTGTCTAAAATGCTTAGATTCTGTGGAACCATATTTCAAAAATATTGATAAACTGAACATAAACCTTCATTCTTCCCAGGACTGATCAAAAAATACTTTGTAACTTGCTATTATTTGGAAAACACCTTAAACCCAGTATATTTTGCTTTCTTTCTGCAGTATTTTCCTTTAAAGTGCTCATTTCCTAAGTATTGTAAAAGAAAAATTCTATTGTGAATTAGACACTATGGGCCAAATAATGAGGTGTTAGTTATCTTTGTGTGAATGTGGTGCAGTGATCTACTCAAGGTGCTGCATGACTTGAATGCCTACTAAAATGAGTGCTATTTGGTGCTTTTCTTCACCACCCAGAATCAGAATACATGAAAAAAGAGAATGTGTCTGATAAACTCCATGGATATTATAAATCTGTTTTACCTACCCTGTCCCACAAACAGAGCAAAACCTTAGGTCCAGGGAAATTGGACGAGTCCAAACTCATTATCCTCTGACATGCTCTTGTAGGTCCTCCTTCACAAGAAAATGTCCTTAAGCAAATAACATAGCTTGTTGCAGGCAAAGCTCCACTTGCCCTGTTTATGTTTGAGTAGTCTCCAGACCAGACTCAGTTGAAGCAATCTTCAGGCAGCAGTGTGAGTGAGTCGTGCTCTGGTACTGTTCTCGTGGCCCTCATCCCGAGGCAGTGGGATTCTGTGAACTGCCACTTAACTGTTTAAAGAAAAAAAATTATTTTTTTAATCTTAATAGCTGGCTTCATTGCATTTGTAAGTCCTGGGAAAGTGTAACACATCCTTCCTGGGACACACTCTGCTCCAGGGCACATTCAGACCTTCCAGCGAGGTTTTTACCACATTGCCTGTATCATTATTAGTTAGGAATCACGCATTTCATTCAGCATTTCTTCATCAAGCTGGGAGAACTGCAGACAGTTTCACTCTTGTGGAGGGAAAACCTTGTTCCATTTTGCCCCCCACTGTGATATCCCTCCTGACAGGAAGCATGGCAGAATGTGAGAGTTTCTCATTCAGTGCTGTTGAAATAGGGTTAGATGCAGACAAAGCAAAGCTTTAGGAGAGGGAGAATACTGGAAAATAACTGAATTCTTCCTTGATAATCTGTTGCCAGCCTTTGAATTCCCAGAGAGAGAACCATAAATGCTGATTTTTTTAATTATTCTGCTTTACTTTTGTTTGTGCACCATTGTTCTGCTTTAAAAAGTTAACACACAGCTAATATAAATTTTATTTTACATTTTCACCAGTAATTGCATTCCTGCTTCAATAAGCAGGACCTTACCCAGCTTAAGATGCTGAACATTTGACAAAGGCAGTAAAAGTGTCTTCTCCATCTGTTTATTAAGCTAATTGTTTTAGTTGTAGCTTCCCTTCCAATCAGTCCTATTTATTGTAATGTTAACTCAGCATTTTCTACCACTAGAAATCTGTTTGACTTAGTGACGTAGATAGGCTTTTAAGGCAGCAGAAAATTCATTTCCATTTTGCAGTATTATTGGGAATTTGAAATTTCTCCGTTCCTTTTCTTCCTCTCTCAATAAAGTCTATGCAAATAATATTAACATTTATAATGAGACTAATATTTGCTAATCTCAGTTCAAATTGTGGATTTGTATTAAAGCATAGTTTCAAACACTTCTCTTAGAAGGAGTATTGCTTTTAATACTTTTATTACTGTGTTACTGTTGTTAAGCTTGAATTGTCATTATGATTATACACCCTAATTTTTAGTATTTGATATTAATTATATTTAAATCCCATTAAATGTACATGCCCAGTTTGATTTCCTTTCTCCAAAAATGTTTTTTAGTATTTCTAGGACATGAACCTGATCCTGCAGCTCTGACTGATTTGTTGCTTTCAGTAGGAGATTTGTGTGTATAAATTAATTATGTAAATAAGAGCTTCTTAGATTCAGTAAAGGTTGCAGGGCATTCCAGAATGATACAGAATCTCTGACCTGCAGAAATGCCAGGGATTAGATCTTGATCTGACTGCGGCCATTATCAAATGTACCATTGGTCCAAGAGCTGCTGAAAGGCATCCTGAAATATGGGCTGATTCACCTGGTATACATTCTAGACAGACAAAATGCTAATCTGTAGGGAATTGGAAAGGTGCCTCCGTCATTTATTTGGCATGATCACAAATCTTTGTGAGATGTCAGTAATACAAAATTACATTTATCTACGTGTGTCTGAGATGCACTGCACTGAAAGGGTTTTGACCCGGTTTGTTTCATGCTATTAAAAGCTCTTCCTTGGCTTGTGGGCAAACTTGCCTATCAAAACACTTGGACTATGGCCAGAATGTGTCTGTATTATAGTTCTTTATCATCTGCCATGTGAGCTACACTAAAATGACATGCTGGGAAATACAAGGATATATGGATCCCTTCAGACATCCATGCCACCTGGATCAGGCCTCCAGGCACACAGGAGCAAGCAAGCACTGCACACGTACCTCTCCAGAACAGAGGGATGATTTGGCAGAGCTGAGACAGCCAAAGTGTACAGTTTAAGAGCATGCCATGGACACATGGAGCACAACATGCTCCTGGACAAGCAACTGCTAATCCTTTGTCTTCATAGCGAACGAGGGGAGCAGGAGAAGACTGCCTTTATGAAAACTGTCCCTGTGTCACAGTGCTTCCCATGTGCTTCTCACATCCACAGATACAGCTGCAACTTAGCACTTTCTAGCTTTGAAAAATTCTTTTAATAATGTTACAGAGGTCTCCTCCCAGTCCTTCAAGGGAGTCAGGAATTCTTTTGTCCCACTTCTTTTCCTGTTCACAGCGCCTCCCATACCATTCTCTCCTTTGTTGGTTTTATTGCCCATACCATTCTCTCCTTTGTTGGTTTTATTGCTTTTAGTCTACAAAAACTGCCTGGGAATGGGAATTCAAGTTTCCAAACTCATTATGGACTTGCTCCATCACAGATCCCTGACCTCTGCACACTCCCACATCCACTCCTATCCTACCTCATATGTTCACATCCCCTCTGTCTCTCCATACTGGTAGATGTTCTTCTCTTACTGAAGTTTATCCTTCCTTAATACAAAACAGTCTATGTCAGTCATTAACTCTTATCTTTATTCCTTTCTTAATTCTGTAATTTTGCAGTTATTTTCTTTCTTTACAGTATGCTTTGAGAATTCCCAGGAGGAAGGTTGTACATATAACCTCTTTGTAGAGCAACAGGACTCTAGAAATTTCTGACATTGAGTAGCAGGAATGAAGGATGTTCTGGTACCATACTTAGTGCAAAATATGCTGCACAGTCTTAGCTCACTAAAACTTTATTTGCACTGGTTCTATACATTTTACGAAGTTAGTTTCTGCATAAAACAATTACTACAAGGCAATATTATAAAGGGTTTGCTAATGTCTCATTATTAAGCAGAGTGTGCAATATCTCTTAGGACCTTTGCTAGTGCAATGTCCTGATTAAAATGATCAGATGATTAAAATGCAGACTGCATCACTGAGTGTTTCTACCTGAGGAGAGAGTTGTACAGTCTGCTTCCCATAAGAATGTGTCACCCAAACCTTGAAGCTG
This sequence comes from Chloroceryle aenea, assembly GCA_013399075.1. Lineage (NCBI taxonomy): Eukaryota > Metazoa > Chordata > Aves > Coraciiformes > Cerylidae > Chloroceryle > Chloroceryle aenea. Next base: position 903,154 of record VWZY01011396.1, on the reverse strand, counting down.
AAGGGAACTTTCCCATTAACTTTGCTGATCTCTTGGTGAGGATGATCATAATCCTCCCAGGTCTGTCACATCTCAGACCTCCTGCCAGACTATTTTCCTTACATGGGAAGACCAGGATAACAGGTCCTCGGGAGCTTGACACAGCTATTTTATGAGGATACTTTGTGTGGGAAGGCAGACAGAATTAGCCTAATATTTACTTTTTCAGAATGCTATTCCTTCAGGCAATATTTTAAATGAATACCATGGCATTGAAACAAATAAAAATATAATGTACTTCCTATAAAGCAAAATTTATTCCATTGAGACAAAGTCTTGAGCAAGATTTTTGGCCAGAAAACTCTGCTGCTTTACATTTAAAAGAGCAGAGCTGCTGGATTGGACAAAAGAGAAGACGAGTTTATACCTCAGTATTATTTCTTATTATCTGAGCAACATGTCCTATATTTTATGTTAAGTATCTGCCAGGGTGTTTTAATGATTATGCCTTTTTGTGAGATTTTCTGTTTAACCAAAGAGCTATGCATTTATTGAATCTTCCAAAATCCTCAAAAGGAAAATTATTCTGCATGTATGATCTTCCCACACGTACATGGTTTACGTTTATTTTCTATTGATTTTGCTCTAGGTCACCACACTAAATCCACACTATTAGTAGATTTTATCTCGGTATTGATAATGAAAAAAATAAATTGGAAATCTATTCTTTCTTTTATAGTGAATGTGAAAGGCTCTTGAAGATTGATTTTTCAGAAGTCATGTGCAGTTCTAGTGCACAGATATAAACTTATAAAAGGAACAATCCGTAGTGGGTTAACATCCCTTACTGATCATCAAAAGCAACTATACTACAGTGCAAAATCTGCACAAGGCAGTGACAGACTAAGTCTGAAAGTGAGAATAACCTGAAAATCTTTCTTTGGCTGCAAGAAAACAAAACCTGACTTTAGAGGGGCGGAGGAGAGCTGTTTTGTTGGCAGGTGCTCTTAGAATGCATAAGTAGGATTATGAAAGTTTAACAGAAATAGAACCTATTAACAAAAAAGGAAAGTGTAGGAATTCCAAATAAGGTGTTCAATTATTTTTTTAATGAAAGGAAGCTGATAAAAAGATATGTACAATTATGTAAGAAAAGAATGAAACTGTCTGGTGGAATTTTTAAATGGAAAATTCCGTTGTTACATCTTTCATCAGAAAGTAAATCCTATGGAAGGGTTGATGTTTCACCCCATAGTGTGATAAGCTTTTTGGAAAAACAGCAATAGTGTAATTGAAATCCTTTTTACATCATTTTCCCTTGGATGATTTAGAATTAGATCAATTTATATTCTGCGGGTATAACCCAATGAGAGTATGAATGCAGCCACTAGAATTGGTTTTGTCCATGTGCAAAGCTGGTGTCATTTACTGATTCATTACACTCTCAGCAGGGTCCTTTATTTCAAATGCTACCTGGAATTATTACTGGAAATAGAACACTAAACTCTAAAACAAGATTTGGGTTAAAAAAAAATAATATATATATAAAATTATAAAGGTGATTAAAACTCATATTTGATGACTCTTTTGATTAGGATACCACATCTAAATGGAAAACAGTTCAAATGAAGATGGAAGGATTTTTTCCTACTCCAACTTAGAATGCACCTCTTTAGCTAGAAAATTATGTCCCTGATGATATGCCTGAAATAAGAGACAGTACTTCCATTAATATTTAACAATATAAACATCAGACCAAGGTTGTGCATCTGGACTCACAGAATATGCTTTTTGCATTAGATTCCTAATTTTAGAAATAACCTCTGTCCGCCTAGGCCTGCTGATGTATGGTTGTCATAGTAAGTCAGTAATTGAGTTTTCTGGGCATTTTGACCACTGGTACAAATTTGCAAAGCAGATTACACAGCAGAAACACAATTTCCATCCTGACCTTTATAACATTGCTTTCTGTTGTGGGAATTTGAATGTTTATGGAGGGAAATATAATCTAAGTGCACCTAATTTGTGAGAATGTGATTTCTGACATTAACCCAGTAAGCTTCATATTGATTCGTTTGATTACAGATTATGTAAAGACTTGGCATTAGGGAGGTATCATAAAAGTTATCATCTTTCATTGCCTAGGCAGAGAATATTGGTTTAGATGATTATAAATTGAAATTCAAGGAAAACTTCCATTATCAGTTGCTGTGCGAAGATCCTCAGGACTGTCTCAGACCTTAGCGAACAAATGGCTTTCTTCATGTTCTTAAGCTGAGCACTGGAATAATGCTAAGCTTTAGTAGATGTAGAAATGCTCTTTGGGGGTAAGCATGAAGCCTCTGCATCAGGTACTGTCGTGGTTTATCAGATGCCTCATCCTTGTCATGCAAGTGCCACGCTTGTTGTGTCGCAGCCTGTGGAATTTTGGGGCATCTGTCAGTTCTTGTCCCTGCTGTTGTGTCCATGCCTGCTGTGGGGTAAGAGGTTGCTGTCACTAGCTAGATACTGTGAAGTCCATAGTGTAGACCAGGAGAAGCTGATCTGTAGAGCAAAGCAGTTCATGCTGAGGACTTGATACCTCTACTGTACACTGCAGTTGTTCACTTCACAGAGCTCTAGTCTGGTCCCCCAGACTGAATCACATCGATGGCTGGAAGTATTAGGTGATTAGGTCACCTTCTCCAGCTGAATTTTGGCTGTAAGAAATTCAGTTGCCACACTCTGAGTGGTGCAAACTGTAGCATGCTAAGTGTAAACATTGGGAAAGTTCACTTCAGAAGGTCTTTCCTGATCAGTGCTGAAGCAAGAGTATAGGCAAACCCTGAACGGGCGTGAGGTTGAGCAGCTTTCTCGGGGATTGCTGTTGTCAGGTGGATGCATTTAAACAAACTTGACTTGCCTGAACATCCACCTGGGATTTGATGCTTGATGAAAAGGTGAAGAAAGGCTCCGTGTGGGGCTGTGATGGCTTGGAATGATGAGGTAGATTAGTACAAGTGTTGCACTGGCATCCAGCAGATTTCAGTGGTTTAAACTTGATCAATCAAAGTTCAACTCTGGTGCAATGATAGCTTGCTTGATGGTGGCAGATAATAAAATAATCAGCATTAGGTTTCACTTAGTTTCCTCCAGTGCATTCCTTCAGAAACGTGTGCTAGTCAGTGCTGTCTGGGAGTACAGAGGCCTATAGTGCCAGCATTTTGACTGTGCAGCTGGTTTGTTCCTTTGTCCAAAGCTGGCTTTGTAGGAAAACAGAGGTGTTGGGAATAACCATAGGTTGAACTGCTGCAAGTCTTACCTCTAAACTATTCAGACCCACTTCTTGGCACCTTAAGAAACTATAACTCCAGCTATTTTCCTTTTTATTTCTCTGCTTTGGAGATGCCTTTTCTAGAACACACTTTTGTGAAGGGTGGTATTTACCTTTTGGTTCAGTGTCCTTCTCCAGTGCCTGCAGGAAGCACTTCAGGGCTTCTTGAACTTGATTCAGACTCAAGGAGGAGCAAATTCAAGCACTGATAAGCATGCTTGACAGAACCTTTTGTTTCTTTGCTCCGTGAAGGATTCCAGTGTTTCAGGGCTGCCAGTGTAATGCTTGTTTATCAATGGGATCACTGGTAACTGACATTGGCTGCTGTCCACGCAATTTAGGAAGGCAATTTGTTTCCAGTAAACAGAGGGGAGCGCTGACCGGCTGCATGGGATTGCTTTTGTCTGAAATATTTATACCATGGATTGATCCCACTCCCCAATGGGTTAAATGCCTAGAACCCCTCAGAGTTTCCAGAGCCTGTGTTGCACAGACACCCTCCTGTGATTAGTGATGAGCGAGATTTCCCTAATTAAATGTGATTATACCTGCACCAAGGCACCTTTATTTTGAAGAATATGGGCACTTTATTTCAAAGTTTGTGTTTTGGGGCCTTTGATTCTTATGCTCTTGATGCAATGATGATTTGGAAGGTGGCCTTTTGCACTCAGTTCTGATTTGTTCTAAACACAGATCTATAGGAACTCGCCAGCTCTGCAGGAGCCAAAAGCATCTGCTGTTGTGGCACGAAAGCATGTGTGCATGTTAGTTCATGACCGTGGTAACTTATAGCTTAATAAATGTGCAAATGAATTTGGGTAACCCGCTCGCAGTCAGTGGAGCTGTGCTTATTTGTGTTAGGCTGAGGATCTTTTCAGGCTTGAATAATTCTGGAGTTGCTCATAATTTTTTCATTTTCAAAGTTACAGCAGATCACCTTCTCTCATCTCTGTGTACTGATCAATATTATGTGACCTTTACGCCCTTCATGTACTTAGGGAATTCTGTTTGCAGAGAGATTTTAATATAGAGATATTTGAAAAGCTGTCTCTACTGATAACCATGGTAGGATATTGTGTTGGAGAAACTTGTCTCTCCTTTTATTATTTTAGATTTAAATAGACTCATTGTGACCTGTGGCAGGGACCGAGAGTGATTCAATAATTTGCAACTAATAATTTATTAACTTTGCCCTTCTTTCTTTTCACAAATTGTCTGCAAACAAATTGTAAGACTCTAATATGCTAATGGCTGAAAATTATTTGAACATTTTTTCAGCAAATATCTTTTGGTCTGCGGAGTATTTGAATTTCAAATTGTGACTGTTAAAATGAAATAGATAATTAACACAGCAAATACAGCTTATTGGGTATTGCAGGACAACAGTTTTTATGGCAATCTATTGATTTGTTGAAATGAACATTTGCTACAGAAGCATAGTGGTTTGGAAAAAAAAGAGCTTTGTTGAAATAAATATGTGTAACCCAGAAGGGAGTTCTTATCTTGATTGCTCCTGGCAGCTAAGTTGAGGTTTAGTGCTTCCTGAAACAGTCCAGACAACCCAGTTGAATGTTCAGCCAGAACTGACTCTTTACCTTCCCTCATCCAGCAATGTGTGCTGCAGACAGAGGGTATTCTGAGACAAAGCTCTGTAGATATATGCTCTGCTCAAACTGTTACCTTTCAAAAATATTTAAGTATAAATTAGGGAAATGTGTAGGAGTTTCAGTGTTCCCTTACATGGGCACTGCTCAGAACTGGGGAGAATTGTGGCTCTTACACCCGTCAGTTAGACTGTTAGCATTTCTCATCATATGTTCTGTCAAGTCCTTGGAAGGTTTTGCTTATTGGCATTGTTATAAGTGTTCAATATATTAAGGCTTAGAAAGTGTTAAGCATCAGGGAATTTGCCACCCACTCCATCAATAGTTTTTATCTGGGCACAATTAATTAATGAGTAATTAAATTAATTAATAAAATGTTTTCTATCCAGCATTAAAAACCAGAGCATAAACAGTGGTGGGTATATAGTCAGGACTGACTGGAATGCCCTGGTTTCAGCAGTGGTTGGGGGCTGTGTAAAGGGCCAGAGCAGCAGAGTACTGGGTGCTTTGTGTACAAGAAGGGTTGAGGGATCTTTTTGGTGCAAGAACTGTGAAAGGGGAAATGCTAACGTTAGGAATGTGTGGCACATGGGAAGGTGTGTTAGCACAGCATGTCACTTTGTGAAAGTTAGAGCTGTGGAGAATTATGGATAATGGAAAGGATGCTCCAACCTGGGCAGGCTTCACAGCCAAATTATCTTTGTGTGTACAAACTGCAAAAGAATTTTACAGACACCTTAGCCTCCAGCCCCACCTCCCTCCAGATGACATGCTTCATCTCCTAAAGGGTGTGTCTGTGCCTGCAAGAAGGGTATATGAACTCCAGCAGGCTTTGAGGTGGTGAGCTGGACTGCTGCATAACACAGAGCTTGGCAGCACTTGGCCCTAGCCAGCATGACTCTGCCTGTTCTTTAAACTTCCAGTCTTCAGAAGGGCAGTGCAGTAGTGACAGTCAGTGCAAATGCAAAGAGAATGTTTGCATATATTGAGGCCTGTAGTTATATATACACACTACAATGTAGTTCTCTTTTCTTTATTCAGACCTAGGACCGGGGAGCAGACTCCCTATAGCTATTGTCTGCTGTTGACAGGTTTAGGTGAGATGAGTGGGGAAGTTGTATTCCTGACACCTCCCAAGTTTGTAGTAATAATAGAGTGATTAAGTGGTCTAAAATCAGCAAGAGAAGTTACATAATAATTGATGCTTTCACACTAGAATGAAAGATTTCTGCAGTACTGTTTAATTATGAGGAACAACCAGATTTTTTTTTCTGAAGAAGAAAACAAAATTACATACATTGGTCCAGAAGGAAAGCTGAAACATAGCTTGTGTTTAAAAGAAAAAGTATGATTTAATGACATTTGACAGCAACTATTTTCCTTGGGACACTGTGATTCTTATTCTTCATTGCTATTCAAAATTATTATAGTGCTTTATACTTCTAGCACAGTGGAGAAGGAAAATGTTTCTTTTCCCAAACCATGAGCATCTAGCAAGTAGCTGTTGCAGATCAACATGCCACCCTGTTCCAAATGAGTTATACTTAGGGAAATATCTTTGGGTTTTGAAAATAAGTGTAGGAGAAGTAACTTGAATGGTGTTATATATGTTACATTAATTAGAGATTTTGTTTAGAATACTGAATATTTGCCTTCTTCCCTGGGCTTATTATTGGTAGTATCCTAACTAACAATAATAATTTAAATGGAAATACACTAAACAGAGCTTCAGTCACTGATCTGGCCTAGAAATTGGTGATCTCTACCCAAGCAGAAATTCATTGTAGTAACATTCTCAATGTAAGTATCCTCCCTTAAGTGAAGTTAATGTCAGCACAAATACTGCAGGTGTTTGCATATAAGAGCTGAGATGTGCAGATTTGTACAGAGAGTGAGCAAACAGCAAACAAATAGATTTTCTCTGCAGATTTGTAGTGTTTCTTAAAGGAAAGCAGGTCACCCCATCCTCTGATATGATGCGTATTCAGTGGCACCTCTACATCCTAATTTGCATATCAGTGAAAACTGGCAATTTTCCACAAACTGTTGGAAACATGCATATACAGTTCCTGTAATTCCATGTACAATATAACATATAACCATGTAAATCAGCCCTATAGTCATGTCAGCGTTATGAAGAAGTCTTGATGCTGTGCATCCTATGTATTAAATAGTTACAGATTTCCTCTTGATGGGAAGCAAGTATCTCTGGCCAGGAGACCTATTTGTATCAAGCACTTTGGAGCAATTTCTTTCCTTTATTAACAGCAACTGCTGAAGGAGAAAATTTAGTCTTCCTTTAGCTTCCAGATATACCTATGAACTATGTGTCTCCTGGGGGTAGTAAATAGGTATTGATTTTCTTCATAACAGAAGTACATTATTACCATGATTAAACTGTAGACCTTCCTTTATGATAGAAAAAATTGGAAATTTGTGAGCTAAAGAGGATTTACATTACAAAATTGTTTGGGTTTTTGTATTTATCAAACTGTAATTCAAGCTCTGAATGCAAAGCTTCTGTGTATATTGCCCTTTTTACACAGCAGCAACTGGCATTTAAAATAAATGCTGATATTATAATTATAAAAGCATTATGTTTGTTAGAGTTGTTGATAGTCACATTGCTTCATTTTTTCATTCTACATTGGTCAAAGTTCTGACAGTGTATTCTGGAACAGTGTTAGATTCAGTGTTGATATTGTTACTCAACAAGAACATTGATTAAGTCTTAATAGGACATATTCAGTACATACTATGTGCAATTATCAACCTAAATGGGCACGAGCATTTATTTAGCATGAACTGAAATTACTTAAACCTTAAGAATTTTTCTTTCTAGTTAGTGTTACTTTCTAAAGGCAGGAGTAACAACCATGATATGGTAGCACACTACTGATGAGGTGTTGTGCATGAAGTTAGTTTATAAACAGAATTGTACCTAGAAGTGTTGAGGCATCGTTGCCTTGTTACAGAAAACACTAATAGCTACCAGATAGTAAAATCCCTCTCTGTTGGTAATAAGTATTAAGATAACCTGGAAAAATACTTGAAACCCTTAAATGAGTTTTGGACATTCTGTACAGTGTTTGTTTTGATCTTAGCAGCTGAGTACTATAGGGGAATTCAGGAATTTCTGTTCTCCCCAGGTTCCTTTAGATGAGTCACAGGAACACCAAATGAAGGTTTGGGTGTTGTGATACTAAGTGTGCCCTTTTCTGCACATGTAATTCATAGGCGTCTTACAGTGACCAGAGAACACTAGTGTAAGACTAAGGGCACTCCATGGGGACACCCAGTCAGGAGGCAACACTGAAGAGATGATTTCTTGAGTCCTGTTGTTTTCCAGACTTAGGTGCCTGTCTGCAGTTTTTAGCTGGGTGTTGATGTGAGGTGGGGACTCACAGACTGGAATCCTTAGCAGGATCCAAAAATTCAATAAAAGAGAAACCACAAAATATACTCAGGTAACAGGCTGATGATGTGAATAAGTACAAAAGAGAGAAATGACTTTTGCCAAAGTTACTCTTTTTGAACTCGCCTATGTACAGTTTAAACACTGGTACTAAAAACAATGTTGTGGAGATCTACAAGAGAATATGCTGAACTCCTGTTTAAACACCTTTGGATTACAGATTAAATAAAAGACTAAGCTAGCCTAAGATTCTCAGTCCAGTCCATCTTCATATATGTCAATGAAGATTAAGCCTTGATCCAAATTCTTCTTAGTTTAGCTTCAATGTCGCAAATGCATTTTCAAATACCCCACTGTGTGTTCTCCCAGAAAATAAATTATCTCCTGAAAATAACTGGATAGTTAATATTGCAAACCCAGAAAGCATTATTTTAGTCAATGGCCTCCTCACATACATTGTCTCTGACAGACTCTAACAGTGACCAGGATTTCAATTTTCAGCCAGAATGAAGTGCTTTTCATATGTGTACAATCTATGTGCTAACTTTATAGATTAAATTTAGTAATGACTATTTCAGGTGTCAAAAAAGGTCTTTGTTGCGAGTTTTCACATGCTCTTGTTTCTTGTGAATCTGCTTTACTTATTCTGCTTTTCTTTCTATATAAACAAAACGTCTGACAAAAATTTTTAACTTGATAAGTTAAGCAAAACTAGATTTTTTTCCTACCTCCTCTCACAAAAAGAGGTAAAATTACCAGGGCCATCAAATCTAGATGGTGCTTGGAATTGCTGCTTTAATACGGTGCCAGAACATGTTCCTCACTTTGGTGCTACTTTTCATGATCTTTAGCAAGCTGTTAGGATCTTCAGCCAGCTTTAGTCATGCAGCAGGATATGTGCACCAGGGAGCACCGAGATCCTGAACTCATCAGGCCAGACAAATAAGGAGATGGTTTTGGTCCTTTGACTATGGCAGCGATGCACTAAAAAGTAGACAATTTGAATGTCTAAAGAGAGGTGGAAAATAAGCCAGGCCTTAGGGAAAATGTCAACTTGCTGGGTGTTTGCACTACCTTACTAGGTAAATAAACAAGGGGAGATACAGTGGTCTCACTTCTAAAAGCTCTGGACATCTGAAATTGCAGAGAGGGAGTTTGTTGTTCTGACAATACCAAGGCTCTCTCTGAGAGTCCATGTACATAACTGAAAATAGAGGTCCTGGAAAAGTTTGATAATACCAGTGGTCTCCTAAGGGTTTCTTGTAGTCGTGAAAGTAGTTCTGCTAATTTCCCACTTAGATTTTTGAGTCCTGCTGTACTGAAGGTGCTGTCAATTCCAGCTGAATTTAAATGGCACATGAATGCCCTAGAGCTGCAGGTGATGGCCTGTACAAAGGCTTGGATGGTTGCTGCTGGTGGTGTGAAGCACAAGCTGAGGTTTGCTTCTCTTATGTCACTGATTGTTTTATATTGTATCTGTAGAAAATAGTAAAATATTAAAACAGCAGAAAACCATCATTCTCTGCTTTCATTCAGCACTACCTAAAAGTAAAACCTTGGTTTGTTCCATCTGTGTGTATCTGCACCAAACTGTTTGTTCCCCTCTGTCGTGATTAGATCCTGCTGGCTTTGTCAGGAATTTGAAACCTGAAAAAGTGCCTGTCTGGCCTCTTGTTGCTTGCTAGTGCTGAACCAGTTATGTCAAGGCAGCAGGGGAGTGAATTCTGATAGGAATGTTAACACTGGTGAGAATGGCAGTGGGTGGACCTTCAGAGGAAACCACTCAGAGCTCACCTCCTTGGCAAACCAAACAATTTGCCAGTGTCACCCCTGCCGTGGCTAAATGACTAGAGTGAAAATTTATGGGGAAAGGAATGGTTCTCCTGCTGTAATTATACAAATCTTCTCCACAGTGCTACACTCCACAAAGTCACAGTTGACAAATAATAAGCCACACGAACAGTGACTTAATGTTCATTTATTAAAATCATCTATTATCCTTTTTAGCTGTAGATCCACTTTGTTAGGAGTTGTTGCATATTTATATTGCTAACATCTCACCATCCAAATATTGTTAATATTAATTGGATTGGTTTTGCAAGAGTGTGTTTCAGGGGCTGGCTTCACTGCTTTGAGAAGCAGAGGGCCTGGGTTAGTGACAGGTGATGTCATGGTGGGACAACAGTCTGAGCAACTGTGGGGTCCCAAAATGACATTAATATGGGTGTTGCCTTTACCCTTAGCTTGCACCATGTAGTAGGGATGGAGAAGCTGAAGGAAAGCTGTTTTTTTCCTTTGCTGCCGCTGTCCAGGAGGACTCATTCCTCACAAGGTGGAAGTGAGTGGAGCAGAAACTGTGCTAGGATGAAAGGCCTGAGCCTTGTGTGAAGAGGGAAAAGATGAGGAGTAGCCATGGCAACGTGAGCTGCAGCCCCTGCTTTGGGGCCTGCCCCAGTACAGACCCTGCTCCTCCACAGACCCTGCTCCTCCACAGTGTCATCAGCTGAGCAATAGGGTCAGTAAGAACACAGGGACCCCTGTCCTTTCCAGATCCCCACTCCTGTGTCCCAGCATCTACCAGTAGTGTGATAAATCGTGCAGGTCCAAATAATTGATACCAGTGTCTGAATGAACTGTGCTGGAAGGATGAGAAATGCTAAAAAGTTCTTTACGTGCAGTTCCCTGGTGTAAAGAGAGCGTCTGATGGGAACACATCTCTGCTCTCAGATTTGGAGCTGTTATGAGTTGCTTTCTCTAACAAAGTAAATATTTGGTGACAGAACTAGAGGTAGAAAGTGCTGCATAGCAGGAAAGTATGAAGTATTCATAATGATATGAAATACTACTAAAAATTCAATGTTTTTCACATTCCATTGCGAGCTTAAACATTGGACTCCTGTCACGGAAATTTCTGCTGCAGTAGACACAATTTCTAGCATAAATGGGCTTGCTTTCAATAGAAAATGGGACAGTTTTCAAAGGAAAAAAGGCCAATTTGTGAGTAAAAATGGGCCTTTTTCTGAGCAAAGAGGCTTATAAACATGAAGTGATAAATGGCTTTGCAAGTTTTCTCTACAATAATAACAACTTTCTAATCAAAATAATGAAAAAGTTGCATCTAGGGGAGTGGAGAGAAGCTCCATTCAGTTTAAATACATTGAATACATTTTAGAAAATAAATATATGAAAACTGTAAATTTTGTTCCACTCTGTAATCTGAAGTTGTGTTGGAGACTTGTCAGTAATATTTCTTTGCGTATATTCATATGAAGTTATAAATCAAAATCCTGTTCTGAGTTTGATTCCTTCTGAGATGAATTTCTTGGAATAATATTGTAAGAGTTAAGGAAATACATTCCTTAGGATCCCCTATGTGGCAGTGGCAACTGATTTTCTTGTAGTTCAAATGTTTTTAGAACTAAATAGATCTTCTGCCTCGACACATTGAATTTGCATGCAAATATATAACTTCATAATAGCTGATCTGATGAGAAACTGATATGGTTGCTTCTCTCATGGCTTAAAAATGTGTAAAGATCTAAGCAGTGAGGAACTGGGATCTTCTTACACAGGCTGTGCAGAAAGGTGCTGTGATGTACTCGGGAAAATGCATAATGTAAAATTCACTGTTTATTAAATGCTTTCAAACAACTCATCTACAGAGAAGATTGTGTGACCCAAAAGGTTGCTTTGCAAAACTAGAGATGAGAAATAAGTCTTTTAAATTTTTAAATGGTTTGGAGGATGAATGGATTGGGAGCAGACCTGTGGAGAGGACTTGGGGGTACTGGTGGGTGAAAACTGGACATGAGCCAGCAGTGTGTGCTCATAACTCAGAAAGCCAACTGTATCCTGGGCTGCAGCATGAGAAGTGTGTCCAGCAGGTCGAGGGAGGCAGTTGTGCCTCTCTTCTCCA
>VWZY01011396.1:798727-890863 GCA_013399075.1 Chloroceryle aenea | reverse complement strand
CACAGGAAACACATGGACCTGTTGGAGCAGGCCCAGAGGATGTCTCAAGAAAAATCCGAGGGCTGGAGCCCCTCTGCTGTGAGGCCAGGCTGAGAGGGTTGGGGTTTTTTATCCTGGAGAAGGGGAGGCTCCAGGGAGACCTTATTGTGGCCTTTCAGAACTTAAAAGGAGCTTAAGATGGGGAGAGGCTTTTTTATAGAGCCTGAATAAGACAAGTGGTGATAGTTTTAAATTAAATGAGTGGGGATATAAGTAAAAAAATAATTATGGTATGGATGATTAAGTTATGGAATAGATTGCCCAGAGGAGTGGTACATACCCCACCCCTGGAAATATTCAAGGTCAGGCTGGATGACACTCTGAGCAACCTGATCTAGTGGAAGATGTCTCAGCATAGTGCAGGTGGGTTGGACTAGATGACTTTTAAAAGTCCCTTCCAACCCAAACTATTCTTGGGTTCCATGCTCTTTGCTCTAGGATAAGCTCCACTTCAGCTTTCTTGATTCTGCTTTACAAGGCAGGGTATTGGCTGGTGGACAGAGATCATTTGGTTGCTGTAGGAAGTTTCACACCAGTTGTCTCCTTGCTTGTCAATTCTCTGGAAAAGCATTACCTAAAAGACATAGGATGAGCAATGTCAAAGATGTGTAGCCTTGGTTCTTGCAAACACAGTTGGCTGATAGAGCTGATCTGAGGTTAAAAAGCCCTCTGGCAGTGGTTCCCTAGCCACCTTTTCAGGCATCATTTTGTCACCTTGCCCCTGAGATCCAGATAAACTTTCAAGGAAGGTTTGAAAACACATTCCTGAGCACACGTGATATTCTTACCATATAGTTTTAAAGGTGACTGCAGCACTTTCCCATCTGTGTTATCCATTGATGATGCAGCACATATGGTCTTTGGGCAGATGGTTCCATATAAGGCAGCCATACAAATGGGGAAAATATTCATTTTAATTAGGTGCCCAGTCTTGTGTCCAGTAAAATCCATGTTAAAATTCTCTACGAGTTCCATGGGAGCAGGTTCTGATGCTGCTAATTGCTTCCTTTGATGGGATATATTACTAGCCCGTTGTCCAGCTTGCAAACAGATGTGCTTTCATGCCTGATGTGAAGAGGTGAATTAGAAATGCTGTCACATTCCCATTGCAGAACAGTGGCCACAGGTTTTTTTCCAAGTTATGGCTCTTTCAGGGGAGGGAAATTAGGGATGGCTTTTGCTATTGACCTGTGGTTCTACAGTAGGTAGGCAGTCAGGTAAGTAACTGTGACATAGGAATTGGATATCACAGATATAAAGCATTAATGTTACTCTACACATTTGCTTTGTGCAATAGCTGGCTGTTGTTGCCCATTTTAGAAGCTGTTTTCTTGTTTCTTACAGTGAAGCAAACTTAGATTACCATTCTAAATGTTAATACAGAGAGTGAATGTGATTTAATAAAACAAAGTGATTTTTTATGTAGATTGTGACATTAGTATTTAATTATGTACCCATCATAGCACTGATGAAGCAAGCTGCTAAATAGTGGTGCAGTGAAGTGAGAACTTACTCTTAAAGGGCAGGTATATTTTAGTTTTATTTCCTCTCCTAATCTCCTTATTATAACAGGATAGATTATGTGCTGTTTACCATTATTCACCTGTATTCCAAGCAGGATTTCCTTTATAGCAGCCAAAGCTCATAGAAAACAATGCTTCAGTGCTGGTAAAGTCTGCTGATAACAGATCTGTTTCTATTTTATCTTCTATCAGGCCAAATTTAGTTCTAGATTGATTGATTTCTTTATTATTTTAATGTGAATTAAAAGTAGTATGTAATCTGTTTTTTTGTTTTCTAAACCTTTCCTTTCTGTTATTTTTTTCAGACTATGGAAACCCCAAAATACGAGCTAGTTATAGAAGCAAAGGACATGGGTGGTCTTGATGTGGGACTGACTGGCACAGCAACTGCCACTATTCTTATTGATGACAAAAATGACCATCCACCAGAATTTACCAAGAAAGAGGTAAAAATTGATCATCTGTGTTCTACAAAATGGAGCATGCAGTTGTAATTAGCTTGATTTTAAATATCAAAATGTTCCCCAATGGAAGAAAATGCTTAAAAACATCATTTTAGTTCAGTGTGACAGAATTCCCTGGAGTTGCTTTTGTCATCATTTACATTAATACATTTATACATGTCATTTCCAAAACAAAATGCAACCACAAGGTAGAAATTTATGTGAAGAGATATCATTCAGAGGTTGGCTATCAGGGGGATAAACTCTAAAATAAGTTTATTCCTGTGGAGGAAATGGAGAATTCCCTTCTTGCCTGTATTCTGGGTCAGGGCTTTTGATGGTCAGGAACACGGATGAAAGCAACATGTGTTCTCCTGGCTTTGGTACTTCACCTGTGAGACAGCTACTCTTGAGAGTTCTGTAATGAAAACTCTAGTCCTGAAAGCTTGGTGTTTAGCCTACAGGTTGAATTTGCAAAGAAAGTTTTTTTCCACAAAAGTTGAATTCCTCTGAAAAATGCTGGGGGAAAGAAAAAAAAGAAAGCACAAAACAAAAGCTACACGCTGCCTGCAGGAGAGTGTAATTGTGCTACAGCAAAGTTCTGGTTTCAGGCAAAGCTTCTACCAAATTTCCTGCCCTTCTCACACTGCTTCCTTCCTGCCCTTACATATATTATTAGTCTGGTGGTGTTAGTAGTAGTAGTAGTAGCCTCTGGTATCTGCAGAGAATCAAAGAGTGTCAGAAGTTTTACCTAATAACATCTGGTTTGGATTTGGTTATAAAAGATTCCCAAAGCCCTGCAGGTTTTGAGGAATAATCCCAAAAGATGAGAGGTAAGCATGAGGGATGCTGATTTTAAGGTGACTTAGAAGATGAAAAAGAAAAGCCTGTTGGTATAGAAGTCTTGGTTCTCTTCTCAAGGTGTATTTTTAACTTTTTTTTTTTTTTTCTGGCAATTTGACAAATTAGTTTGAAAGAAATTAATTTTAATTTTACTTGAATATTTCTTTCTTTTATAAATGCAAACTGGATAACTAGATTAAAGAAGGATGGAGAAGTTTGGGGTTTTTTAAAAGGAATAAATAAGAAAGAATGACAATTTTGCAGTACAAACATTTTCACACTTTTTTAATCAGTGGCAATTACTGAAGTAAAATGCTGAATGCATTTGCTGAATGCAAGAGCATTTTGATACCGTGGATCCAGACCTTCTGAGTAGAGAGGTGATAACATAATGGCTTTGATCAAACTATGAATTCCCTTAGAATTGTCCTTTATAACAGGCTTTAAATGCTCTGAAAGCCATTTCCTGACACTCAATAGTTAAAATATATTTAAAACACTGTAACTCTTTATCCCTCTGGAATGTAATGGTGTAAAATGACGAGTCAGTGTAGTTAGAAATAGGAAGCAATTGTATTAATCAAAGTTGATAGCAGTTCATGCCATTCGGGGTCCTACCTACTTGACTTCCCTAACTTTGGGATTTCTTTTTTTTTTAAGAAATCCTTCTGTAGTTACATATTCTGTTTGACTTAATAGTTTGGTAATTTGGGCAAGGATGTTTTTAAATTTTGGTGCCTGCTTAACCCGAAATAAACTGTTAGTGTCTATTTCTTTAGGGATCAGAAATGTTTATAAATTCTATTGCCAGTGTTAGTTAAAGGTACTCTGTACCCTTGAAAATCTGCTGGTTTCAGTATGGAAATAAAGCAGCAGCTGTGAAGAGACAGTTTTATGCAGCTTGCTTTGAAAAATCCACTCTCAGACATTTTTCTTGCACTTTATATGACAAACATATTTTCCCATAGAGACTTTTTTTTAATACATTGCAACATGGTTTTGAACCTTTCACTATTTAGAGATGTTAATGACCTCAGAAAGCTTCCCTCTGCCTTGCTAAGTGATATTCCTTGAATAAGGCAGGAAAAATCAGTCTTTAGACATATGGTATCAGACCCCTTCAGAAACATATGCTCTATTTAAAGTAAGTGGTGTAAGAGGAGGGAGAGTGTCTATTAATAGAGCTAATGCCATTTTGTTTGGCTTACTGCTTAAAGTATTTAGTTATTGGTTTTAAATAGCAGTCACATGCTACATGCTGCAGTACTAATGATTTGAAGAAGACTTGAAAGAAAAAGACACATTCTACAAGGTAACTTTTGAAGTAGTAGGTTCAAATTCAGTAAATCTGAAGGTTTAATTTCAGAGTAAATCTTCTTTTATTTAATTTGAGAATGACTGCTTTAGGATTGGATTCTTATGGTATTGAAATGTTTTCCCAGCTATCTTCCTTCTCGTTAAAGATACTTTTTCTCAATGCCTTTTTCCCTTTTATAAAACAAATGCTTATTTATGAGCCTGTATTTTCTTCTGACAGAATAATTTCTTCCTAAAATATCTCTGTCTTTATCTGGCATATGCCGTTGATGTAGCTCAATTAAGCCAAGTTTGCATTGTGTTCTCCTCATCTGCAAGCACAGGGGTCAGATTAATTCCTGATCTGACACAGTGAAAGCCAGTGAGTTTATGAGCTGGATTTGTTCCAAAGTCTGGACACTGTATAAGTACAACACTGTCTACCCCTGACTGTGCACTGAATCACAGAATGGGAGGGGTTGGAAGGGACCTCTGGAGATGGAGTTCAGTCCCCCTGACAGAGCTGGTGTTTTGCAGAACGTAGAATGCATTATTATACAGGTCTTAATATAAATACCAATGATTTCAGTAATACTAATGCCATGACAGAAGTTTAATGGTTTTTTCATACCCTTCTCCACAGCTGAACATTTTTCTATTTCTATATGTTTCTGTCTCCAGGAAGTTGTGTATGTGTTAATAGGTATTTCTTTGATTCCTCCATGCAAGGCAATCTCAGCCGTGCACGAGCATGCCTTTGTCCAGTGCAGATGACCTTTATCTTTTGATCCTTGAGCAATGTCTTTCTCTTTTTTTTTCTCCAGAAACAAATTGATACAGTTGATCAATACAAATTGTATTGATCTACCCCTAAGCAACGATACACTTCTGTGTGTTCCTGTGTAATATATTTGTTCCTTGGGGGTCAGGTCCTTCCCACCCATTCAAACTGCTCATTAACAGGCTTTATTTGATGGTTTCAGAAGAGTCTAAATGCTCCTTTCTTGCTGTACACAGCTCTGCAGTAGCCTCTGCTGGGTTCATGGAGGTTTTGCTGGAAAAGGGGGTACTGGTCCAGTGAATAAGTTCTTCCATCCCCTTTCTTTTTTGCCCTGCCTACAACACCCATGCCATGCTGATGCAGTTGTGGCCTTCATGCTTAGGCAAAAGTCATTGGTGGTGTTAGGGCATAATCACAGAAGAAGCTGAGCAGCCTGGCTGTGATCCAGCACAGCACTTCCATTAACTTCAGAGGAATAGCTTAAGCTCTTGCAGTTATGTGTCAGGTGCTTTGATGGGTTAATGTATGAGACACAGCTTTGTGGGATTCAGCCCACTTAATTATTTTGTTACTGCCCCATCACTCTGTACACCTCCCAAATATCTGCCTTGCTCTGTTTCATATATATACTTACTCTTACTGTTCATAATAGGCTCTGAGCAGTGCAAAAATCCATTCAGATGTGCAAATACTACACTGTTCCCTCCAGGCGGTTAAATAATTTCATATTTAATGCCTAAAAGATCAATGTTTTAAGAACTCCTCCAAAAATTCCAGGTGAGATAACAAGGTCTACCTTTTAAAAGGTCACAATGGCTGGGATATTGTGCCAGATTTAATTTAAATAGAATGAAAATAGAGATATATGTAAAATTAGTGGCTTCTTTTTCAGGAAGTTTTTTAAATTTACAACTCTATTTCTATAATATGAAAGAGTTTTTAAATTAATCTTTTGAATTATTACTGAATACAGCATGTATTTTGTATCACAAAGGGCAATTTGGCATTTCATTTCCATCAAGTTAAAGACTTAGGTTCAACTTTTGTTCATCAGCAAGGGATCACTTATGTGAAAGTAAGAAATGAAGCAAATCAAGGAGTAGGAATTGAGCATTCTGGAAAATCTGATACCTGGTTTGTGCACTGCAGGTTATTCAAACTGTGTGTTGTGTGCCTGCAAAACAGTGACTGTAGTCTATAGTTATAATGTCACTGTGGTTGAAATGTGATCAAAACTCAGTAATACAGCATCTGCTGGAAGCCACAAACTGGCAAACATTTCTCTTGTATCTCTTCCTGTTGGCAGGGTTCTGCTCAGATCTTCCCTAAGACCCAGTGGAGGAAAAAACATTATTTCCACATGACAAAAATATGGATTTGACCCCTTCCCATCTATTCTTCCTCCTCCAGTAAATACAGTCCAACAAATCCTACTTACACTCTTAAACCATTCCTGAGTGCAGAGTATATGTGAAAACTGGGATTCCACTGAGTGCATTTGCCTCCCTCTTCCAGGTTCTGTCCTGATTTTTTTAAAGTATCTGTTCCCAAGGAAGAAGCTTCCCTTGGTGCTCTTTAGTAATACATTCTTTTTCCTTCCTAGTGATATATTCTCGTTACTTACTAAATGCTGTCAGACACGTGAGAGAAGAATGCAGTGATGTGGCTTAAGGGGATGATTTTTCTACAGTCCACCTAGTTCTCACATCAGTCCTTCACCACAGATTTGGGCCAGCAGCATATCCCTAGTCATACAGTGAGAAGTAGTGGGACTCCTCAGAGTGCTTTCCCTTGCTCTGTTAGTCTTCTTTCGGCCAGGGGAACAGTCTCATTCCTGAGACAATTCTTTTTCTGCCACTTCCATCCTCACCTTCAATTTCACCCATTTCTGGGACAAAGCAATGTAGAATAGAATTCTGTCACATCAGGGAGAGTAAGATTTCAGAAATTATGTTTCCTAGTTTAGATTTTTTTAATATATGTTCTTAGAAATTAATTTTCCAGTTAAAGAAGCTCGCCTCCCATGAACAGAATAAAATTTGTATAATTTGACAAAACATTACCACGGTGAAATTTTGAGATATACCAGTGCTGTGAGTCTTAAATGAAAAATAGCATTTGCTCCCATTCTGAATACCTACTGATAAATGGTTTATAAAAGAGTAATAAATGACTAATGTGTGCTTTAATAAATGATTCATCAATTCCTATAGAGACCTGCAAGTGAGTAGGTTGCTTGTCACCATGATTTATGATGACTTCCAGCGCTGTCTTCTGATTCAGTTGTGCTACCCACTGGGGTAAAACAGCCCCTGGAGTACAATATGTATCTCCGTCTGCTCGTGGTTCAAAGAGGATATGAGACTTTCAGAGCACCATCTGGAGAGATCTGTTTTTCAGCTCAGGATGTTGAGAAACATGCTTGTAGCTTTGAGAGTCCCTGTCTTGGTGCTTGGTATTGGCTAAATCATACTGAGGATCAAATACTGAGCTAAAAGCACTTTTAAAGTTCCTCCTGGATTTCTTTTCCATACTTGTCTTATGAAAATTTCTCTCTTAGACATGATATTGTTATTTTCCATGCTAGACATATCTTACTAACACAGACCAGATGTGTCCATTCAATTTACACATTTTAGACCAAACCCAAATCCTACGTCCCCTTCTCGGTGGTCTGAAAGTCAACCCTGGACCTTCTTCTCTTAACAGGGGAAATGTTGCCCTTTGGGACACCTAATTAATCTTATTCCTTTCTCTTTGGGTCTGCCTTGAGCTGGACCTTACCTGTGGACACTAACGATTCTGCTGATGGTTGAGGGTGCCCCTGCAACTCCCTCTTCTAGACCCCAACATCTGTTTTGGAGAAGTGAATAGAGATGACCAGAGCTGTGTGCAAAACTAGCAAGAGAGTGCTGTCCCTTGTTTAACACACAGTACAGGAGCATGGCCAGGCTACCAGCCGCACTCACTTTCCTCAGCTACCTCTCTCACTGTTCTTTGAGAGGGAGTTCAGCGTGTAAACCAGACTGAAGAGAGGCAAAAGACTGGTAGGAGCTGCCAGTGTGGCTCAGCAAGGCTCTAGGAATGAGCTGAGCTGGCTTTTTGCCATTTCAGGTCCATGCTCTCACTCTGGATGTTGGAAGGCCAGATGACTTGATTTGAGGCACTTGGGCAGGAAGGAGGAGATTTAAATGGATGAGAAGAAGCCATTGCCAGCCTAATAGTTAAAACATAGAGCTGTACTGTGGCCTAAATGTTATGAGAACCAGCCTGTTCACATTGGGGCAAACTGTCTCCACTACTGCTTTGTCATGAGAAATAGTTTTGTGGAATGGATAAAAACATTTTAGCAAAATCACATGTACAAATTACATATTGGAATTTCCATTTGGCTCCTATTTTTGGACTGTGAGACAATTTACATGCAGAGAAAGCAGAAGCTCAACAGAGCAGGACAAAGCCTCTACAGCTGTTAGTAAAGAACAGCCTCATGATGGCTAGGGATCATTGGAGATGAGCTCTTTGGTCACCCTTGCTTTTTCTAGAGCTGTAAATACAGCTAGCAAGGCTCCTGAAGCATATCTCACCCTCAGAAACTCCTTACACTAGATAAATGTTTGCACTCACCTTTTCACTCAGCTTTACTTCCACTTCATACAACAGCCTTCACTGACACACTTGCCTCCTTGAAAACAAATTAAAGACATTACCTGGTATATTTTTCATATGTGAAAGGTAGATTTCAAAGATAATTTCTCTGATCATAGAAAATAGAGGAAATGGGATCAAGGCAGGGTTGCTATTTGTAGGTCATCTTTATAAGGTATCTGTCTCACCTGTTCTTAACACATCCAGGGAATGAAAATCAGAAGGCTGTTCCTGCACAAATCTTAACAGACTGTAGATGTGTGTATGTCTCTAGTAGAGTCCAATTGCAAAGTATCTATGTTTTTAGTTTAGAGAGTATCTATTAGTCACTTGAAAAGCTATTTATTAAATATACCTGAGAGGAAACAGGCATCTAAATAGTGATAAACAGTTTATTTTTTAAATGATGTCTCTGAGCATTCTGTTCTCATTGCAAAACTAACACAGTGTTTGAAATTTCCAGTAAAGTTCTGTTAACTGTACCATTTCTTCATGGTTAATAATTGATCACTACTCTCAGTGGTGTTAAAATCCAAGGCATTCAGAGTTTTCTTAGTTGTCATGAGTTGCACAACAGATTTTCAAAATGACATCAGCAGTTTGGGAATGTATTTAAGTAACATATGCATTTAGACCTCTTTATTGTTGTGGGTTTTTTGTTTTGTTTTTAACTAATTTTGATGTCAAAGATAAAAAAGAACAACTTGACTTAAAAAAAATAGATGTAAGGATGTCTAATTCCCTCTGGAGTTTCAAAAGCTGGGTTTAGGAGCATTGGTTACTTAGACTCTCAGTGCAGTTGAGTTCCTAAATGGCTACCTTCTAAACCTAATCATCTTCAAATAATTTCCTGCAATCAAGACAAATGTTTGTTAATATTTCTGAGTTTTGTTGTCCTGGTACCAAACTAAGGACAGCTGGAAGACTTATTTAAACAATCTGGTTATCTGGATAACTAAATTAACTTTTTGCTCTTTTTTTTTCTTCTTCACTATTTTGCATCAGTTCTTGTCAGACTGAGCTGGTTTGAGGTTTCTCATCTGATGAGAAATGCTCAGCACCACTCAGGTTTGAATAGAAGTAAGAATAGAATAATTTTTAAATAGAAAAAGAAAAACAAATACGCTTATGATGTGCACTGACTGAAACATAGGAGAAAAAAACAGGATTTGGAGGACCTGTGTTTCCTGTACTCATACAGATTCATACTGTGTGCATAATAATTTGTATTCATGTGGCTTTCAGCAAGCTATCTGCATAACCAGTGTAAGCACTTTGTTCAAGAACTTTTGCAAAATATGTTTAACACCGAGTCCATCCACTTATCACATAATTAGAGCTGGATACACTGCATAGCAGTAGGCAGCAGACTTCCACATTTATCTTTGCTTGTGAGGGGTGAGTTCATTGCTTTGTTTCTCTCCACCAAGGTCATGAAATACATGAAGTTGTCTATTTAATCTCCAGATAAACACATTTCAGTGGTACATAAAACAACAGAGTGCCTGCTTTATAATCTGAAAGCAGATGAGAAACACTTGTATAAGTACTGGAAAGGTTCTATGAATAGAAATATCATTCAAAGAGTGTGAAATTGGGGAGGAACACAAAGACACTTCATTGCTTCTCCAGATCTGATTTTTTTCCCCAGTGTTCTTGCTCTCCCAGTCAGATCACATTGTATTTTTGCCAGTCCTTTTCTCTTTCTTCATTTTCTGTGTTCCTTTCCTGTCCTTAATTTAGTTTCCTTGATTTGTTTTGATCAGCTGATCTGAGCAGTCCTGATGCAGACTTCTCTGTGAGTCCTTGCCTTTTGTAACCCTTTGGTTACGCTTGGAAGGTCAGTAGCAACTCAGTGGTAATAACAGCAATTCTCACTACAGCTGGTAAATTCTCACCACAAAACCATTCCAATGCTCACTATCCTCTGAAGACCTCTTCCATCTGCTTCCGCTAACAGCAAATATCCAAACACTGCGAGCAACAAAAAAGCCATAAACCCACAATTTATTGCTCTCTTCTACAAGAAGTGAAGGTTAATATGCTTCCTCAATGTGGTCTATGATGTGTGAACTTTACCATAGATATTAAGGTCTGAATTACAAAGCAAACAGTAGCAGTAAGAGTTTTGACTACATTTAGCACAAATACATTTGGGTAAGTAGTGGGATAGTAGAAATTAAAGAAGAAGGAAGGCTCAAACAAAGGCTCTTGAGAGAAGCACAAGCTAAACAAAGATAATGTAATGTCTCCAGACCGAGTCTTGGGCCACTTATTTGGGGAAGCTGTGTAAACATAATTATTAGCAGTCATTGCTAGGAATGGCTATGTGATTTTCCAATTAAACTTTTTCTCTCCAGCTGGAATTTTGCAGTTGCCTTCAAATCAAATTAGGAGTGCTTTCTAGAGATTTCAATTTTAATGTAAATTTGAAAATTGGAGTCTTTTGCCTGAGAAAGTAAATTTTTTTTTTTTCCTCTGAATGTTGCTTCTGAAGCACTCCACGGAAATTTCCTTTAATTTCACTCTTCTCCAAGAGTAGTTTTTAGCATGTTGTGCCTCATTAACTGTACAAGGAGTTCCACTTTCAACATTGAGTGCAGGCAGGTGACACTCAGCCTTCACAGAAAATCTACACAATTATTTTCAGATCAAGATGTGAAAGGATGTATCAATCTCTTTTCTCAAATTATTATTCTCTCTGTATTCGGGAGACTTCATTCGACTGTCCTATGACTATGGAACATCCAATTGACTGAAATCCTAGGTTCTGTGTGGAAACTCTGTGGTTTCCATACATGCTATTCATTGCAGAATGGCTTTTAAATCATCGTTCTCTCGTTCAGCCAAGACAGTGTGTAAACTGGTGGACAGATAGTACCTTTGTGGCGCAGCCAGCAGAAATTTTCTGTGGCTTGCAGAGACATTTATTTTACAAACGTAAAAGGGTTATGGTTCCTCACATATGGAAGGTGGAATGTTAACAGAAATACCAAGAACTCTAAATCTTCTTGTCTGACACAGCACAGCTGATTTGAGGAGTAATAAATAGAGGAAATGTTAGATGTGTAGCAAAATACCACTCTAATCCCATGAGTTAAGAAACCCACGCTGTTAATACGCCTCCAGCATCTGTAGGAGTTCTATTTTAAAAGTAGGATTAAACAAGATAACACACTATAGATCTTAACGTATTCAATTTGCACCAGACAAAACCCGATTTAATAGCAATTACACAATATGTGTGAGCTGGTATCAGAGTTGTAGTTTATGTGAGCAGAAGGGATTTATATAGCTGAAGTATATTCATACAAAAATAATAGTTATGTGAATGCTTCGGTCATTCCACCAGAGTGGAATGAGTTTTGTGATCAGTTTATCAATTTCATCACTGACAAATGAGATTTTAAGATTTTTGTCAGCAGCACTAAAACTGCTTTGGCTACTCCAAATTTTGCTAACCATCTGTGCGTACGAATCAAAATGTCAGGATTATTTAGACAACATATTTTTTTTCCTTCTTCTCTGAAACATTAAAATAGTGAACCGATAAAAGTCAACATACTAAAAGGAGCTGCACATTTATTCAAGTAAAATTGTTGGTAACGGCCTATGAAAAAAGACTCATTTTGAAAGCAGTAAAATTCTGTAGGGCTGATCGTCTCTTGAACTTACTGGAATAAAAACAGTGGTGATACATTTAAGAAAAACAAACACAACAACACAACAGATTAGGGGATTTATAAAGAACTCTTCACGGTTATAGTCACTGTTGAGGAAAATGGTTCAGGAGTATAATTTATTCATATCCTTGTACTTTCTACTTTGGCTTATTTCCAGGACTTGTTTGCCTTAGAGTCCCAGATGCTTATTTGCTTAAAGGGTAGCCCTTTCTCTAGCCGGCTGTCTAACAGTCACTTAATATTTGTTTGTTTTTACAAATGTTTTCCCCCATGTTCCCAGTCCATATGTCACAAGAAAAAGTACAATCCCAGCACTGCACGTAGGATTGGCATTATCCTCACTTTCCCGTTCTAGACTTTTGACTCCATTATGAAAAATCCCAGAATCCCGGTTGTTTCCCTCTAACACTATTGCTCTATGGCCAGTCCTTTTGTGTTCCAACTCGTATTCTCTTCCACTTACCTTGATGCAGCTTCTGTAGAGATGTGTTTGTTCACTTCTCTGCATATTGTGGAAGTTTTCTTCCAGCTACTTACTTGTCTAGCCTTGATATTTGATTTTCCCAGTGCTGAAATTTATTGTTCTCCTTTTGCATCATCATTCAAAATCCCCTCTGCCTACTTCACCATTCTCTCTTTTAAAAGCAAAATAAACCTCCACAAACCAACCAACCAAACAGAAAACTCTTATCTTTTGGGTTTACTCCCATTCAAGCCTACCATTTAGTCAGCAGCTCATAAGAAGCCTTCTGAATTTTAATAATTGACTTTAACTTTTCCTTCTTTTCCAAACTTCTTCAGCCTGTCCTTTGACTTGTGGAGCCTGAACATCTAGCATCCCTTAAATGCCTCTCTCCTTCTGTTTTGTTATGCCTCAGATCTACCAAGACTAATTTCAGTGATTTCAGTGATGACTCCTTTTTGCTGAGTATGGTGGCCCCTTTCTCTCTTACTTTCATCACTTTCCCCACTGTCCTTTTATATGGAAAACTCCTCTTCTAGTATTTCATAAAAAGCTATGTTTCTGACCTTGCTCTTCTCAAGATTCTCTTTCTGTCCCCATGGTTATGCTCCTTTAGTGTGATTTCTGGGAGATCTTCCTTTTTCCACTTCTTCATGCTGCCCACCAGTGAACTCTTCTTCATCCCCTCACCACCTACCTCCCTAGAGAACCACCTTTCTGATTTCATGACTTAAACTGACTTTGCTTATGACTTGCAAAAGTCCATATACACCCTGCCTGCCTTCTATAAATCGAGTACCATCACTGTCTGCTTCCACACATCATCTCATTTTTTTCTTTTATGCTTTATTTCCTCCTCCTCAGCTCATTTGTTTTGACTGCCTTCAGTCACTGAGGCCGGCAGTGCCCATACGTTATGTAGGACTGTCAGATGTTCTTAGATCAACGATTTTTCTTCATTTAGAAGACTGATGGTAAGGAGAGCGCTGCTGTCCTCAACAAGTTTAAAGGGTTGAAAGCAATCTTTTAGTTAAAAAAAAAAGTTTGAAAAATATAAGGACTTATATGAGAAACTTTCAAAAGATATATAAGAAAAATCATCCTGCTAAATAAGCTGAAGTCTAAACCAACAGCTGTCTTTTTGTGAAATAATATCACGGAAAAATATTTATCTACAGTATTGATATTCTTAGCTGCCTGTATCCAAGCTATGGCTCCTATCCAAACAGAGTGCTCCATGGAGACTGTAATGTAAATCTGGCTTTTGTACATATGCATATCTACATACATAGAAACACAGGCCCACAGATGTTTGCCTATCTAAACTGAGAAACAGATGTTTTATTGTCCTAAAATTGCATTTTCTAATATGGACTAAAACAAAAATGAAATTTGGTTTGGTTTTGCTTATCTACTTGAAAAATAACACAACTAGCATTTGAAAACAGAGAACACTCTACTTGATTAATTGATTCAGTGTTGAACTAAGCTAAGAAAAAAAGTGTGTGTTTGAAGACAAATGAAGGGCATGCTTTCTAAGTTAGCAGCTCTGACCTTTTCAAGTTTTCCATCTTAAATAATAATTGAAGGCATGAGTAAATAAATTCAACTTTGCCTGCAGATGTTGAACTCTTTAATGTCTTTTTACTCAAACATAGCCACTGCCTGATATTAATAGCAGAAACAGTTTTATCATACCCCATGCTGGGGCTGACTGGCAGTCTCTAGGAACTGTTTTCTTTCCTCCAGCCATATGATTAAAATGCAGTTCCAATCAATAAATCTGTACGGTTTCTGTCAATGGTAAGTGTTCGCCCAGAGGTCTTCTGTGTCCCAGAGGTATTTCTTTTCTTCAGTTCTTCTGTATTCACAAGAGAACCAAATTACAGTAAGTCTTGTTTACCTGGACTGCCTGTTGAGATTGTTTTTGGACTGCCTGCTGTAACTGGAGTGAGCAGTACAGAGCAGGAGAACACATTCACATGCTGGTAGCTACAGATAGAGATGTTAGCAGTAAGGTACCTCTTTTAGTAGTACTGGGTTCCAGCGTAGCCTCTGTGAAGCCTTTACTTTAGGAAGATTAAATATTTGTGTGTGCTCTTGACTTACTTGGCATATTAGTGGGAAACAGTGGAGGATTACAAAAAGAGGTCTCCGATTCTGACATCTGGTTTCAGCTGAACTTCACCACTTTTCAAGGATGCCAGGGTTGCCTGTTTTCCTTTTCTTGAATGGGGATTATGGCAGAGGGTCAATGAGGCGATACATGAGCGGCGAATCAGTTTTAGATTCTCTTTAGTGATTGCTTTAGTGCAATCGATTAAAAGGGAATTTTAATGATCTTACTAATTGTGCTTTTAAAGGAAATATGAAAGCTATTACTGAACTCTTAATTTATTTCACATGGTGTTCAGTTTGAAAAATCAAAACTTAAGCTTTTAAAATGTGACATCCCCTGCAGTCTCGCTTGTTTATTTCTTAAACTTACATGTCATCGCTGTAAGTAATGGTAAAATGGAAGCAGTGAAGCAATTCTATTCTGCTTATAATTTTTTACATTTCTTAATTCTGTGTTATGGGAGATGCCAAATAAAGGTAATATTCCTGCCTCAATTCAGCAGAACATAGTACATGTTTCCATGCGTATGTACAGCCAAGAAAAGCCTCTGGATTGTTTCTTTAAAAGACTACTTTCAAAGGGAAGTACTAGACTGTAGCTGCCTATAAATGCAAACACTAGGTACTAGTCAGCAGAAATAAATGCATTCAGCTACATGTTGCACATCTGAATTATTTATTCAGAAATAATAAGCATGGTTTTTCAACACATACACAGAGGGTTATCTGTGTTACATAGTAAAGCTATTGTAACATCTTTTGTGGATATATTGGTAAGAATTCAGGAAGCACCTTATTCACTTTTAAATGCCCAGAGTCCATACTATAGGTTGAAGCTCATTCCACAAATTTATTTTTCTTAAATTCATGAAAGTATGGGCAGCATTACAAATGTTAATGCTACCATTATAGGATCATAATTTAAAAATACCAGTGTTCTCAAAGGACTCCAGCAGTGTGTCATTTCCCTGCTTTATTAAAATGAATGAACAGATGTACAATTTATTTCTGCTGAACTATCATCTAAATTCATAAGCTATTTCTCATGTGTCTGAAATCCGTGTTGGTTTCCCATTTTCTTTGCCTTAGAAAAAAAAAAAATTACACTCTCACATTTATCACTCTGGGGATATAAACGAGAAGTATACTCTCCACTTCATTCAATTTAGAGTAATATCCTCAATGCAATTTAAATCCCATCTTTTCAAGGCTATTCAGCAAAACCTAGGCACTGGAACACCCAGGATCCGATTGGAAAACTCCCTTGCCATCTACTCTGAAGACTGGCAGGTGGACTCTGAGGGCACTGTTCTCTGACAGAGTGAGGTGGCACAGAGCTGTGTTTAATCTTTTTGGTTGGCATTTACAATGCTAGTGGAGGCTATGTAATTTCTTAGCAACAAGTTGGGAAAAACCAAGGAAGGGTTAGGTAATGACTGATAAATGGGAGAGGTGAAAAGGTTGGGTGTAATTGTACTGAAATTTGCAGCTAAGGAATACATCTCAGCTGGCCCCAACCACTCATGAAGATGTGTTTTATTTGTCTCGCAGCAGACAAGGAGCATGGCAGGTGCTCCCTGGAAGTGATAAACAAAACAAGACAATGCAGAGATTAGATGGAATAAAATTATGGAGGCTTAAAAGTGCATGAAACAGACATGTTGCCATGGAAAAAAATGAGTATAAAATTCCCAGACAGTGTGCACTCAGCCTATTGCTGTTCTTATTTGTTGGCAAGGTTTTCAGGCAATGTAAGGGTGATATTTTGCACTAATTCCATGTGAGGAATGAGTGGATAATATGCCCGAGGGTTTCTGGCAGCATTTATTCTATAAACCCTATTTCTGAGGGTTTATATTGTAAGCAAGCCGTAAAAATTTTCGATGGTTTGAAGTTGACAACGGAATTCCACAGGCTCAGAATGTGGGCTTTTAGTTGGTTTTTTTCTCTGATAAAAATCACTTTGGCAAAGAGAGTAGTGGAACAGAATGTGAATCAATCTGCTTTCTTCATTTCATAGCCGCTCTGGAATTTAAATGCAGGCCTTTAAATACCTCTTTGCCACGGAATTCAGGAAAAAATGATGAAGTAATGGTTGAGATTTATGAAAAAAAGCATGATTTTCTTCAGAAACCTTCTCTGCAGTGACAGGAGCGGTTTGTCCCTGTGGGACTGCTAGGAAAGAGCTGTTTTAATTCACTAGTAAGAATGAAGGATTTGCATCCAGAGCAGGTATCTTTTTTATAGTGGCCACATTGCTGATAATCTCAAAACAATCAGACTGGAACATCTAGTTCTACCAGTCTTCTTCCCTTTTAAGCCTTCCCCAAGCTGAGATTGTAACTAGTTTCCTCTCCCCTTTCCTTATGTTTTGTTGCCAAAAGAGGGAATATGACCTGCTAGGAAAGCAAATACCAAAGACATTATTTTCATCTTTTATCTGCAGTAGGGAGGGCAAAAGTGAGTTTTCAGTTGTACCCTGTATTTCTGGGTGTCAGCACAAACCCAGCAGAGTGGAGCGCCTTGGATGATGGGGAGCTTGACACTGGAATCTTGGTTAGGAGACTTCTTCCTGTCATTTGGGTTTAGGCACAGGAAGAAGTTGGGTTTGCAATCCAGTAAACTTAATGGAAGTTAATGAGTGCCATGGACTTTAAAAATAAGCTTCTCCCTCCTGTTTGTATAATTTCCACTATTTGCCTGTTTTTCCTTCAAGAACTTTGAAGATAGTTTCTATTTCATCTGCCCTGTTAGTTGCAAGCTTTGCTTCATCTCTGATGAGGATTTTCCTTGCCTCCAATAACGCTCATGGCTTGTTGGTCTTGTCCACGATGAAGGCAATGCATAGAAAATCATTTTATCTATACTGGCCCTGTGTGCATTTGCTGTGCAGATTTGCTCATTATCATGAGGATTAGACATCTGCCTCTCCAATTGCTCTTTGCCTTCCGTGCTGTGGGCAGGAATCGGGTACTCCTAATAGAGCTGGGGCTCCCCAGTGCTGAGCAGATGGAAGAATTCCCGATTCCGTCTTGCACACAGTGGCAATACTTACACATCTCAACACAGTTTTCCTGGCTTTGCAACATTAAATTGCCTTTATTGTCCACGATTCTTTTCCAGTAGCAGAGTAAGTGACAAAACCAACAGATGCTATGTGTGGTTTCTTCTTCTTTCATCCTCAGCACAAGAGAAGAATGTATATATATCTTGAGCATTTTGATGTGATAGGGATTTGCTGTTTTTTGTTTTCTTCTGTGAATGTGTTTTTGTGTTTAATATGGAGAATTTGATAATATCATTTGGGTGTTTTCTTTTTATTTGTTTTGGGTTTTGTTGTAGAACAGGCTGAGGATATTTCATATACAAATGAGGGTCTATAAGCACTGGATAGGGAGCTTTATGTCTCATTTAGGCACAACGTGATCTTCTCCACTTCTCGCTGCTAATACACCTAACTTCTGACCTGAAATTATCCTACAGTTCCTATTTTGGGTTTCTCTTAAGGTAAGGGAGTCTGACAGCTGTGTCAGTCTTTGTGCCGTGGGCTAATGTACATGAGGGCTTAGGAGGAGATTCATCAATTTCAGAGTTAGTTCAGAGCGAGTTTCATTAAGAGAATGTTTTATAACCATATAGCATTTTTCATTCCAAAGAACCCCAAAGGAACATACAGAAAATGGATCCTCTCTGTGGGCAAGCACAAGATTAAATCGCAACTTTCTGCTGCTTGCAGGGAAAATGGAGGTGTAAAGCTGTTTCCTTTATTAAAGAATTCTACTCAGGAAAGTTGTTTTAATTTCTAAGGAAGCATTGCAAATAATAGCTAACCCTGGTGTTGTGTTGTTACACTCAAAATCTTGTTTATGGGCAAAGGGAAAACACATATGTGAAGCCACGAATTTATTGTTAATAAAATTGAAAACTAATCTAAAGCCATCCTAATGCAAGAATCATTATTAATCCCCATTGAATTACTGAAGAAAACAAAAAAATCTTCTATTCAGAAAGTTTTCCAATAATGATAATATGACAGTTATGAAATTGTTGTACGCATCCTTCTTAGCCTCTGCTCCCTCTCCTGTTGTTATTATCACTGGTTCTGGTTCCTCTGGGCTGTAAAGTTGATGGCTTCATTACAGTGTTTGTGGTAGGGGTGTTATGGGAAGTTGTCAGCACCTGGAGTCCTTTGCCAGGACAAGCATGATTCTCATGTTGATCATTTCTACTTCCTCCTTTGTGATCATTTGGGGTCATTTTTTATGTATTTGCTAACATGCTTTTACATGTTGTTCATGCTTCATTGCTCTAAAGCTCCATGTCACATCCAGGTTTACTCTGTATGGTGTCTTTTACCCTTACAAGGTAGTTTGTTGGCTCTAAAGTCAGTTTTATCCAGCTCTAGGTTTACGTTTCTTGAACTATCCATTGCTGAGTTGTTTATAGCCATGGAGTCTCCGGTGGCAAGTTGGTGCCTGTCTTGTTATCTTGTGACTGTGACTCTCTGTCCTGCCTCCCATGCCACCACCGCTCCTGGCCTTTTCCATCATGCGAGGCCTTGTTCTCTGTGCTGCACCATTCTGCGTGATTTAGAATGTTGGTGGTAGTGTACAAAGATAGCAGAGTAAAAATAAATTAACCAAGTACTGTCACAGAGAAACCATGTTAAACAAACCTACATCATGTCAAAAAAAATCTGTGGCAGAGCAGGCCTGAAAAACCTCCATCCTGAGGTTTGAGGCCTTGTGAACTCAACAGCTGGCCTGTCACTCTTGGTGGCCATACCGTGTCACAGAGCTGCGAAGGTGCTGTATCATCTTTGTGGTCTGGGCAGCAGGTAGCCCTTAATATCTGCGACTCCACTTGTGTCCCATATGTAGCAGAAGGAAGTTTAAGTACTGTGATTGGTGCAGACTTTTTGCAACTGTGGCCCCATGTCTTCACTAATGTGGGAGTGATGTGCACTGTGTCATTCTGAAGTGTGATGAAAGCTCTTCATCATTATTAGTCCACTGAAACTGTAAGAACAACCCCATGTCTGGGTCAGAAGGCAGTCAGTGGCTCTAGCCCCAGGACTCACAATAAAGAGTATCAGCAGACTTGGGATTGTTATATAGGATGCAAAACTAACTAGCAGGAGTCAAACTGAGCTGCTGGGCATTTGTATTCATGTGAGAAGTGCCTTGAAGCTTTCAGGGAGTAGTAAGAGGTCCTTTGTTATATTTCATCCCAGACATGGTACTTGGTGCTTCGGGAGACTGCAGTGCAGTGCCGTTATCTTTAATGAGCTCCCCCAAACTCCATCTGAGCACACACGGGGGTGCTGGGCTCTCTGAATGTGGGACTGGTGCGTACCACAAGCAATCAAAGTTTCTTTGCTTATAAGACAAATGAAGTGGTGCTCAGCTAAACAATATTAAAAATCGACCAGAAGTAAAAGAAGAGCTAAAATCTGTCAGTGGCAATAGGGACAAATGAAGAGAACCAAGAGGACTTTTCTGAGCCATCACCTAGTGTGCAACCAGGAAAACCACAGCTGAGCTATGAAAGCGTGGTTCTGTGAGAAAAGGTTATTACACAGGTTAATACAGGCAGCTCTTCTTCTGGTTTTCCTTTCCTCCTCTGAGCTCAATGCGCCTGACTTCATGAGTGAAAATATCACCAAGTAATTGAAGTTGCAAACCCCAGCAGAATATTAAATTAGAAATTAGGCAAAAATGCTCATCGGTTGGAGCAGAGAAATCCTGGGTAAATTTTCTAATGCGATGTTACAGCAATTGGAATAATTTTTTCCCAACTGCTTCACTAACTGAATTGATTGAATTAAATGTGTTCTGTGGTGCTAGCTGACCTCTGACCCCAGTTACTCAGGATAATCAGGGGGGTAATCAGCCTGCCGTGATCTGAGCTCCAAAGGAACAAGAATATTGTAAGGTTCAGGGAGCCTATGCTGGCATTAATCAGACGTCATAAGGGTTTGATTATAAATCCTGAAGACCACCAAATTGATACAACATGGTTTGATTCACTAAAAATTAGGTATCTACATATTAATCACCAAGCTGAATATCTGAAAGTGATTGCTTTTCTGGTAAGTGAAGTCGGGTGTCAACACTTTGGAATGTCCCACCATTTAGTAATAAATATAATGATCAGCATCAGCACAAAAGTAACATTAGCCAGATTAAAAAAGATTTTGTTCTAACCTCACATAGATTTTTGTTTTTTCCCCTCCTGTTGGAATTTACAACTCCACTGAAATTGTTCCTCATGTTTCTACTCTAATTATGAGCTTACTCAGAAGCAAGAAGTAGTGTATGTTTCAAGCTACCTGCCAGCGCAGCACTTTTTCTGCCTTCCAAGGGAAGAAAGGGTGGCTGCTTACAGTATATCATACTGCTGTGGATAGAAATAAAGTGGTATTTATTGTCCCTTAAAACGATTTCTCCCAGAACTGGCAAGCTCAGTTGAAAAATCTGTATTTAGAAATGTGCGGTAGTATCCAATTAATTGTGAGTGCTTGCTTGCTTTCCTTGGGAAGAGTTCAGTGTGGCAATTCTGATGCAGATGTATTAGCATATTATGGAGAGGTTTGCTACGGAAGAAGGGGAAGCAGAAGCAGCCTTAAGAGAGAGGAATAGCACAGTTGCTTAATAAACCAATTTTCTTCATACATGTCCTGATTTAATAAGCATTCAACCCTGTAGAAATGCCTTTTTTAGATAAATCAATGAGAATACCAAATGCTTATTTATCTTACTGGTGTCACCTGTATTTGCTGGGAGTTGCCTTTATTTGCATTAGAAATTTGGTCTGCTTGGAACTGGAGGATTTAAGCTGCTGCTCAAGGATATCCAAGCATACCACAGCATTAGCCATGCCCAGGATGAAGGAGCTGTATGAATTCTGGGCATCCCAGCCAGAGGCAGCTCTAGTCAATGCATTAGACTTTCTGCTTCTACTCAGACTGACGGTAGAGTACATTTGTGCTGTCCATGATGCTTTTTGCTTTCCACCAACATATTACAGTGGTGGTCTTCACAGGCACAGCAACCCTGTTGTGCCACTGGGACAGGCCATATTTGTTGTTCTTGTTCAGGTAATCTCTGCAGCCCACACAAGGTAGGTCTGACAGGCTTGATTCACTGTATATAGACTTCATGATGTGCACACACATCTTTCTGTCCAAAGTGCAAGTGTAGTGCCTTAGCCTGTCTTGACCTGCTTCCTAATTCTTGGTGCTCAGACACTGTGGAGGAGCACTGCCATCAAACATGTAGACACTCACATTCTCCAAGTAGCTTAGAGAGAATTCAGTATCAGGATATAGAAAAATCCCTCATTCATTCTTTGTCCTCCTTATTAATAAAAAGGACCAAATGGATGCTTACTTGTTTACAGCAAAACATCTCCAGCTGAGGCTGCAGCAGTGTTTGTGTTCAAGAAGGCTGTGTGTACAGTGAATGTATGGTTAGGAAAACATAAATTACAGGTGAGAAAATGAAAGGGCCCTGAATGTTCCCTCTGCGACATTCTAGACAGGAAATAAGCACACAATGGGCACTTACAAACGGAATGTTTCATTTTTCCTTTATTACAAATATTTTTCTTTAAAGAAAAGATGAAAGCATTGGCAAAAGGAGCTGGGCAATGGCAGATGGAGACCATGGGTATCATTAAAGCAGAAAGCAGTAAATCCATTTAGCATACCTTTTTCTTTTTCTTGATTTTCACATCTGTGCCATACCAAACCATACATCTGTTGCTCCATGCTTCAGTCACTGTTCAGCACTGTCTTAATATAGCTCTCAATATATGCTTAAATCTTATGTGTTTCTAAAGCAGGACACCTCAGCTGCCAGAGAACTCCTTTCAAACTGCCTTTTGAAACCTCCTGTAATAGAGCTCTATGGGAAGAGGCAGGTCACTCCACAGTCATTAGTCACATAGGTTGCAATTATTTCTATTATTCTTTCTTCTTGATGTTGGGAAATTAATTTTTCTGTGCTAATAGGTTTGGAGACCCCAGGACCTTGTTTTTCCCTGTCAGTGTAATGAGAGCTCTGTGCTTACCTGGATGTTCAAGATAGGATAAAGATTTTTTTCTGCGATGGGAAGAAAACAGAAAAAATACCATTAATCATGAAAAGTTCACCTATGTCTATGATTTCTAAATAATTCTTAGTGTATCATAGCTTGCTAATGTAGCAGGAATATTTTTGCTTGATGAGTGTTGTGTACACAGGATGTAGGCTAGATACTTTGAGAAAAAAATCATGTATACACAGTAGAAGCCTCATGCAGTAGACTTCATTCATCCCCTTGTCAGCAGACTTGGAGTACTTACTGTCTTCAGGCAGATTGAAATACGGAGCGTTCAGACCAAATTCTGCTTTCCCTACCCAGTTTTCCACAGAAAACAAAATGTTGGCTAGAGATTTCATTTTTTAAATTTAGACAAATTCTGTATCACTGAAGATAATACTGCCTGTAAACTTCCATCTGTACCTCCTGCCTCCTCTGGAACAGTATGAAACCTTGCAGAGTTCTTCTCTGCTTCCAAAAAAGAATTTTCAAACTGGGCAAACTTCAGTCAGCTCTCAGCTGGAGGGGCTCGTAAATCTAGGGCATCTCATCCCCGTCAGTTGGCATAACCTAAAATGCCAGAAGTTTGGGGAATTGATGAAATTCATTGCTAAAATATTCTAGAGATACAAGTTGCTTTGAATGCTTCAAATGGTGCTGCTAGGCACTGCTCACCAAAGACCATGTGAAGAAGCTTAACAACTGTCAAAACATCTGTTGTTGGCAGCGTGGGTCACAATCAGCTGTGAACTGGCAAAGTGCTAACTATCTTCTTTGGAAGTAATGTCCTTTCAGTGCAGAAAAAGCAAGGTTTCTCTTTTGGATGTATATGCTTTAGTGCAGTCTTATTTGGAAATACTTCTAAATTGAGACTTCATTCCATCTGCCATTTAATAATCAAATTGTATTTAACCTACATTTTAAGTCTGATCTTGAACTAACTGGGTTCCAAAATATTGTGACAGTCACTATGAACTTGGTGTCTGTATATAAGAGCTTCATAGGCTAATTTATTATTTCCTTATTTATACACAGTTGAGAGGTAATTATCATCGTAATTTTACACAGAGAACATATAACTGTTGCAGTTGATTGCCAATGAATTTAATAATGTTCTTACCACTTAGGTTCTTTAAATCTAGAATTGGTTCTTCTTCAGAAAATTGTGCTCACTTCAAATTATCAACAGTGATGTTGAGTCATTGGAAGTGACTATTCAAAGTAGCATCACTTCAGTTAGGTTAGACTGTGTGCCTTCAAGGAACTGAATGGATTTTCTATTTGGTGTTCATGTAAAGCAGGAGCAGCACACAGAAAAAACACTCCCAGAACAGGTTACATCATTTTATGTAATGATTTCCTAAGTAATAAGAGCATCATCTTAAAGAGCTTTTTCTGTTTTCTTTTTCCCCATCAAGACACGTGTAAACTCTTGCTTATCAGAGTGGGTTTTCTGGCGTTTTATTTTTTCATCAAATCTGTGCACAGTTGTAGCTCATGTCAGTTCTAAGGACATGTTTGGTAAAATATTCAGTAATGTCTCATTCATTGCTAAGTCCTCAAATAATAGAACAGGGGGGGGTCAACAGATCTGTGTTAATAAAAATGTAATAAATCATGAAATTAGGATTTCACAGAACATTCATTTGTAACTGTAGTAGTTATATAGATGAAAAAGATCCCTCTAGAATTTTAACTAGGAAATTTTTATTCATTGACTTATTTGACATGAAGCATTATTTTATTTTTTTTACTTCCATTAGCTTGCTTTTGTATAGCATTAAAACACAGTTTTCATACATGTATGAAAAGAAATCCTGAAAGTTACCTTCCAAAAAGAGATGAGAAATCCCTTCTCTGTTTCCTAAATGTAAACATGATAATGATTTACTGAAGCTCCTATTGCTGCACAGCTCCCTCTCATCAGTACAGAGGCCACGTGGCATTTATTTATACCTGGGAGGAGACTAAAGCCACTGAAATAGTTTCATTCCTTCATTCCTCTAACTCTTCTGGACTTCCTAGCAAATTAAGTGGTCTCTGCATATGCATGTTACAGTTAATACTATCAAAACCATCTTGTGGTTGTGGTAAGATTTCCCTTTTATCTACAGCATCAGTGTTCAGAGAGGAGTTGTTGCTGTGCTGCTGTTAAGGAGCCTAAATTGTAGAGGTTTGGACTTCAGCAAAGGAACCCATTCCATGTCCAGCCAAACCACAAAAATGTGTCAGTGTGGGAAACAGTAGGAGAAATTTGTTGCTTGCAGCTCTGACCCATGAAGCAAATGCATCCCACCCATAGCTGGGACTGGCAGGTGAAGCAGTCTTGCTGGCATAGGAGAGTTTGCATAAATTCCTTGTAATGTGACTAGGTGGCATCCACGTGTTTTTCTATTAGTAAGGCAGTGTCAGTAGCTCGACCATACATGTTCAGATGTTAATCTGCAGCAGCAGAAAAGTTGATTTGGGAAAGCCAAAGTCTCTGCTAAAAAAGTGGATTCTGGGGGAAAAAGCCTGTAAAACCTTTCTGCTCCTAAAATGCAGTGGATGAGAAAGAAAGAAAAATCTAGCTAAGTCTATCCTATTTAAAGTTCATTCTATTTAAAGATGACATCCAGCATCTTAGAAAGAAGATAGGCTTAACACTGCTCTTGATGGGAAGTGCACTGAGGAAGAAATAACATGTTGCTGGGTTGGCTGAATGCAACACAAGTGGTCTCATGAATGTGAAAAGCAGATATCTCCTGGTCCCTAGGCAACGCTGAGGCTGTAACAGGTGAATAGGTGTCTGCTCTTTCAGGCTTGGTCAAATCATCATTTTCTATGATGCTGTTGTTTAAAACATAAGATTTGTTCTACCTGGGGGGAAAGAATTTTTGATAGATAAGAAAATAACATCATTATTTCTTTGAGTTTTTGTTAGAAGTACCTTAAGTGTACTAAATATTATAGTGACCTTTTTATGTCCTCTGTCCACCTGGAGGAAAGTGACACAACCATCATTCTAAAAGGGTCCATTGTTTTTGCAGGTGCTTGTTTTGCTCTAGAAATAACTGAATGCACCTTGCATTTATAGGTGGATAAAATGAAAGAAAAAGAATGTCTCCTTTCAAATTATTTATATATTCTGGAAAAAAACAGCATATGTTTTTCTTCCTTCTGAGTCTTCAGACAACTGTACTACATTTGATGTTTACCCTGGAGGTAACAGGCTTTGAAGCTTGCATTCAACATGTGATTAATACCTTAGAATTATCTTTTTGCCTTCACTCAGTGAGGCCATAAGCTGGGCTGGACTGAGTCTAGTGTAAACAAAAGTCTTCAAAATGATTCAAAAAAATTGTCTGCTTTCAAGTATCTTCACCATCACTTATTTACAGTCTCTGAACAGCTTTTTAGTCTTCTGAAAGCACATAAAAGAGAAGACAGCAGTACAACATTTGCCCTGAATGGGGTTCCAGCACTGTTGTGGGAAAGAAGCAGGAAGGAAAGTTCTTCAAATTCATCTGTGAGCTTTATCAGGATCTTACTCTGTAGATCTTCCAAAGTTTTCTAAGATTTATGATGTTTTCAAGAGGGAAAGAAGGACTCTTTGCATTTCCTCTCTGGCAACAACACAGGCAACCCTTGTGGCACCCAGCAGGTCATCCACCCATCCATCCATCCTGTTCCTGCCCTACTCAGTCATGAATCTTGATACCTAAAAAGTTCCTGAAGTGGTCCCACTGAATGCTAAAGATAGCTTGACTTTATCACAGTGGAAAACTGCTCACAGAGGGACTCTTACCTGGAACAAGAGGAAACAGTGTGCTTAATACTTCCTTGTTTCTCTTCTTTGCACTACTTGTACTCCTTAGCAGTACTTTTCCAAGCATACTGATGAGCAGCAAAACAGGACAAAGTCATGTTGAAACTTTTGTCTTTTTTTGACCATTCATGATTAATATCAGTGATATTAAGCATCTTTGTGTTTTTCAGTAAAAAGGCACAAACTTATAGAGCCTGCAGAAATTGTAGCCTTGTACAGAGGGCAGAATTTAGTCTTTGGTCTTCCATTTAGCTGATTGATCTTTTGGGTTTGTTGCTGTTGTTGCAGGCTGCAGCATATAGTGGACAAAAATGTTTATTCACTCCTTCATTACTGAGCAGTACTTTTATTTTGTAAAGTAACTGGTGTGTGCCTTGAGAGATCACAAGGCATTTGCAATGCACAGCCTGTGAAAATCGTTCAAAAGAGAGAGTGAAAATGCATCCAAAATTATTATGGTCAATTTCATATATTCAGAAAGATTTTTGCTAAGCTACAGTTGAATTCTTTCTGTAATTTCACTAGGGAGACAGAATAATATTATGTACTTAGAATAAATATAGAATAAGCTGAAAGAAACACTTTAAGAAATAATAGAGTGGCTAGGAGCCAGCATTACGGCAGTAAGACAATGACAATGACTAAAGACTGTTTAGGTGACTCATAGCTTTAATTTGTGTTTTGCATCTAGTTTACACCGTCAAATCCTTGTCATACTACAATAATGCTTTATGTTTACACAGTGTCTTTCAACTAAATGGCTTCCAAAGTGCTGCATATGTTGCTTTGTGTACATCTTACGTCAACTTAATCCATTACATTAATACAACTATCTCTGCAGTGAAATACAGCAGCTGGTGTGTCCATATAGTAAAGGCTATGAACAGTTTTAAGAGGGGAAATGCCTTCAAAATCTGTAGAAGAGATTAGGGAGGACATAACACCAAGTTACAGTTTGCCCTTACCACAACATTGGCACTTGGATAGCTCACGTGGAGAGTTTGTTATAAATGGCAGTGGGTCAGGTCCTCTGTTTTTCAGCCTGCCAGTGGCCCCAGTAGCAGGCCAGCATATTTGGTCATTGTGCTGAGATGAAGGGTGACTGAAGAATCATTAGCATCACCTTGTTCAATTCACAGATGTTATGCTAAATATTTCCTACTTCACCTGCCTAGTTTGAGAAGTGTGCCAGATCACTTAGCTTGTTTTTAACTGGCAAGAAGGTCTTTGTGTGCCAGTGAACTCCACAAGAAATGTCCATTACTGTCATTTCTGAGATTCTCATTCCTTATTGCTTGAGAATGCAAACCTTGGTGATCACTCTGAAGACTCGTTTGTCCTTGGAGGTATTCCAGGTGCAGAGCTATGGGAAATACATTGTTTCCTTAACAAAGAAATATTGGCCGCTCAGGTGCGCGCGTGCTGAATGGCAGCGTGCAAAGGAAAAGGTGCAGACAAAGAGCAAGCAGAGTGCAGAGGATTGTATAAACTTGTCTTCACAGTT
Source organism: Chloroceryle aenea (assembly GCA_013399075.1). NCBI lineage: Eukaryota > Metazoa > Chordata > Aves > Coraciiformes > Cerylidae > Chloroceryle > Chloroceryle aenea. The sequence continues at coordinate 862,629 of VWZY01011396.1, read as the reverse complement.
TCGAGAAAGTAGAGAGACAAAATATGAGTGCAAGGCAGTGGACTGCAGTGGAGAAGGACAAATACAATAATAAAATTTCCCTGGGAAATTTCTAATAAAGACATGTAAATTAATATATCCCATTATTTTTCTTTGACAGATAGATGAGGAAACAAACACAGTAGTGGCACAGAATACCTTCAACTGGAATAGCCCCGATAAATGCAAACTGACATGCAGTTTTAATTTGTTTCTTCTTGACTGGGAACCACAGCGTGCAGAATCTTAATGAGCCATGGGGCAGCAATCACCAGCCCCAGACACATTTATCTTATGTTTGCTGCTTGTGGCAGCTGTTTAGTTTGGGTATGTTGGTACCCCACTCTGAGACAGCTTGCCAGTGGCTCCTTAAAGGTATTAAGGTTACTACTGAGTGCTCATACAGTTGCTGGACAGAAGACATTCAGGTGATACTGATGCAGTTAATTTGTTCATCTGTGCTCTGAGAAGTCAGTAAATAAAATCTCAATTTACTACAGAAGCTTTAAATAAGGCTGTCAGATAAGAGTTTGGTTTTCATACAGTAGGTATCATTTCCAGTTTTGTTTGAGGTGGAGATGGGGGTTAGTGCCTGCATTCTCAGGTGAAAACATTTTACCAAGTGATCTTTTCATGTATCTGCCCCATGATGGAAATCTGACAAGTCCAATTTTCCTTCTGACCATACAGGGCCTTTTTGCTGTTCAATGAGAGCTGTCACTGTAGTGTCCCACCAGTTTCCCATAAAGCTCAGCATGGAGGAAGATTTGGCTCAGTGTTATATTATATCCTGGCTCTGCCAGGAAACAGCTACTAAAATTACCCTGTGATTCAATTTCTTTGTTTCCCCACTTGACTTCTCCCATTAGTTAGCCTTTGATGCAGGCCTAATTATTCTCAGGAGATACCTGCCATCTTGAATTTCCTAACTCAAAAGATAAAATTCCCACCAGCTTGGAACCATAATTTTTCATTTTACCTTCTGAAGCTTTGCACATATTTTGGAGCAGGCTTGCAAGATCCAGGGAAGGGAGGAGTAGTCTGACTGCTGAACTGAGATGATCTCTTCTTCCCAGAGCTATGCTGGGTGCTGTTGGAGGGACTCTTCATCTGCATCCATCACTGTATTTCCCTGATGTCTTTCAGTTCCCTGTTAAAAGTCTCCATTTGTCTACAAAACCCTGATGATTAAGCATAGACTGCTGGCTGCTGTTCACTTATTGTTTCCTTCTAAAATGCTCTCAGTCTGTTGTCTGTCTTTCTGCTTTTTCTTCATAAGCTTTTGGGTGCAGAAAAGGGGGAATCAGATTATTTTTTTTTCCTCATGTTTATAAAACTCTAAATATGACAGAATTACTAAAATTTCTAGGCTGTATGCATGATAAGCACAATAAATGACAATATGGCACATCACAGAGCAAGTTAACCTTACGTGTTCAAATGCTCAGTAGTAGTAAATGATCATCACTCCTTCCAGCCAAATGCAACTCTGGCCCAGGGTATTTCCTTTGAAGTTATTATTTTTAATATGGGTCCAGATGATAGCAGTTTAAATAAAGTACTGAACTCGTCTATTTTATTCTTAATTTATAGTGGTGCTTAGGGGATGTGCAGATATTTAAAAAGAGCAAAATCAATTAACTTGTGATCCAATTATATATGTTAGCCACGATGGGGTTTTATTTTAGCATGCTGGATCAGATTCTCCCAGTTAAGCACCGTGCTTTGAGAATGGAAACCTTTGATTTTGAAATATGATGAACCTGTGTTTATCTTCTCTCTATTTCCAAACCATAATTCCTACTTTTTCTTTTCATAGCTTTTAAATTCCCTTCTTGTTTTTGAAAGGGACCCAGTATAAATATAATGGATTTTTTTAAATACTAGGAAGCCTATTCTTTATATAAAGGTGGATGAACAGGCAAAAGAGATCACCTTCTAGATAATGTACATGATATTTGTCTTTTGCAGTCACAAATCTGTGATTTATTACACTTTTCATGTCATAAATTTAGAGTAGACCCATGTGACAACTTCTGTAATTTGATCATTCTGCTTTTTCATCCATCCTGAACAGATTTTAGACTAATGCTTCAGACAGCTTCAAATAGCCTGTTCATATGGTCATTTCTAGAATGCAAAGAATGTTTGGAGCGAGTGTACTCCTGTGTTTGGAATAATTTGTCTGGGCATGGGCTTTTTGTGTAGACCTTGATCTGCAGGAGTTAGCAGCTCTGCATTTTTCTGCCCCTAGCAAGTCTATGCACCCCTACTGCACTAACTCACTGCACTTGAAGCTACTGAGAGCCCTTCCTAAATAAGGAGAAAATAGGAATGCAGAAGATAGTCAACCCCAGTGGAGATATCCTTGAATTAGATATCCTTAAACTGACATTGAGTATTTTTTGAACAAGCTGCCACATCACGGCAACCTCTTCCATCATAGTCTGGCGCTGGTGGAGTAAGCATATGTTGCAGATGGAGTCATGCACTTCACTCATAAGAGAGAAGCAGCAATGTGTTTATTGATATAAAACAGTGAGTTAACAGCTTCAATGGTAATACCACCGTGGTTAACAAGATCTGATGGCAAGGTGACTTCAGTATTTACTGCATAGAGGACAGGGTCAGGCAGAACCGTCAGGGAGACCCTTCTATTGAGTGATGAGATTCAGAATGGACACCACTGATTTCTCAGCTCCTTCTTATAGGGGAGTTCAGGTGTGGCTGGATCCAGGCATAGTCCTAGACTTGGTCAGTGGTTTATAACTAAATTATTATATATCTGCAATCAGTCCTTTACATCATTTAACCAAGATTTCAAAGTTTGACTGTGCTTATTCCCAGTTCACTTACCAAGGATCTGATGTGATAATGATTCTCTCAACCTTGAAAGGTAACCTTGAGAGGTGTTCCTACTGAACAGGAGATCCTGGCATGCAGCCTGCCACTGTGCCAGAGAGCTCAGTGGGCCCTCCACTGTCCACTATTTATAGAGTAAGATAATTGACTTTAGATACTGACTACAGGAATTTATTTCTTCCAAGTCTGGCATGAGCCAGACATTGGCCAGCACCGTGGTTAGGTGGGCACGTTGTTCACAATAACCTGTAGCTATTGTGTTGTTACCTGTCTCCCCCATATCCACATGGGCAGATGCATCCACTACCACTGCCACTGGTGGTTATTGCTTGAAGGAGGTTATGGGAAATAATCCAGGGGACAGAGCTGCCACTGCATAATAAATGTATCTCACTGCCTCCACCATCATGTATTTGAGTAAAATAGCCAGATCTTTAAATATATTTTACCGTAGCAGGTCTTGCTGTTCCCAAGGTGATCCAGGGACTATTGAACACTTAATTGAATCAGAGTAGTGGATTAAGGAAAAGATTTTTCAAAAGGATCAATATGAATTAGGAGCACATGCCCTGTCAAATATAAGGGTTAGATTCTTTAGCATTAGGTTTCTTGAAGTCTAGTCACCTTTTTACATGGCTAAATAGGAATTCTTTGGTACTGAACACTTGCTGGGAATAACTCCCACCCTTATGGTTCCAATGTCTCATTTTATACATGCTCAAGATGAGACATTATGAAATAATACAAATCAATCAATGAGGTAAATTGGTTATTTTCAGTTTGAGTAAGAGGTGTCCCTATGTGCTTTCCAGTGACAGTATTTTGCTGAGCAGAGAGGAATACAATCCTGGTAATTTTTCCTCTGTTATATTCAAAATTCTTAATAGAGATTTGTTTCAAAGCCAGCAAAAAAATATTCTTACATTGTCATTTAGAGTTAATTAAACTGGAAATGAGCTTAATGATCTGTCTGAAACAAAGCTCAATCACAACCTGTTACATATTAACTATCAAAATCAAAAGAATCGTTAAATTCTATGTCAACTATACCAAAGAAGATAGCAATAGCCAATCATTAATGTCATCCTTTTATAAAATCAGATTTGAGGCTGAAAAGCTTAAACTGAATGCATACACTCAACTTATACAGCTAAACTGAAAAAGGGTTTGGAGGCATAAGTCAAATCTATTTGAAGAAATGAAATGAAAGGAAACAGAACACAGGAAAAGACATGGTTGTCTCCCCTGTATTTTCTGAGGATGAAATCCATTTTACCTGCTATTTGTCCAGATTGTGAGAACTATATATCAATAAATAGAAATGTGCAATTCCAGATTATGAAATTTATATATTAATGTAACACCTAATTTTCTGTATTCAGTGTTCTCACAAAATCTTCTGTAGTGTTATGACTTCATGTGGGCTATAAGACAGAGCAAAAGACATTTAGTCTCTTCAGGTCTTGAAGTCACTTGGGTGCTTTTTGCCCTTGAGTGATACACCGTTAGTGATGACCTAGCTTTTAAGCAGTGCATGTATGGCAAAGCCCATTTGTGTCATTAAAGTTTGCAATTTCAGACTTTTGAAGGCTTAATCCCTAGAAATGCTAACATTTCCTAATGATCTGTAAGGGTGCTACTGATGTTCAGCACTTTTCAGGATTAGGTATGTTATCATTCTGGTTTATCCACCTATAAAGCAGGTATTATCTTATCACTCTTATATACAGTGCTTTTAGCATGTCAGCCTCAAGTACTTGAAAGGTGAGGAGTATTATTAAGTGTGACCCTTACAAGCTTTTCCAATGGTTTGCTTAATACTTTTCCTACATAAATAAGAATGATGTTATACGCTGTTTGTCTGAAGAGTAAATTAGAACTTTCTTATAGAACTTGGCTAGTACAGTGGTGCAACAAACTTCACAAGGTCATAAAAAATTCTTCCATAACTTTTAGTTATGCAAAGGTCTGCATGACATCCAGTTATTTCTGAGCCTCTGAGAGCAACTCCTCCAAAGAACGGTATGCAAACACTTTTTGTGAAAAATGTTTTATGTATTGATAACAGCCAGGTGGAGAATTAATATGAGTAGGGTAATTTATGCAAATAATAGTCGGAAACACAGCACTGGATTATTTGTAAATAGCAGTAGGCACAAATGGGCTATATTAGCTTCTTATTCTGCATAGCTATGAGCTCCTTTTCCATTTGCATATGCACCTATGCCACACCGTATGTATTTTCTGGATTCACTTTTCCTGTAAGATGAGATGAACCGTCTTCTTGTGATCACAGAATCATAGAATGCCCTGGTTTGGGAGGGACCTCCAAAGGTCATCTAGTCTCCCAAAACTTCCCAAAGCTTGATTCCCATCACATTGCTACTTGTCTGCCATCTATTAAATGGAGAGCAGCTGTAATCTGCTACGTTACCTTTCGTGAGCGAGCATGTATTATTTAGAGCCTGTAACATTCAGTTTCAGGCAAGGATTACATCTTTTTCCTGTTGTGGTAAATAATTAATGCTGGCTTGGATATTTCATGTGTGTGGTCATTAACTGAAAATAGTAACAATTTCCTCTATTTGTTTTTTCTTTTCCTAGTTTCAAGCCACAGTAAAGGAGGGAGTCACAGGTGTAATAGTAAACTTAACTGTGGGTGATCGAGATGACCCAGCAACTGGAGCATGGAGAGCTGTCTACACCATTATTAATGGAAATCCAGGGCAGAGTTTTGAAATCCATACCAATCCCCAGACTAATGAGGGAATGCTCTCTGTTGTCAAAGTAAGAACAATTTGCTGTTGTACTGTATTATTACTGTAAGGTCCACCCACTGGATTTACTGCATAAGAGAAGGCACAGCAAGGCTAGCCACTCAAAAATATATAGTTGGCTACCAGCCCTTGTCCAAACAACATGTATAACTCTTCCTTCTGTCACAGTAACCTTACTTCTTCAGCCATAAGGACCTGCCTGTGGGTAATAATATTGCTGTTGTGCTTATTTAAGCTGGTTTTGCAGTAAGCATCACAATTAATGGTGAGATTTTACAACAAAGTTTTGTTTGTGACTGAGAGTACAATTAGAATTCAAGGACCACATTTAGCACTTAGAGAACACATGCAAATACCAGGGAAATAAGAGAGGTGGCTTTGGATTGAACTGGAGACATCTTTGCTCCCACATTTATAAATTCTCATGAAAAAATGTATTATCTGTTTCTGTATGAAGATGATTCTATATCTCACACATTAAGAAAAAAACAATTATATATCCCTGGTTGCAGGGCTATTTTCTATGTACCAGCATTTTCACTCTTAGACTTCAGAAGAGGCATTTGCAATTATTAAGACAAGTGGCATGTATTTCCATGGCAATACTTTTGATTTCAAGGTAGGAGTTGAGAAAATAACCTTATGTTACTTACCAGAAGTAGCTACCAAGTATGAAGAATTTGTTTGCAAATGCATCTAACATCATAAATAAGCAAGTTTATATGAAAACTAAATTATATGCATCTGTGGCAAGAAATAGTAAATGCACTTGGGTAGAGGAACACCTCTGTCTTCCATTAAGTCCATTATGTTCATTATCTTCAATGCACTTTATTACTAATTCTAAACTCTGAGCAAGTATCAGTTGCAGTGAATGCCGTTGTCCCTTCCTGGCTAATTCTGTCTTCTGTGAGCTTGCAGCAGGGTGCAAGGGAAAGGTGTTAAGTACTGTCTTTGCACCTTGCACTCATTTTATGATCTCTTTTACAGCCTTTAGACTATGAGATTTCAGCATTTCACACGCTGCTGATCAAAGTAGAAAACGAAGACCCGCTGATTCCAGACATAGCCTATGGCCCCAGTTCCACAGCAACGGTCCAGATCACTGTTGAGGATGTGAATGAAGGGCCAGTTTTCCACCCAAACCCAATGACAGTGACAAAACAAGAAAACATCCCTATTGGCAGTGTTGTGTTAACAGTAAATGCCACTGATCCAGATACTCTGCAGCATCAGACTATCAGGTGAGTGCAGTACCTGCTCATTTTCATCCATCACAGAACATGCACGTCTCTTGTGTCCAAGAATTTGCCTAACAGCACAAAATCAAACTAAAGTTGGTTAGGTTCTGCATTGTAAGAAGAGGTTGGTTTTATTGTGTTTTTTTTTCTGCAATGAAGAGACTCAGTGTGATGAAAACAAAGGGGGCAGCAGTTTTAACCAGCTTGTTTATTCCTCTTCCTTCACGAGAGCAGGAGAAAATGTGTAAAAATTGAATATTTGTATAGATATAACTTATCTGATTTACATATTGTTTAAGTCAGTTTATGGTCGTTAATCACATCTCTCAGTGAAATAATAACCACATACCACTTTCAAGGGCTGAGAAAGTATTTTCCTAGTGAAACACTGAAGCTACAGTAAGCTACTTGGCCTTGCCCAGATAGACAAAAGTAAATTATTATTTCTGTGCTGTGATATTATAATCCCACATATGTGCCATGTTGCAAGCAGCAAACCCAGGTATTAAGAGATGCAATCATCTTATATTGTCATCCACCTTGTCTGGTCTTTTGGATTTATATTTGTTGAAAAGTAAAAGATCAAATGCTTTCTTTTCTAATACTAAGCTGACTTTCCAGACAGGTCTTCTGAGCATTGGGAATTGCAGGTTGGGTACTACAACTAAAATCTACATCTGTGTTTAATTTTTCATTGTTACTTGTGATTGCTTGTTACACTACAACTACACTGTTACTTGTTAATTTTTCCTCAATATCCACCTATATAGAAGGACATTAACTTATTTGTGAGAATGACTTTAAAGCTTTACATCAACAATGTGCACTGCCCATCTATAGTCATCTCCACAATCACAGGGTTATTTAGTAGTGATTGTGCACTTCTTAAACAAGGTTTCACGTATCTCCTGTAACATAAAAAAAGAAAGCTACTGATCTTGGTGATGTTCTCTGTCAGTAACAAATGCTGGTAAGCATGCTGTTGCAAAGGACTGCACCGACAGCCTTCAGCTGAAATGATGAGGTGAGTTTAAGTAGATGGCTCTGCTCATCTCCAAAGATGGAATAAAAAAGCAAGGCAGATAATTAAAAGTTTCAATTCTCTGCATCTCCTCAAAAATACCTAGTTAATGAATTATTAATATTTCCATTTTTCTCTATCAAAAATGCCTTTGAGTTCTGCCATTGAAATACCAGTTTAGCTAAAGGATGATTCTTAGCATGTGTCATTCCCCTTGTTTTCTGAATGTATTTATTTACAGAATACATTTTTATTCTTAATTTTAGTTTTTGATCCTAAGATCCCTTATTTCCTTCACTGTGGTCACAAAAATTTCTGTCTATGGGTGGAAAACCTATGGAATTTCTATTGCTTGTCATATATAGAGAAATACGACCCTCCACAGCATTGCTCAAAAGCTGGCTTCCATAGGGAAAAGATATTTATTGCCTTTGGGATTTGGACTGAGTTTAAGAAACATAATTATTGAAGTTCTCCATAACTTTATGTAGTTCTGTAAGAGATAAGAAAAGTCATATTAAATAATGTAACTGTTGATTTTGTGAAGCTAAAAGTAAAAAGAGAAGAAAATACAAGCATTTGGTCACCAACAGTCCAGAAACTATGATCTGAATTTTTCCCTTTGTCCCACTGATTTTGCTGAATTTCTCCTAACTACATTGACACTGAAATTGTAGGACATACCAGTGAGTCACAGGGAGTTCTAAGTTAGCCTTAAATGTTATGTGGAACCAGTGATGTAACATAAACAGGTTTTTAGTCCACCATATATCACAGCTGGATGCAAAGGAGCTCTCAAATCTTCACTAACCCATAATCTAAATAGAATTCTGTTAGAAGTTTTACCACAGCCACATGGCCAAAATGAATGGGTTTAGTTGAAAGCAAGATTTTTGTTTTCTTATCCTGCATGTGCAGAAAAGAAGAGCAGAAATAGGCTAGATTGGGTTGGGGATGAAGCATGATCATATATGGAAGCTATGTAAAAGGAAGTGGCTGTATAAGTTAGAAGAAAATAATGCAAATGTAATGGAATTCTGGGAAATGGTGGACTGATTCAGGAAAGGCTAATTTGACTACCTCTCTGTCCTTTTGCTAAAATAACAGGAAAGCATAAAATAGCATTTTTAAAAGATGCTTTTAACACTGACAGGTATTATTGAAATAAGTGGCTACTAGCAGTGGAAAGGGAAGATTGCAGTGTAGGAGAACAGCATCTGCAATTAAGGAGAACGTAAAATTGCACATATAAAGGCCAAAGGTACTTTCTAGTTTGGGTCTGGCTGAAATATTTTCTTGTAAGTTCCTACAGGCAGGTGTGTGTTTAGAGTTTGGGCCCAGGTCCAGGACTTTATTTATAAAGTAAAGATACCAAACGACATGATTCTCAGACTGTGCTGCTATATCTCTTACTATGCTTACACTGTGAAAATAAAGGCCAAGCAGGCACAGTGCAGACTCTTAAAAGAGATACTACACTAAATATTGATGACCACAAGTGAGCAATGTTTTGTGTCTGCGAGAGGCAGCAAGTACCAGATTTGTATTGTGTGTGCTGTGTGAAAAATGTACATCACCCCCAACGGAGTATATATCTCCTCAGAATGTGCAGACAGATACAAACAAAAGAACAGCAGAGAATTAGTAATATGACTTTTTAAAATTATTTTATTTTCAACAACTAAGATGTGTCTAACTGCAGGGATATTTTTAGTTAGATTTCTATATAAAACTTGTAGGAGGGGCTGGTGATCATTTGTAATCAGGAAATTTAGTTACTTTACATCATAACATTATAAATGGATTTCAAGAACTATGAATAGTGTATAGAAACCATTTGTGCCATTGTCCACATCTAGATTGAATTTATTCTTCGAACATTGCATCTCTGAATCAGATTCAAATTACTTATCTCTTTGAAAAATGCAGCTTACTTTATAAAAATCCTAAAGACAACTATACTTTTGAAGCAATTTTCTTTCTTACTCTTCAGCTTGAAGTGTTTTTGCAGACTGAAAAAGAATTTCATTTAAAAGCTCAAACAAACTGGAAAAAATGTATTATGCTGAAAAAAAAATATGACTCCAACTATTTGTAAGGCTGAAAAGCACATACCTTGAGCTCCAGCTATTTGTCTGCACACGATTACCAGTGAACTTTCATGGTGTCAGCTCTTCTCTGATCTACTGACATTAACATTTCAAGGGAACTCAGGATAGAGGTAGAAATACCACCCTGGAAACAAGATCTACATGCTTATATTGACCAGCTGAATAATGTAGACATCAAGTTTAATCTTAATCTAAATTGTACCTGTTTAAAACTAGGCTAATACTATTCCCAGATCTGTGAGTGCCTGTGAACAGTCTGCAGTGAGTATAGTGAGCTTTGGACTCTGGATGTTGTAGAAAGGAAGGAGCAGACAGAACCAGTGGTTTTTCCACATACTTTTGGGGGGAAAATATTGTTTGTTCCACTGTGATCAGTCATGGGAAGGAAAGGAACCTTTTCAAATTGGATCACATTTCTTATATTCATTAACCTGATTTTTTTTAAGCATTTAATTCCCTCTACAGTTTCCAACATTTTTAGAATTAAAAAGTGAAATAAATCCAGTGGGCCCTATTTTAATTATAACCCAACAATTTATTAATAGAACGGTAATGAAGTTTCTGAAATTTGATTTCTTAATCAGGGATCATTGTTATTTTTGTGCCAGATTTAAGAGTTTAATTTTGGGTGCTTCTTCCCAACCTCTGAAATTTTAATCAGAAGTTTCAAGTGTACATGTCAATGAGAAGTTAAAGGCCAAATTTAATAACATTTTCTACCTTGGGAAATTAAAAGAAGAATCTCACTCTCTGAAATCCATTATTAACAGTAGATCTTAATTAAACACAGTTACAGTCCTCAATGTTTGTCCGCATGAAGAGATTGGGTTCAGTAGTTTTCCCTTTTTTGGATTCAACAAGTCCAGGATATTCAACAGTTAGACTTTTAACTACGTGTAAATAAGTTGTTTACTGCAGTGTATTTGTAATTTTTAATTAAAGCAATGTTGTTCTCTGGTTTCATGGTTTATCATGGCAATATATTTTTATTACCTACTGTGCTCTTGGATTTTAAATTATTTATGTAAATATAGTATTGCAGTATTTATTCTCAGCAACGTGACTCAATGCTTCAGAAATATCTTCACGGGAAAAGTTTTTTATAGCTCTAAAGCATATCTAATTCATTAAGTAGAATTAAAATGCAGTATTTGAAGCTGGAGAACTTAGGAATGGAACCTAAAGTGCAGTGAGCTTCATAGGAATATGAAAGACTGCCAAAAATATCTGAAGCAACATATGTAAATAAGAAATATATTTCTCTCCGTGTGTAGTTTTTTTTGTTTGCACCTGAATCTGGCTGGCCCCACATAGTATAAGTGGCTCTGGAAGCAGAGGTACCTTGTCTTAGTGGTGAAGTCTCAACTGTAGACATCTGAGAGGCATATATTTGATTCTGGTCTCCTTTTATCACCATATCATTCATTTAGTGGAATTACACAAATATGCAACCAGTAAATCTCCATTTGTTTGAGATTAATCATTTCATTTTAGAAGAGCCTGTGCTGGACCCAGCTACACAGGTGCCTGTTCCCCCCAGCAGGGATGTTTGATGGCCACAGCACTGCCATTGTACCCACCAGCTGTGTGTTTGATAGCTCTGCTAGTCTGGAAATGGAGCAAAGTCATATTTATTATTGTCATCATCTCCAAATAACAGCTACTGGTCTTTCTGAAAGGTGGAGAGATAGACTCTGGTTCTCTCAGACAGACTCTGGTTCTCATTACTTAGAGAGCTTTTTTCAATACTGCAAACCTAAGTGTCTATGTTAATGAGGCTTTATCCTTGAATGTCAGACCATGGGGATGATAAGGCTGAACCTAACAGACACTGAAGTAAAAGTGGTTGTGTTTATTTGACATTTTATCAAGAGCCAGCGAGCACTGGCCTGGCCATCGACTTTGGGACTCTGGGGACACCTAATAGTGACCTTCCAGTACCTGAAGGAGGGCTACAAGAGGGCAGGAAAGGGACTGTTTACAAAGGCCTGTAGTGACAGGATGAGGTTTCAATAGTTTTAAACTAGATAAGAGTAGATTTAGATTGAATGTTAGAAACAAGTTCTTTACCATGAGGCGGGGTGGAACAGTGGAACAGGTTGCCCAGGGAGATGGTTGAGGCCCCATCCTTGGAGATATTCAAGGTGAGGCTCTGAGGGACCTGATCTAGTTGAGGATGTCTCTGCTCACTGCAGAGGGTGAGACTAGTTGATCTGTAGAGGTGCCTTCCAGCCCAAACCATTCTATGATTCCATTATTCCATTTACTATTAGACCACATTGTGCTTTAAATTACATCCTAACTTTGGTGCCTATGGAGTTGATCAAAGTCACTGGAAATGTTCCAATCTCTTATTGGTGGCAACCATGATCTGCATACTCTTGTCAAAAACTGGCTGCCTAGAATTCTGTAAAATAGTGCTGAAACTACACTGAAGAGGGATTTATGGTTCAGTGAGTTTCTTCCTAATCTCATATACTTGAGAAAACTAAGGAGAAAAAAAAAAAAAGCAACTTTACTGCTGTTACTTCTTTTTTTCTGCCAATCACCACCCTTACATGTAGTGAATAGATAAGCCATGAATTCCAATGACAACTCAAAAAGCCTTTTTCATGTCTCTTACCAGGACTTTTTCTGAGATCCTGGACTCCCTCTGAAGAAGGATGAAACTTCAAATCACGTTCCTAACAAACACTTAAGGGACCAATTTTGCATACTTTGTTGCACATTAAGCCTTTTTAAAGCACTTTTGTTGCAGGTGGAGGTCAATAAACTGCCTTTTTGGGATACACTGCAGTCACAGACATCCTATATAATAAGAGAGGGATAAAAAGTCTTAAAGAGTGAATGCTTATAAAGTAACACACTTAGTCATTGCTAAATATGTCTCCTAGAGTCTGAAGGACTTGTCTTTGATTCCTAACAACAGGAGATTTGTTTTCCTTGTGCAGACAGAAGAATAGTGCTGCTGTTATAAATGAATGGCTGAGCCATGCTCTCAGCATGCAGCACCAGAGTTCTTCACTCTAAGTTACACCCAAGAGCATCTCAAGTTGGCTCTGCAGTTTTATTTATGTCCTGCCTGAACCGAGCCACTGGGAATTTGTAGCGCATCACTGGAGCTGAAGTTGTTGTATATTGGACAGTGCACATTGTTTTTCTTTTCCTTTCTCTCTCTTAAGTAGAAGGAAGGCCAGGTAGAGTGGCATTCTGCTCAAAGCAAAATTTTTTTCCTCGTTTGTCTTTTCTGCAAGATTTTGAAACACAGAAACACTGACTCTAGAGAGCTGCATGTATTGGGGGATCTAGAAGCAATGCAGTAAAGATCTAATCACTTCTGCAAGAAGCAGCTTGGCCAGTTCCCTCATGCTGCAATGATAATTGCAGGTAATCACTAATCCTACTCCACAGTCTTTTAACTGAAACTTTCTTGAATGTGTTCATAGTGTGTGTGTAGGGAATCACTGTGAGTTATATGTGTTACTGTCAAAATACTGTTATCTGAAAGGAAAAATTAATGAAAAAGCATTGTCCTTTATTTTGGTCATTGCTTGACCAAACAGATTTACACTTTTTGTTTACTGAACAAAGTAAACAAACACACACTTTCCCCTACAGCAAGATGAGAAAGAAGAAAAATTGTTTTCCAGAGTGGTACTGTACCTCCTTTATTCTCCTCTCTTACCCATTGGCCACTGTGATGTAGCTCTGGAAGGGTGATAATGGTTTAAGAGTAAAATCCAGCCCCATTTTTCCTTTTCAGAACATGATTTGTAGCTGGCCAGCACTGAGCAGATATATCACTGAGTCAGAATTAACCTGGAGGAAGCAGCTGGTAAAAAAAAAAAAAAGGTCTCTGGTGGGAACTACTGAGATGAGACTGAAGAGAATAAATGACTGGAGTAAAATACCAGTGCCGAGAGAATTAAAACATCTGCCAGATCCAGAAGCCAGGTCCTATAAAAGCTGTGGACAGCACTGAATGCTGACCATTCAGGAAAGCCACTAGCATCTCTGTCAGCTTCAATATCAGGGCTCTATCATTACAGGACTTTCTTTTCCTCAGAGCAGTGAACAGCTGTTGATAGTCTGCTTCCCAAAGTCTGTTATTTGGGTCTTTTATTACTCATAGGCATTGCCTGGCTTGCTTAATTTACAACCAACCTGTCACCACCTCCCTTTTAGCACCTTGGAAGGTCCCTGGGAGTCCGTGATTCCTCAGTTGCTTTCTTGTGTTTCTCCTGGTGGTGAGCAGCTCTGAGTCTCACCCATTGTTTCTTTTTGCCCTCTTCCTACTGATATTCTCTGCCTCTGTGTTGAGGGAAATGTTAGGCCTTGTCTGCTTTTGTATACCTTAATTTTTAGTACTTAATCCCATCTCACGAGTTGGTGCTAAGCTTTTGCTTTGCAGGGAGGTGGGGGAGCTCCCATACTTACTTTCTTTGTCTTATCTATGCTAACATCTTGGTTTACTCCTTGGTTCTTCTTTAGCCATTGCCAAGGTTTATGGCAAAGATTAATGTACATAAATAGGTTGCTACAGCACCCATTTTTTCCTTTTCCTCACCTAGTAGAAAAGGAGGCAGAGCGGAGAGCACATTTTCATGAAGGCTGAATGAAGCACTTCTCCTGAAGAACAGTCTCCCTTTCCTGAGAAAAAAAGGTCCCTGAAATAGCAGAAGTATCTGAATTTAATTTACCTCAAGCAGTGGTCCCAGGAATTCTTAATCCAGTTATTCATAGTTTTGCAGGGAACCCAACTACCTGAAGCCAGACTCTTATAACTCCTGACAATACTTCTCAGAAGATCATATTCCTAACATTTTCCATCTGCTCTATTCTATTGGCATAAATCATACTTAATATGTTGATATTAAATCTATAGATGACAGAATTGAGAATCTGTGTTTCCATATAATCAAATAAGCCATAGAAACCAATTTTAACTTTCCTTGAGATTACCTTAAGAATCCCAAATTCTTGATTAATAAGGATAGATGTAACATTTGAGGGGAGTTTAATTAGACCTTTTGTCTTTATCCTGCATAACAATATTATGCCACATTATGATTGCAACCGTGTCAGCACTCAGAATGGATGGCTGTGAACTGTGAAATTATAGGGCACATTTGTCATGTCACTGACTAAACAATTTTGCAGATCTTCTTGAGAAATATAACAATAGGATATATCAGTCACAAGTTATGCTTGCAGTGGAAGTCAGATCTTGACAATAACACACTTTGTCATTACTATTCTCTTCTAGTTCAGAAAAGGCAGAATTTTGCCTCTGGAAGAAGTAGAGAGTATCTTGATTATAATAAGTTAGCTCAAGTTTGAGGATGCTTTGTGAAGGGGCATGTTGCCAGGGAAGGGGGTGAACTTCTGTTAGTATTTTAAAGCCATTGAATTCTTGAGCCCCACTCAGGCAAGTTAGATCACGTGTGTGTCTGTATGCAGGTTCAACTTTTGGTTCTAAGGTGCTTTGGCAGAAATTTATTTGGACTGGTGACACGTAAGATTGTAGCTCCGGTGACCAGTGTTATTTCAGATGAAGGCAAAAGCTGGAAAACCAAGTGCTCAGAATATTAAACTTTCCAGGTAATGCATCTAGGCCAGAAGCCATCATCAAGCAGAGGTACGTTATTGAGCCATTCTTCTTCTTGTGCAGTTCAGCACTTCTGTCTTTAAAGCAGGTACAGATCTCAGATGACACCAGAGCAGGTGTTGTCTGGCAATCACGTTCTGATTGGAAAAGGGAAATGCTGTAATTTGTCCATAGCTTTTTTGCTCTGCTGTGAAGATACGAGGTGTTAATGTTATGGCTGTATTGCATTAGTTTGCCATCTCAAGATTAAGTACAGAATAAGCCAGGGACACTCAGTTCAGTGGCGAAATTCTCACTGAATCTGGGTGTAGGATGTAACCTCAGAGCAGAAGCTTTCACATACACAGAAATTCTGTTGTATGTTTACCAGCCACTGCTCAACCACAAGACATCCCCAGGCCGTGCATTTCAAGGCATAAAGAACCCCATCTTTTTTCAGACTTTCAGTTATTTTTGGAGTGGAATTTAAGTTCAGTGAAGAAATTGTCAGAAGAAGGTTTAAGCACTCATTTTTACTAAATGGAGCTCTGCAATGTTACAGTAATAGCAAAGAAGCCTCGTAGAGTTCAATTGGAATTTTTCTATTAACTTAGTAATAAGGATGCCAATTTCCGTAAAATAGTTTCTGAGTAAGAGCGAAATTATGCACTTTGTTAAGCAGCAGTAAGGCTGCAGCTTCATTCTTGGTTCAAATGTGAATTGCTAGGGACTGACTTCTTCCTAATTTTATGACCATTATGCTCTAGGTAAATATGCCTATAGAGACATGCATGCCCACTCTACATGTAACTAGATAATTATTATCCATGCGGTTCCCTTGGGGCAGCTCCATCAGGTAATACTTGGCATAGAATTGCCTTGGAGATACTAACCTGTCTCACCCAGATTTCACTGAGTAGGCCAATAGTAACGTTTCTTCTTTTTCCTTTCAAATAGGAATTTTCCAATAGAATTTTACCTGCCAAAGTCCCACCCTCTTTGGAGATTCAGCCCTGGGTCATTGGTAGCATTTTATCCATAAAAACAAATGCAGCCAGAGTTTATCTGATAATGCTGCTGGGCTAAACCAAGAGACATTTTTGTATTGGTAGGGCCCAAAGTTTGCAGCTTCAAAATGGAGCACTCAAAAGTAGCTTCTGGGCCTGGAAGCTTCTACATTATTAACTAGTGTTTATAACAATTTAGCAGAGAAAGAAAACAACACTCTCTCAGTTTTGCATATCTCCGTCTCAATTGTGTTAAGGTTTGACTCAGGGAAACTCTTTATAGAGTTTAGGGTTTTGAGTATAAGGAAAAAAAGAAGAAAAAGGAGGTAACAGCATGAATGATTGTGTAACTGACCCTTTGAATGAGATCTTTCTGCAGTTACGTGATTTTTTTTTTTCATTTCAGCTTCTGCCATTTCTGGGGGAAAAATATAGCAGATACTTCTAGTTTTAAAAGTCTTGAGGCTTTCTTTTTTTGTCTATCAAATTGAAACATTGAAATTCGTCCCTCAGTGATACTATGAATGTGCATTGAAGGCATCTGGCAAAACATTCAGATCCCTAATGATGAGAAAAGTGCATGAGAGGTTTCTCTTGGGCATCCAATCCAGGGTTAAATAGCATATAGTAACTAAGACAAAATAGTTAATAAGAAGCTTAGGAGAGGGTTAAATACCTTCAATTTACAGAGCACTGTATACTGTGTGCACTGAATACAATAGATAAAATTGTATATAACCAAACATTGGAAGATTGTTGGTAGAGTATTCGTGTCATTGGTACCACATGGATAGAAAGTTTATCAGTAACTGTCAGTGTGGCAAATGAAGGTTAAACCAACAACTGAATTCTTCCACTTCCTATCTTTTCAATACTTAATCCCATAACATCTACTGAAGCTGTTTTTGTGTCATAAATGAATACTTGCGTGGAGCTTTTTCTTCTAACCTCTTCACATTTTCCATCACTGGCCAGCAGATTTCTTAAATGACACACATTTGTCGTGTTGCTTAATGTACATCTAAAAGGAGCTTGGCTATTATGATGATGAATGTGATATAAAAATTGTGGTGTATAGAGTAGATTTGTTGTAGGCAGTGAAGCAGAGAAAGCATTCAGATGCACAAAGGATACTTACCCTAACAAAAAAAGTTGCTTTCTAACCTCCAAAGGAGTATCACTGACAAGTTTTCAGCACAAACTCAACTATTAGCAAGCAAAGGATAATTTTCCCTGTGAAGAATTTCCTTATATTTTCTATTTCTTTAAAAAAATGCAGGATTTTTTTCATAGGCTGTGTAATATATGTTGAAATATATATCAAAGGGACATTTTCTCACTCCTGCTATACTTTGTGACATGCTTTTCAGAATATCTATCAGAATTAATTTTTTGTCAGTATTCTCTATTAATATTTACATGTACAGGATCAAATTTGTTTTGCAGTATCATCAGTGAGACCAGGGATGTTACAATGAATATCCCCTGAGTGAATATAACTTAGTGTGGAATCTGACTTACAATTTTTTTTTGTTCAACAAGTAATGTTTCATTTTTCAAACATGCCTCGAAGGCACAGGCAGAAAGAAGGGAGGAGGGGGAATTCAGTGCAGCAGCCTATAACAAATGTAACAACCTCTGCTTGATGACATTCTAAATAAAACAACTAAGACGTGGTTATACACAATCCTGAAAAGCGATAAGGGCCAGACAGGTAAGAGGGAAGTCCGTGGGTTTTAAAGTACATTTGGACAGCTTGAATGCCTGAGAGTCTGATTCGTAGAGATTAGAGAAGTTAAATGACACTTCCCTTTTCATTCATCATGGTCATTAAAGATAGCGAGTTAGGCAAACAAAAGAAATTGGCCTAAAATAAAGGAAAACATGTGACGTGATACCACACTGCTCCTCCACTTAGGACAGAAAGTGGTAGCATGTTTTTTGTATAGTTCAGTGTACTCAGTCAAATAAACCTCAAATAGGAGATTGCCTATTACTACAAAGAGAATTAATTAATTTTTTTCTCTAAGAACTGCACTCATGAAGTGCACAGTGTATTCAAACTCAGCTGGAAAAAAACCTCCAAAACTTAATTTGTGTTATTATTAACCAGGAATAAATGTGCCTTTTTCCTCATATTATCAGATTGGATGCTAGTGTGAATTTTTCTTGAATATTTTATACTCACATGCTACTGAATTTCTCACCTACCCTCTCCTTCTTTGTTATTGAATAGTAATGTCTTGGTTTGTGAGAGGTTGGAAAGTATTTTTACCCGGTGGGTATTAATCCCTCTGGGCTACATAACTATGCAAAAGCATCAAGACAGTTTATTTTTCTGCTTTGAATACAGTTATTTTTAAACAAAGCTAAACTAAAGAACTAAAAGGAAAAACATCTTAATTGCTGCAATAATAATACCAGAGTGACATATTTTATGGAATTAACTGAGTTCTATTTCTATGGAAACAAAGTTATTAATTTGTCGTCTCTTTACTGATTTATAAAACCTTGTGAGAATTTCCATTTCTTCTGGATAAAGTCAGACCATTAATCAAACAGCAGACAGCCTTGCATATATTTTTCACGTAGTCATTGGCACGAAATTAACGTTATCATGTTCATGTACTTTAATATGGAACTGAAAAAAGAATCTGATGCTGAGCAATGGTATGGATGTGGTTTTTACTAGGATATCAATTTAACCAACTTTTTACATAAGTGCCTCTATAATTTTCTAAAAGTAATGCCTACACAGAGCAATTCTCTCCTATCTGTGTGAATAACTCACAGAGTTTCCCTGAGAAATCCTTCTTGGACAAATTTATTTGAACACGTTTGGGTGTGTATAAAATGTTTTTTATGAAGAAACGCTAAGAATTTAGAGGAAATCTAGGAAAATGTAGACTACTGAAGAAAGAGAGTTAATAGTCTTTCTTTAAAAAAATCCACATCCTTATTTCCTGCTCTTGCACTGATCTTTAGAGAATTAAACATTCATAATAGATGCTAAGTAGATTAAATAGGAAACAAGGAGTTAACTAGTTCCTAACTCGCTCTTCATTTGACACCTAACTGGGACCAAAATAATTCTGATTTGATTCTGTTCCACTCTGAAATATTTTAACTGGGTTTGGAACTCCATGTATCTCCTCCCTAAGAGATAGCATTTAAGAAATCCATGTGAAGGGTTTGAACCAGGGTAAGTATTTAAAAGCCATCTAGATATGGTGCTTAAGGATATGGTGTAGTAGTGGCACTGGTAGAGTTAGATAACAGTAGGACTTGATGACCTTAAAGATCTCTTCTAACCATAGTGATTCTGTGACAGCAGTGTTTGTTGGTTTAGAGCTGGCAGCTGTGTGGTGGTGGCTACAGGAGATGGGTTAGTGAAACCATCCGGTCTTGCTGATAAAGCAATACCCACAGGCACTCATCCCAGAGGTACAGGAATGTGACCATAATGGGCGATGTGTAACCGTGTGGACTGGGGTGTGCCCGGGGGCTAGCGGGCGGCAGGGCAGGGGGAAGCTGGCCAGCTCTCTGGAGGCCAGGCAAGGCTGAGAAGTGATGCTGCAGACTGCAGCGGGTGTGCACAGCTCTCCCTCTTGAGCTAATCCTCTCTAAGAGTTGTCAGTTCTTAATTCAGTTGTTGTTGTGAACTGCTAACATGAAATATACTTCTGGGGATCAGCTCCACATTCAGCAAAGACTACAAATAATGGCTCAGGCAGTGCTCTAATGTGAGAAAAAACAAGATTGAAGCCAGGTTTTTGCCTGGATCGGGTTCAGATCAACTCCCAGGATCAGTGTTTTTCTTTGGTAAAGTCTGGATTCCAGTGTGGATCCATGCCACTCAAGATTATGCCTGTCAAAATACGTGAAAATATGCTGTTACAATTACAGGATTAGCAACCAATAACTCACCCAAATGAGTTTTTGGGGAGGGCAACCTGCACCAGCTGCATATTTTACCTGAGCTGTCACATACGTGCAGGCTGTTCAGAGCTGGGGGTACACGTTGTGATGGGGAAAGGAGAGGGAACAAGCAGGAATGGGGCCATCTTCCCTGGCAGGCCCCTAACTGCAGCCTGCCAAGAAACTCGGAGGCTTTTCTAAGTCAGCAGAACATTATTGCTCTCCTATCATCTCTTGTGTTATGGAGCTCACCTTAGAAACAGCTGAATCTTAGGAATAAGTCCTGCGCAAGTTCAGCCAACTCAGGAATGTCCCAGCCCTGTCAGCACCGGAAACTATTTCCATTACTTTTCTGGCAGTATCAGCTTCTTCTCAGATTTTCTTTCTGAATTGCTACTTATTGCGTGGTGAATTTATTGTGTGTTAAATTTTGTCCTTTCTTGTACTGGTACCTTTTTTTCTTTGCCTTTAGTTGCTAAGCTAAGAAAAAGCTAGTAAAAATATTTATGCTGAATCATTACACTAACACTAAATACACTTTTCTGCATTCTTTTTTTTTTCTGAAATACCTGATACAGCCAGGGGAGCCCCAATGTATTTATCTTTTATTGAAGAAAAATCTCATGGAATTGCAACCCAGGTCTCAAATAACTTTCCCACTATCCAAGACATACTCAGCCTCTCATTCTTCACTACCTGGGATTTTTATCTTTTCTGACCTTGACTTGACAGACTGGGCAGACATTCCCTTTGTGGCATCTCTTTTACAACTTGAGCTTATTTTGTCAGGTGATTTCAAGGTTGAGATTTGTGTGTCTGAAACTTACTTTCTAACAAAAATGTCTATCTTATTAATATTAGGCTTTTTGTGGCCGTGACCCAGATTTCAGTGGTAGAACAGATTTCATCCAGCTACTACATTTTCAAGGTCTCATTAATAACCGTCCATTCAGCAATGTTTACAGACTCTTTTAAGTCCTTTAACAATTCATAAGATTCCTTTATTTTGAATTATTGCACTGTGTTGGCTAATCCTGACTTTGTTGTAGTTTATCTCCCCCCCACTTTAAGAAAAAGTACAGTTAACATCAGTTTTAATTCATATGAAGTTCACAGTTTCAGCACTGTTTTCCAGCACAGTTTTCTGTGGCACTGAAGAGGTAAAAAATGTTAGATATAGTAAGGGATTCAGAGAGGAAAGCCATGTTATTAATGCTTCTGAATGCCTTGGGGATAGGCAGAAGGTGTGGTTCCAGACTCCAGATGTCTATGTTCACATTTAGACACCGTTCGTTCCATTTGTGAACGTTCTCTGCTTCCCATTGAACATCTCTAATTAGTGGGAAAAGTTGTGCATGTTTAGTATCCAAAGAAGTAATTCTGCTAAATCTGCAGAAACCAATTAAAAAATGCTCTCCTTAGTATTTCTTGCTCCCCTGGCAATAGGGAGAATGAGCTAGGATAGTTCTAGGCTTTTAATTATTTTCAGAGCTGTTCCCCATCTCTGGGCTAGTCCCTGTCTTCTAGATTTAGAGAATCACAAAATCATTTTGTTTTTAAGATGATCAAATCCAACCATTAAACCAGTGCTGCCAGGTCACCACTAAATCGTGTCCCTCAGCACCACATCTTCATGGCTTTTAAATCACTCAGGGATGGGGACTCCACCACTGCCCTGGGCAGCCTGGGCCAGATCTTGACAACCCTTTTTTGTGAAGTACAAGACTGTGATTCTTAGAAAAGTTTTGATGAGAAGAAGGAAACAAAAGAGGCGAGTGAGTGTCAAAGAAACAGATACAGTAGTGCCCAGGGGCTGATGTTGCACTACCCTCTGCTTGGAAAGGCACCAGTACTGTTGAAGGCCTTAGACTGGCACAGGACACAAACTGTGCTAAAATGATTATTCAGCATATTCACCAATTTGTTACACTTTCCTTTTGGAAATTAATTTGCAGAAATGTTAATTCCCTTCTTTATGAGATGAGTCCCAGAGCTGAGAGATGCTCACAGGAGCCAGGGCTGGATCTTAGGTTTGTATCCACAGTCTCAGGTGGCAAACCTGCACTGGGGCTGAGACTTGTGGCTCCCCTGCCCACCCTTCCTCTTTGGGTGAGTGCTTCCAGGCAAGGCTGTTTTCTTTGGGATTTCAGTATTAGCAAGAGTAAAACTTGAGATTTCATGGCAGCTGACAGAAGTAATCCCTTGCTGGGACCAGGCGGTTCCTGGCAGTGGGATCTGCAGTCCAACAGGAGTTGTATTGATCCAGATAGACTAATGCTTCACAGTAGTGAGCCACTTCTCACCTCTTTTTTACCCATCCCTTAGAAAAAATTAACTCGCAGTGAATCTGTGGAAATGTGCTCTTTCATGGCTGTGTTCAATAGTGACATTTTAGTGGTGGATCTGCTGGGCACTTAAAAAAAATTCCGATCTTTTCAAGAGCTACCAGGACCCCTGCTTGAAAGAGAAAGCAGCAAATGGATTTGCAGTGGGAGAAGCTGCTTTTGCTGGAAGCACAGTTGCAAAGAACTGGCATGTGCAGAAACTTGATAGAGTTTTACTGCCAGAACCTTCTCTAGGTAGTTTATGAAAGAACCTCCAGCTCATCTCACGTTGATTAGCTTTTGAGGCACAATTGCTACTATGAAAAAACTTTTACTGATTTGCATGTGTCGACAATTATTCTAACAGTAACAACCTGATTATACTAGTGTGTTAGTCCCAGATATGGTGTATTATTCCCTAGCTTTAGGAATAATTCAGATAGTTACAGCCTCTGGGTTCATTTAACCATAGCCCTAATCACTTCTGATTAAAAAATACATAAATGAGTTTGTGCATTTTTATTTTTTTGTTATACCTCAGCTTCTAGGATTTTTGCCCTGAATAAGAAAATAAAAAGGAAATTAGGTCTTGGTATAGGGAAATGTTTTAAAGACTGTACAATAATAACAAAAAATATTCTCCTTTTCATAACATTTTATTTACCTGTCTTAATATTACAATTTAGTATTTTCATTTCATTAATTGCTGTAGGTTTTGTCTTTGAGGGTTTTTCTTTCTAGTTGCACTGGCTCTCCTGTTACTTTCTCCATGTTTACCAAGGGGTTTTACTCCCATTGTTCCTCCACACAAATAACTAATTAGTCAACCTTTTTCTCATCTGATATTTTTCAGTGGCAGGGGACTAGGAACTGAATTTAATCTAATTTTTTATTCTGTTTTGATCATATTTTTGTAGATAGAGAATTGTGATGAAAGCCAAGCTGCTAAATCACTGATGTGACAAGCAGAATAAAGCTGAAGGGATGAATCTTTTTGCTCAGATGGGGTGCATAATTTTAAAAGTGCCCCGCAGATGGAAACAGAAGCCAATGCCACCTGCAATGTGGCCACAGCCCTGCAAACTCTTCCCTCAGGGCCCAGGAACCACTTCCAGTGCTAAAATCGATGAGATTATTTCCCCAGCCTGAAAAATGCTTGGTCACTGGTGTCTGGTGCAGAATAGCACCAACATTTCTTTTTATAACACTGGCTCTAATTTCCACTGTGCTCCCTCTGATGCAGCGAGGAGCCGGACACAATATTGGGTATCTATTGATCTGTCATTAGTGGGAAGGATGAGAGCCTGAAGCTCTCTCATTTGACCTTTTGTGCTGTCCCATATGCTTCAATTTGCCTGTATTGGCAATACTTCATTTTTACTTGAATGAGACAAAAAACATTTCTGTGAAAGGTACCCGACTTAATTCTTTCTGCTGGGTCTGCACGTGGCTCTGAGTGAGGGCAAGAGAAAAATTCCCCAAATAGAGCTATCAGAGCATTATAATCTCCTCCTACCCATATAAAACAATATTGATACTGCAATCCACTTAACTGCAAAAAAGGTTTTATTTCAAGTTTTTTGTTCTTTTTTTGTTTGTATGTTTTGGTTTTAAGCAAAATCATTCCTGCCAAGATTTGTTGCTTGTAGAAAATGTACTTTGGGGGGAGGAAGATTTAATTTTTATTATTTTGAATTCAATATTATTTTTAATTATAAATTTAAATTGGAATTTTTCCTTTGTAAACTAGAGAAATAGAATATTACAGTGCTTCTAAGTATAATGGCATATTGGTTTAGCCCAAGCAGTGACTGCAGTTTGCACTTTAGTATTTTGTCTGCCTTTTTAAATATGGTGTATTAAAAAAAAGTACACTTTCAATTAAAAAAAAAAACAAACCTAATAGCTGAAATAGTTCTGAACAAAATCTACATTACACTTTTAGCAGACTTTCCTGGGACTTATTGACATAAGACAGATGCCAGTGGAAAAGGTGTAACAGAGAAGTTGTCCTTCAGAGCACTGGGCAGGCTCCTTTTCTTGCCATAAATATCTCTGTACTATTCATGAACTGAAAAGGTGACTGAAAGAAGAAAGCTCAAATGGGAACTTGTTCTAAAGAATATTCTGTGTTTGTACAGCACAGAGGAGTTTCACTAAAAGTTGCTGAGCTGCTTCTGCTCAGCCCTGTTGTACCACAGCATTCCTGCTCTGGTTCTCTGTAAAAGACACATTTTTTTTTGGACTAAGCCGAAATGAGTTTTTCTTGAGACTAAAAACTGATGTTAACAACAAAGGTCTGACCAAAACATGAATGTGCATAAACGTTAAGCCTTAAAAAGCAGCATATATCAGCCTTGTGCAGCAGCACTGAATTTCATCGCGTATATCGCTGCCCAGTGTACACCTTGACAGACACGCAGGCACTTGGGAGGGGATTATTACATTATTTCATGTGCCAGCTTTGCACTAAAGCCAGGGAAGTATGATGCCTATTCAGACAGGGTTAGAATAAAGTATGTGCCTGTTTACTTTTGTACATAAACTCCTAGAAACTTGAGAGACACTTCAGGATCACTCGGGAAAAAAGGGCTGCAGTGAGTTCCTACAAAGATTGTCATGCCCGACCTGCAGAGCTAAGCTATGCACTAGTGCGTGGCTAATGAATTCACCCTGGAATATGTCCAGTTTATCAAAGAGAAACATGAATTTTCAGTGACCAAAAATGCAGAGAGTCACTTGTGGCAGAACATTGACGAGGATTTTAATTTATTTTTTTCAAATTGTACTCGTAAGTTGACATTTTCAGCTTGTGAAAATACAGACGGTCTGCAAGCCTGTAAATCTGTTCCATGAAGCTGAAAAATTACTATTTCCTAAATCCTCTCTCTTCAGTAGGTTTAAAAATGCTTCGGACCTGAAACTTTTCTCAATGATGTCACCAGAAAATGTGATTTTTTTCAGGTTTTACATTTTGTTAATGATAGTGTTTATTCTGATTAGTAGTAGTATATTTCAATTAAATTTGTTTTGGTTTTATTTTATTTTATTTTATAGAATCTAGCCAAGGTAATTTGAGCATGTCCAAATCTCTGCAGGGGAGCACTGCAGGGGGATATTTTACAGCCTGATGCACATTTAGCATATAGCTACACTTTTAGTAACAGCATTTCAGTCCAAATTCAAAGCCATGCATTTTCTATGATCATAGATTGAGTGGCAAAAGATGGTTGGCTGTTCAGTGTGCCAGCTCTAGTGTCTAAGTCAAGCCTAGGGAATGGAAAGTACAAACAGGTGACAGTTTAGATTTCCTTTCTGACCTTTCAGGAGCATTTTTTGAAGATTTTGGGGGGCTTCTTAACTCTGTGTTAGCAACGCATGTTTGCAAGGGCCAAGTGTACATCCAGGTTTTGCTCAGATGAAGTTAGGTTTAAGATTCCAAACAGGTTTTTCAAACTGTTAGTCATGGTTTTGTGTAATCACAAAGTTAAGCATATAGAAGCCTGTTTCTGAAAGCCTTGAGGGTCAGTAATCAACGTGTACAGAAATGACCAGAAAAGATTTGAGAAACCCCTTTAATCAGTACTGTTGTCTTTATCACTTCTCTAACAACCAGAGCAGTGTGAAACAGGGGGTTTATCAAGGGCCAGGACAGTGTCATCTAGCCACTTGTGTATGTACAAAAACCACTAGCAAACAGGTTTTGCCCCCTCTGCTATCACACATCCATTTACCTGTTGACATGCTTTTCTTATTGCAGGCAGTGTTATTTGAATTGCTAATAAATGATGAAAAAAGCTTTGAATTATTTCTCAGTTATGCCTGCATAACAGAATGCTCTAAGCAACAGCAGAGCTATGGTGAAATTGTCATGATCTTGTGCCCATCATGGTAATTCCACAGTTCTGCCCCCACTGCCATGCTAGCTGCATGCACTCATTTAACAGGACTTGCAAAGGCAGGCACAGAGAGGTTAGTGCAGAGCAGGGCCAGCTGCACTGGAGCAGAGTGGTTGGTATTGCCACTTGGTCGGGCTGCAGACCATCACTGACTGTGGAGAGAGATGGGAAGCAGCGTGATGCTGACCTGCAGGCACAAATCCAGGCATTTCCCAATTGAACAGCGAGCTAGGGACACGGTTTGCTGGTGACTTGGCAGTGATGGGTTAATGGGTGGACTTGATGATCTTAAAGGTCTCTTCCAACAAAAATGATTCTATGATTCTACCAGCATCTGAGTTTACCTCAGAAGGAATTGAAGACATCCCATCATATGGATCTCGGTAACGCTCATCAAGGGCCATAAAGGAAAATGTATTTGGGTATCCAAATGGAAAAGCACATGAGGAAGTAGCATTGAAAGGAGGTTTGAAAAGCCCTTTTGAATAACTCATTTTCTACAGACCTGCTTACTGTATGCTAATGTGGAAAGGTAAATAGGAGTCTTACTGGCAATTTCTCTATTTCATTGCCAGAATTTGTTGTTAATTTGGTGAATTTGGTTATCCCTAATAATGCCTTCTTTGTATTGTTAGGACACACTTTGTCACACCATGATCATGTGTTACTGACCTGTATAGCACGGTGTTTAGGGGCTGCAGCAGATTTTAGGCAGTAGATTCATATTTGGGTATAAAATGGAAAGCAACCTGTATATTCACTTGCACCATGAAATTCATAGATTAGATGAAATAAATGTTAGAGAAATTATCACTATTGTTTTCATTTAGCATAGGTTAGCAATTAGAGACCCTGCTGTGCAAGGCAGTGAGTACACATATAGGAAATTGAAGTTGGTCTCCCAAATCTTATAACTGAAACCAGTATGGGAGCAGGAATACCTTCATTATCATACAGTCACAGAGCAGGAAAATGGCAGTGTGGCATCAATAATGAGTCTGGAGTAGAAATCAGCTGGAGAATCGCTGCATTGCAATGAGGTTCCCTTTCCACTCTTCCTGGTACCATAGGATGCCATAATTAGTGCAGGCAAATGGTAATGACAGCACAGTGAAAAGTTAAGAGCATGATGGGAAGCAGGTTGATCTCTAAAGCTCTACATTATGTTATCTGTTCAAAAAGCATATGAAGCACAGTGCAGTTTTAATACTGATTTTTAATGTTACACTTAAATTTTTGGGAAATGTTTTTGTCTTTGTGATAGAACCACCACTGTTTACAGAAGCGTGTGTATTTGTGCTGCGATTGCCACACTGATCTCACCCAAATACCTGTGAATCTTTTTCCAGAGGTAGTTGCTTTTGATTCTTCAGGTGGACTTGATATAATGAGATTAAATTCATATTGCCTTGATTTAAAGTTTACATAATGTCTGTACTTGGAGATTTTTTCATTCAGAGGCAAAAGAGAGTTCTCACGCTGAGCTCTTAAACACAGACAATAGCACAGACAATACAAAGTTGCTTTCCTCACTGATCGTTTTACTTGAATAGTTCATCAAGAGCTCATAGAAAAATTTAAGGGACTGCCATTATATGGTGGGGTCTCAGCAGGAGCAAGACAGATACAGTAGCTTCAGTGTGCTACCTAATTACCAGTGAACTGCTATGGAGTCAGGAATGTGGATAATGGGAATGCTTTTCCTGCAAAATACAAATGTGTAGCTATTCTTCTTCGGTGAAATATTGGGGCTGTTCAACTGATGGTTTTTAAGCTTAAGCCAGTGGGATCAGGATCCATAAAAGCAGCCAATATGATTTGGAAATCTAATGTATGAATAAGCTTTGTTATGTTTCTCATCCTGACTCCTGCCAGTCAGATGGAAACAGTATGAAAATGCTCACTATCAACATTTTAACACTATTTCACCCAAGATCATGACGTGTGCACACACATGTATATCTGTATGTATCAGAGAGAATGTGCACTTTTACTCATGGGGGTTTAACTTTATTTTAAAAATAGTTTAAAAAAATTAAGGAGATGAGCAACTGTACAATTCGAAAATGCCAGTAAATACCTTTCTGCATCTTTAGAAAGCTGTTCAAATTATTCTTTTCTATTCTGTCTATCTCAGTACTTTTGATGTCCCTCATTGCTATTATGTTCTCAGTCCTCTTGCAATGATTTACAGATTTCATCCTTTTAACAGCTGTTCAAGGCACAAATAAATCCTCACCATTTTAAAGCCAAATTGGGGGCATAGGATGAATTTAAAGCCTTCTCTAATTCCATTGTGACAGAGCTGGGACTCAAAGTCCAATTCTCCAAGTTCCAAATCAGCCAGACCAGCCTTGCTCACTAGTCCACCACAGTGTCAGCTGGCTGCCTACAGTCTCTCACCCTGTTACACATTATCACAGCAAAGCCAAACTGCAGAATCAGACAGATATTTCATGGGGACAGTGCCATTCACTGTACTAGTTCTTTTCTGTTGTGTCTTTCTGGTCATACAGTGTCTGTACAACACAACTGGAGCAATCTCCAGATGTGCAAGGCTGAAAATGGCCACCCTGACAAGCTTGTTTGAATTACCTTAACTCCTGTTAGTGCCTCACATCAAACTGGTGCAGATGTGTCATTCAGCGCAGATTTGGCACTGCTTCATTTTGCCTTCCCTGTCTTTCTGTTAAAGCATAACAGCCAAGACCTGTTGGCTCCAGAAGGGAAAAATCTGGCAACTACCTAGCCCTGGAAGTCCTTGCCAAGAGCAGCATCTGACTCTGTGCCTAGATGCCTGGCTGCTCCTATGACACCCTGGGCTATTGCACTGTCGGCTGTGAAATTCCTTTTGTGGCTAGTGCAAGGTTGTGGCTCTGATTAGATTTCTCTGTCCATTACCACCACTGTTCTGTGTAATGATCTTCTGTGCTAATCCAGCTGCCAGCCACCAGCACCGTGCATGTCTGCTAGCAACCCCAGGAGATGCTCTTTGAATTATTTCCCTGTATTACAAGAAGGATGAGATGCCATTTTTTTATATTTCCATATATTTGCTGCTTTATTTTAGTTCTGCAGCAAGTGGGCCAAGTGCATATTTTGATTTCTGTTCTCTTGTTCTGCACCTGTAGCCTCACTGTGTCTGTTTATAGGTCTTAGTTTAAGGTGTGCACTGAAACTTTCCATCAGACTATTTCCAGTATAAAGGAATTGGTTTTTCTGCTTCCTTTGCAATACCTGGCTTACAGATAGTGTAAGGAGATGAACCTAGTGCAAGGAGGTGACAATCAACATCGGGTACACCCACTTGCCTGCTCCTTGTTGTCATGCAGACGTGGCACTTCAGGACATGGTTTAGACCTGATGATCTTGGAGGTGTTTTCCAACCTTGATGATTCTATGATTCTGTATAAGCGCTTGGGAACAGGAAGTTGTTGGCAAGTTTGAAAATTTTAAAAACCAGTGAAATAAACTCCACAAAGCAGCACAGAATTTCACTACTGCAATGAGGAGTAAGTCCAAAATAAGCAGTAATTGGCACACCAGAGAACACAGTTCTGTATACATCCATCCTACAGATGTATCGATGTACTTAAGATTTTCCAAAGTGAGTAGGTACATGCAGGCACATAAATTCGTGTTTATCCACCTAAAAAAAATGGTCTGATTTTCAAAACTGCTGTGCAATCAGCAGATCCCCCTAAAGTCAAAATGAGGAAGGGGAAATTTGTATTCTATACTTCTGTTTTTTTATAGTGCTTTTCTTAATGAGTCTATTCGAAACCGTTTGCTAGCAGAGCCCTCAAAAAAAAAAAGAACAAAGAACAATCATCTTAACTGTACTGCAATATACTCTTACAATAAGTAAAAAATGTGGTGGGAAAGACAAAATACTACTTTTACGATATCCTGTGCCAAATCACAGGTTATACAATTCAGGTTTTTATTTGCACAGCCAACCGTGCTTTGTAGAGCAATCAGGGAAGATAATACAATCCATTTTAAATTCTCATTACTTCAGAAGTGTTGAATCTTCTTAAATTGTTTCGGGGTTAATTGAGAATTTGCAGTTTTACAATAGACTAGGAATTGTTTAGGCTGCCCTTGTTTCATATTTTTTGTGCCTACCTTTGTTGCAAAGTTATAAAAACAACAATAAAAGAAACAAAGAAGTGCAATGAAATAATAATCTGCATTGTTACTATCCTAGAAACTCATTTTTACAGGAGATAAAGCTCTGGTATTGATTAATGCTTAAATGGTTGTTAAGTGGAAGAACATGTTGGGTTGATGGAATGTCTCACTGTGCACTAGTGTTAGTCTTGGATCCTTTTCCACATATTCCCCAAGGGATAATTCCTGCTCCTGGGGAAGCTGGTGGTGAAACTCTGAGTGACTTTTGTGGGAGCATGAATGAGCCAAGTGTTTTTAAGTATTTGTCTCTTTTTTCTCATAAATGCTGAAAGATTCTGGTTTCAAAATTTGTCCTTAAATTTATTCTAAAGCAATTATAGCTCATAAAAATATGGAACTTTTCATGGCTTTATATATGGAAGTTTTGATCCTAAAGCTGGCTGCCTGAACGCCAGTGGGTTTCTTTGTACCATGGAAAAGTCAGTCTGGTTCAGCTGCCCTGAGGTGGTTGCACCTTTTAAGCCTGAAGCAAAGTGTTGGTAAAGAACAGCAGTCATGTGGACAGTGTTGTCTATTTGCAATTCTGAAATCAGCCTTGTTCATCTTCCGTGGGATATTATCACTTGCCCTGGAGGTACACCAAAGAATTTTGAGTCAACTGATGATTTTTCGGTGAGAGGTGTTTCCCTGATGAATTAAGAGAAGGCTTTCTGCTAAAAGCAGTTTTGGTTTTCAAAGACAAAACTCATTATTTTTTAATTTGGGCTATCATTCTTTTGCAATAAGTACTTTATCCATCTTTGAAGTATAATGTCAATCTATAGAACAGTTTATTTAAATGAGCCTGTGGGCCACATAGCAAATTCACAGAGATTCTGTAGCCCTTTGCTTTCTAAGGCATAAATTCAAGCCTTGCTCTGCATCCAGCTAATCCAGTTATAATCCATACCTGGCCTGTGGGCTGGGAAAACATGTCTAGGTTTCTAGCCTGTATCTCCCAGGCCTGAGTACCTGCATGTGCCTGCCTCGTTTATGCATGAGGAAACCAATTTTCCCAGAACTTTTCTCTTTTAAAATTTTCTTCCTGATGACCAGCATGGCATCCATGCCTCCCAATTTTTATTCAAGGCTATAATAAATCAAATCTGTTCTAATCTTCCCTAGTTTACATGCATTACAAAATATTGAATAGATCTTTGCTTGATGACACCTTCCCATGGCATGCTTTCAAATTTTGGATGGGAAGTGCCTGGGATGAGGCACAGAAGAGATCCATTCCTCAGTTCATTCAGTAGTCTTTTACAGTGCCATCTTAATGGCAGAATTTAAGCTCGAGCCATGCACTAAGTCATTTGCTTTTGTTTTTCTTTTTACCTTTGGCCAGCGATCAGACCTACTGCTCAAACCCAGTAAAATCTGCTGCATGAAAAATGAGTACTGTTTATGCCCATCTCAGACCACTGACAGCTCAGAGCTGTGGCTGTGCTTAACATTTCCGAGATTCCAGCAAAAATCCAAAGTTCTCAAACTCTGTCTGAGCAAAATAGCTGGACACTCAAAAAGTACCAGCTAATGTGGGACTGAGGGGTGTGAAATGAGGACGGGGTTCAGAGGCAGCTGGAAGGACAGCCGCGCGTTGCCCCCTCGTTGCCTGCTTTGTTAGTGGACATCCCTTAGCACTCTGCGAGGTGGATCGAGCCACTAATCACAACTGTTTTTTCTGCTTCCCAGAGGGCACAAGAGACCAAAGCAAGCCTGTGAAATAAGCATTCAAAGAGACTGTGTCTTTCTTTGTTGTCTTGCAATTTATTCTTTCCTCTTCTGGAAAGTGCCATTTTATTTCATTTTTCTTACTTTTTTTCACCCCGCTAACAATGTGTTATTTTTTATTATTCCCTCAGGAAATAGTTGCACTGATAAATTATTTGTGTCCACATTATCACGTGGGACACCTTTCAGAGGAATGCCACTATGAGGCACTGGCTAGACACATACTCATTAAGCAATAACAGGTTTCAAGTCAATTACCCATAATTTAAAATGTCTATAAAAGATTGTATGGCTGTTTATGAGCTATAGCAATTCACTACAAAAAAAAGATAAACAGTTTATTATACTAAGTATTGATTATATGATTGGAATTTTGGTTTAAAATATGAACACATTTCACTGGGGAAGGAATTGGTGCTGGTTAATTCAGCACGGTGTTGTTATATTACTTAATATATTTAACTGAGTGTAGAATGAGGCCCTAATGAAGAACATTCTTACCTTCATTACATCAGTCAGGTAGGACAGTTCTTGGTGCATAAACTCCACAATTTAAATATATCCAGTATCAGAGTCCAAATATTTGTTGAAACTTACTGCAAAGAAAGCACAACAGTGATTTTTTTATTGAGGGGTCTTGGCAGACAGCATTTTCAAACCCTTATTTTAGCATGTATGTGGTTGAATTGTTCCAAGACTCTGAGCAGCTATTTGAAATCTTCAGAAGCAGGGAACTACAGATCACCAACTGCAGAACAAACATGCAAACTGGTCCTGCAGATAACCAGCTCCTGCTAGAACCAATGAATCCATAGCCGACCTCTCTTTCTGCCATGGTACCTTATTACATTTCCAGCCTCACCCAAAATAAATAATTGTAAGGAAAAAAATGGAAAACACTCAAAAAATAAATTAAAAGCATAACTCCTAGTTCAGCCAGAAGTTTGAGTCCATTAAAAGGAGGGCTGTGAGAGGATGTGTGAAGTCTGTCAATGCCAGTGTTGATGCAGAGGTCACAGAAAGCGTGGGGGTGCTCTGTCTGTGCAACAAGCAGTGGGAAACAGCTCCCTCGAATGGTTTAAATGCTGATTTCTGTCCTGGGCTTCAGGACATACCTTTCCAAAGAAATTGACTCAAATCTCTCTGTATCTCCATCTGTCAGATAAGCCTAACAATAAAGAGCTATCCCAAAGGGAAGGCACAAGGTTTAAGTTGTATTTTTTAAATATTAAGAGATCGACTTCATGAAAGCCGGTGAGTGCAAAGACCATGTTCATTTGTAGTAGTGTTTTGGTTCATGTCTAGATATATAATTTATTAACAACTTCTCTATTTTTATTCAGGTATTCAGTTTACAAGGATCCAGCAGGCTGGCTAGAAATTAACCCTACCAATGGTACCATTGGCACCACTGCTATCCTGGACCGGGAATCTCCCTACGTTCACAACAACATCTACACTGCTCTCTTTCTGGCAATAGACAGTGGTGAGTAACCATTAGGGCTCATACTCATTAAAGTATGTGACTTCTTCCCCTGCTGCCCCCTTCCCCCAGCAAACAGAAAACAGAGGAATTAACTTAAAACTGCAAACAGTTTTGACTTAAAGTTACGTCTCACACATTTATTCCTGTGCTGAGATCTTAGTGCTAGATGCAAACAGTCTACCAACATTCTTGGACAGTAATAAATCATCTTTTATCAGAGTTAATTTCTTTATAATACATGAGCAGTTAGTAAGTCTAAGGCACATAAATACCAATAACAACTCATCCCTGATAGGCTGAATTCTATTCTATTCAATACAATGACAGTAACAATAAAAACTTAGGTAAAACCCCTTGTTAAAATGCAGTATTTTTTTACATATTGTGTGGATTAAAGTTCCTTCTGTCAAATATAATCAAAATTGAACTAGTGAAAATTCAGTGAGTGACTTTGGAGTAGAGAAGGAAGGAGAAAATCCTGAATGTTCCAAATCTCCACAGCTAAAGGCACGAAATAAATGAAAGATTTGTCTATAATATAACAGCTAATATGCTAACTTTTTTTACAGCTGCAGCTGGTGATTAATTGTAAAATGCTCTTTTTAGCAGAGTAATTCTACATTTTTGTAACCACATGACTCAGGGAACATTTGCAGGGCCTGACAGGAAAAAGAAAAAAATAAGTATAAAAGGATAAAAAAATATGCTGAGATTATGATCTACTTAAATATTCATATACATATTTTTCTTAGGATATTTCCATGGAAAAATATAGCACAAAACTTATTTTCTGTCTTTTGCTCTCTATTGGATAATTTTTTTTTAAATGCATCTCAAAATCTGGTACACTGGGAAATTTCTTTTTACACTAAAAGTGAAAATTCTGGATATTACTGAGGGATTATCAAAAGGACAAATATGCCTATGTTTTAAAGGTGGAATGAAATGTCTTCTAAGAGAATGGATGGAACAAGAAGGTTTTTCCAACTATGGCAACGAGTCTCAATAGAGGTGGATTTCTTAGGTACACCTTTTTTTGGCACTCAAGTCAGTAACACACATTGCTCATCTATTCTAAGCCAAGAACCACACTGCTAAGTGACCCCTCTTAGCTCCCAGAATTTTTTCTGGAACCATGAGAGAAGGGAAAGGTGCCTGTGTGCTGAACAGCAAAGCATGGGGGTTAGAGAACAGGAATCTTGTTCAGTTGATGTAATGAGTCAGTGTCTAAATCAAGAGTTACTGTGTTTATTTGTAATTGTGCAGTACTGTTAGCACAGCAGCTAATCTACTACAACATTATTGACTTCTTTGAATGAAGTCCTTAGAAACCACACATGTGCATCTAGTACTGTCATACTAAGGTGTTAAAAATGAACATCCAGGAGCATCGTACTACTTCACTGGACATAGTTCAGCCACATGTGGAAGTGGCAGTAAACAGTGGAACTGAACCCACTCATATTAACCTTGTGGTCTGTATCACCACTGTATCCCAGCAAGAGGTGCTGGGACCTGCCAGGGAGCACTTTGGGCAGGCCTGTGGTTCAGTTCACCCAAACTTGTCCTGCCAGGGAGCACTTTGGGCAGGCCTGTGGTTCAGTTCACCCACACTTGTCCAGTGGTGTGAGTGCTGCTGTTTGCAGGGGGAGCAATGCAGTCTGGACACTGGCTGAGGCAGCAGGGAAGCTGTGTAATTGATCTCAGCAGGTAGGTTTGGGGGTCTGCCTTGTCCACTGCAGTGATGACTGGGACTGATAAGATCCCTGGAAGGTGTTCCCCAACTTGTATCCAGGCCACTGATAATGGTAACTGGCAAAGCTGTGAAATCCACTGCATTTTTTCTAGCCATCATAGCTAATGTCCATCTTGAAAAGGGATATTACATTGGATGAGAAGCCAAATTGTGGTAGAATAACATGAAATGAATACATAATTCTTTCAGGACTTTAAAAGAAAGTAATATTAACTTAAAAAGGAAGAGAAATCAGACTGAATATAACTGAACCCATTCTTTTTCAACAAGCATTGTTCACAAATTGCAAACCACTTTCTTCAGGTTAGTAAGTGTAGCCTATCTACTACTAGTGAATGTGGTTAGGATTTTATGTGAGAAGACAACCAAGGACAGGATTGAGAATTACCAAATGAGATAGGGTGGTAAATTGAAAATTCAGAGGCATTTCTGAAAGAGCAAATCCTTTGCTTGGGCTAAAGGACTTGAAACAGAAGGGGAGAAGATAAAAAAAGCCTGCACTTAATCAAAGATACCTTTCTCAAAAGCATTGAATGTAGGTTGTTGTTTTCTATGGCCTATCATCTTAAGGCAAATCTGAGATGTGTTGGCACATGCACTGAGGAAGCCAGAGCTGCCATAGACTCATTTTCTCAGCTGGGGAGTATAGAAGAGCTGAGGCAATGTCACCACACAGCACCGCAGCACAGCCCCAGCTGTAACACCTCTGGAGCACCTCAGTCCAGGCCCGGCACCACACTGGACAAGCCAGCTCGGTGAGAGGGCTGCTCGCCCATGTGGCCACATCAGTGCCTAACCCATCTTCACCAGGTTCAGTTTCTGACAGCACCAGCAGGACTTTCAGCAGTGTTAACGTTGTTAATTGTCAGCAGGAGGGGTTGCAAACATGATGTTTACGGCGTGGAAGGGTGTCTGGGAGTTGTGCTCTGATTTCTGGCAGTGTTTATAATCAGGCACGGTTCTAAAATCAAATAAAACCTTAGACCTTGCTAAAGGACCTTAGACATGCACTAAACCAGTACATAAACATTTTCTTCTCTGTTAGTACTCGTAGTGTGCAGAGTTTATATACTACAGGAAAGGTACTGCTATCCCATCATATTCCATGAGCACCTTTTTGGGAAATGACCTTTCCATTTGTGCACTATCTTGGGCGAAGAGTGGAGACAGCTGAAAACAAAGCTCACAGTGCTGCTGTTGTCACCCCCTTTCACTGATGTCAAGAGAGAATCTCTCCCTGCATCCAGCAGGCACCAGCTTCTTACTGCACCGCAGGGAAGGGGACGAGTGCCAGGGCATTTTTCCTATTTGTAAAATACTGAAGATTTCAGTCAGAAATTAAACCAGGAGCTTCAGGCTTGGTAATTCTTGATATAAATCCATCAACACCTTTATCTTTCTTCAGTAGATCACAAACCTGTTCTTTACCAGTAGTACAGTAACCATGAATGGGCCACAGAAAACAACGGAGTCATTCCTCTGCAGGAAATAATTTAGTTGTTTATGAAATTCTTTTTGAACTTTATGATATTACTTTTCAGCCTTATCAAATCAGCTGAAGAGAAAGGTAATTGAGTATGAATAATGTTATTTCTGATCTTAACAGTTCCTCTGCCTTCCTAAACATAATTGAAACAACGTCTAAGAGCAAATTTGATGAACGTAGCATTAATTTTATAGATAATAAAGTTTGACCTTTTATTGGGGGGAACTTCACTTTAAAAAGGACTTTTTGGAATGAATATTCTCATTTTCTCTGTACTTTTGATTTCGGTAAAGGTCAAGGTAGTGTCTTTAGGACTTAAAAACTTTTTATTAAAGACCTGTGTGGACATAGAGTCTGCTCTATTAAAGAAGAAATTAAACACTGGTAGGAAATATCATGAAGCAGAGTTAACACATTAAAGTGTCATGAACTGTGTTTAATCTGAGAATGAGCTCATAATGGGACAAAGTCAGGTTTATGCAAACTCGGAAAACATCAATTCACAAAAGTGCCAGTAATGGTGATCATTTTATTTCCTAAATTTAGCATTCTAACCACTAAAAAAAATGCAATATCACGATCATCCAGTGTAATTATTGGGAGTGTATCTGTGAAAAACATATATGTTAAATACAGGCAAGAAATTATTTGAGAAATCTCCCTGGAACAGACCTTCCAGATATTCTGCATGACCACGTTGCAGTGCCACCCTACCAGTTCTAGTGCACACTGTAGTATTTGGGATGACTGTTGGAAAGATGAATACCTGTAGGTTTTTCTCATATGGTCAGTTAACTCTCCAGGAGTTGTCTTTTTTCCCCTCTATTCTGAGAATTTGTGTTACAATTTAGAAAGAGTGTGGAAGGAGAAAAGCGTGAAATTGTTGGAGGTCACACTAAAAAATACCTGGAAAATGTGTGAAATCTAAAGAAGCTAAAATTAGTTTTTTCCCCTCCTTTAAGAGGGATGAATAATAAAATATACCCAGATTTACCTCAGTAATGCAATAATCACTCTTGTTACTGCAGAGAGGTGTGATACCCTGGCTAATGTCCCCGATGGGTAACTTTCCCTATCTCTTCAGAAGAAAAACTGTTGTTACCTTTGGTTGCCCAATAGATGGGAGAAGCACCTCAGCTGTTCCAGTGTGTCAGCTGCTGGTGACAAGTGATGGAACAGAAGTACCTGGTCTTGCTGCTGTGGTTAACTGCAGCTATCAACTTCACTTTCCTCATGGCACCCTGGTGGGGTCCCACCCAACGCAAGGCCAGGGGGCAATGTTCTCCTGCTGAGGCAGATACTCTCTAGTGTAAGTGTGCCACCTTCCTCCCTCGGCCAGGAACTGCTGAGACAAAAATGGGGAGTATTAGTACTTCTACTGCATTAAACATAGAGGAGGGTAGATGTCACTAAAATGTGACACCCCTTCCACCTGTTAATGATCCTCGGGGATGGAGTTAAGGGTTCAAAATTGTAACTGGCATAGCTTTAGCTGCACTACCTCCTGGTAATCATTGGATTTTACATCAATACTGCTTGAGTGAAAACAACTGTCTTCTTTTCTGAAAGCGGTCTCTCCCTGCATGCCATCAGCAGCCCCAGTATTTGACAGCACAAGCAGTGGCATGGCAGCCCTCCACAGGCAGAGGCAGGCTGGCCAACAGGAGGGCTGAGTGGCAGGAAATCAGCTTCAGGAGCTGTAACTTCCATTTAATGGAGTGTGTGTAATTGAGCAAGGGAAAGGTTAACGGATATGGAGGGCTATAAAAAGGTGTGATTTTAGATCAGTGTGATTTCAGTGTTTGCCTTGAGCTAAACTGGCCAGTTTAAAAAAAATAAAACCAAAACCACAGAAACCTTGGATATTGCTTCAACTGTAGCCAGTTGCACACGTATAAATTAGCTGGCTGAGTGGCACTGTTTCAATTTCCCCGTGGCACATGCAAAGCGAAATGAGGAAGAAGTGAATCAGGGTCTAGTTTTCACTTTTTTTTCTTGTTTCCAAGGACCAGCTGAACTACACCCAGGCAATTTCAAATCTCATTTAATGTGCGAGTCTCGATACTCCTCATCATTAAAAAGAAAAATTATCATTCTGTGCTATGTGTAATGAACAGTAACAGACAACATCTAGAAAAAAATGGAGTAACAAAGAGATGTGTAACAATTTGCCATTAGAACTTTTCCTTACATGTATCTAACCTGTCGTCTTGCTTCATGATGTACATAATTAAATTACCACAGATTGATTCCACCTAAAACATGCTATTTTTGAAGAAATCAGGCAATTAGTCGCCATGGCAACCCAATTAAGCCAGTTTTATACCCCTTATCTTAATTGCTGTATTAATTGAGAAGAGAAAATAAATTGGATACTCATCCTTTTCTTGCCATTTCAAATTTCAGTAAAATATGAATTGCACACAAAATATTGTTTTAATTTGTCATCACAGAGTCATGATTAGAAAAAGAAATTAGAATGCTGAAAACAGTATTTAAGACGGATGGCATATGTCAGCAGCAATTTGATATGCTGAAAGAGCTGTGCTCTTTTGAAATGTAATTACTCAAAAATAGGATCTGCATATATTATTTGAGTGAATGAATGAAGGATTGTAACTTTTAAAGACTATTTGTTTTATAAATTTTGAAAAATATCTATATGCCAATAACATGGAGAAAATGCATAGGAAATTTCATCTCATGGGAAATTTGCAACCTGTTTTATACAAAATGTCAGCATATGGCATTTATGAGACCAGCTTTCAAATCTGTCAGATTCTGAGCAGCACACCCAAAACTTGGTATCTTCCTACTCTACTGGTTCCATTTGCTTGGGTTGGTCCATTAATAGAGTTCAGCTTGAACACAAAATGTAATGGAATACGCCTGTCTGAATGAGATTTATGCCTGCAGCAAGGGTACCTGCTGCCAAATCACCCAGTATGCACACAGTGCCTGATCAGAAAAACAGCATATGGAGGGGGGGGAAACAACCGTGAGGGAGGAGACAGAAATTTGTGCTTAGATTTTCATAGCAGTGGCATTAGAAAGCATGAAGCATTATTTCTCACAGTCCATATTTGAGGTAGAGTAATTTAAAGGGAGAAGACATTACTTAGCCCAACCATGGACTGCACAATCTGGCTGCATAGCTCCCTCCAATCTGGAACTTCTGCAGCACTCTTCATTCTTCATGCTCCTCCTTTCTTTCCATGCTCTCCTTCAGGGAAATGAGAACCTGGTGACAAATACATAGCCAAGGAGAGATCTGAGGCAGCCCTGCATCTTACAGTTAACTACATCTTACAGCCCTACATCTTACTACGTGGGAGTAAAATGAAGTTCCAAATTGACCTCAATATAACTATGATTCAGATGTAGTTTACAGAAGTTTTGAGAGATAAGGCTTTATTCATGATGGTTCAGAGGAAAGGTAATTGTGCCAGAAACTAGCAAACCCACATTCTCAAAGGCTTTTTTTTTCCCTGCTCAAATATGAAGAAAAATTGTTCTTGCTGTAATTGCTCAGTCACTTTGTATCTGTTAGCCAGCAAAAAAAGGAGAAGTGGGAACAGCTGGAATTGAGATTTCTGTGTTACGTGTGATAGTGCAAGTGGATTAAAAACTGCTGCTAAATGGTAAACCATAAATATTCTAGTAAAATTTAGAACAAATGAATTTCTCCTCTGTCAGCTTGAGAGGAAATCTATATGGCACCGGATATCCTATTGCTTGCTCTAGAAATTAAATGGCCTTGTAATTTCTGCATTATGGCATAGAAGGGCATAGATAATATGTATTAATTTGATGGTGCTGGAAGCTTAATTTAATAAGAAGAAATGAGTACTGAAGTCTTTTTACCATTTATAATGAGCATGTGGAAAGGGACAGTACATGCTCCATTCTTCCTACAAACTCTCTGGCTTCCAGCAATACTGTGGCTTAGATCTGTGTGGCAGCTGGATTCTCTAGAATGGTTCATTTTTCTTCTTTGGAAATTTGATAAGTATTGCCAGAATCCCAGGCCTCTGATGATCTTGAAAGAAAAAAAAAGAATGTATAATGGTTCAAATTAAATTCCTTTTTGTCGTATTTATTTCTAATTAGATTTTGTTATGTAAAGGCATTTACATAAATATTCCTTTGCAGTAATGACCAAGATACAAACCATTAGAGTTCTAAATAGAGAAGATTTCCTATGTTTAGCTTTTGATACCAGTAGGTGAACTTTCTAAATGTCAGTGAAAACATGCAGCCTCATTGTCTCCCAGTCTTAACGCTTTCTGATTTCTGTGTCTGGCATTTTCCTTGTTAGTTGATTATCGATGCTTTGCTCCTTAGCTGTGCCACTAAACACATTATGCTATTTACAAGTAAGCTGAGTTTCATCTGATTTATTCAAAGCCCATTTTCTCATAGCATGTGGAAATGGACTTTTTTTTGTGTTTTGTAATCCCCATTCTCCCTTGTGCAACTTGTTCTCTTTCGATACAGACAAGTGTCAAAATTTAAAAAGCAAATCAGACTAGAAGGGAGAATATTTCTTGAGGATTTGTTTTCACAAATTAAATTTTGTCTGAACAAATACTATTGTTATATCCACTTTGTTTAGTTTATAATGCCCTTCAAATCTTAAAATAAACAAAAAAAATTTTAAATGCCCAATTCTAAAAGAAAAAAACTACACCTCAGTTATTCCAAAGAGGGATTTAAAAATTTCAGAACACAAAAACCTCAAAGTAGCATGGACAACATTGATTTAATTCTTTGACTTTATGTGATCTGTTGACTAGAGTATGATTTTATGTTTTAAGCAGCAATGTTTAAGCAATTGTTGTACTTGGATACGTTTTGAAGAACATTTCCATTGTTTTAAGGAATATGCATCTTAATTTTCGAGGACAATCTAAACTCACCATGACCTCAGAGGTCCCAATCTGTTCATTTCTGAGTTCTGAATATGTTTTTGAATGCTTGGAAAATGTCATCAGGCTCATTTTGGCTAATCTGGAGATTTGCAGCAACTGGGAAAGGGGAGGCTGGAAGACAAGGATTAAATCTTCATGACTTTTTTTCTCTTTGAGATGCATTTAAACAACCCTTCCATCTTGAAAATGTTCTACCAGTTTAGAACAATGTTTCTCACCAGCTTCTGTAAGTACACACTGGCAATTTAATGCAGATGGATGGCTACTTTTAACTACCCTCATGCTCAGCTCTACTCGTAAGCAGGGTAGTGTCTGAACTTGAGAACTGTTGTGATTCTGACAATGAAGTGCCTAAATTGTTTCTCCCACTGTTGCTGTTGTTGATAGAGCTCATTTAGTGGAGAAAATCACTATTATTGAATGTGACAATAGCAGGCTGGCGTGGCTCAGACACCAGTGCAGCCTGCATTGTATTCCCCAAGCCTCAGTGAAGAAAAATGAACTCTAAATGCTTTGTGGAAGTCATGCTTGGGAGTTAAAACATATAAAACCAACTTTCATATTAATAATTTGAGGCTACATAGCTATTAGCATCTGTACTGGCTATTTTAAAGCTTCTCTAGCTATGCCTGCACAGGATAGGGTGAGACATTGAGACGTGGCTGTGGACCTACTCATCCTTCTCTCTTTTAGTGATGCCAGCAGCAAGAAGACAGGAAGTGCAGGTGTGTTTACCTTGTGCAAAGAAATAGGAGGCTGTGTGGGCATCCCTCAGTCACATTATGAGTTTTCCTTGGATACCCCTAAAAATTAAGTGGTCAACTTTCACTGACTTTTTAGGAGTATTTGGCTTCTTACTGCAGAAGACATCAGAGAATCTCACCTGCAGCGTGGCGATTCCTAACTCTGTAGTTTTGCTGTCATTTCAAACAGATGAAAACTGTTGGTGTTCCACCGTGAACTATTAGGAATGTCTTCATTCAGTTGCAGAGCAGTCCCGATACTGTCTTTAATTTCACAGAGCACAGCTCAACCATATTAGAAATCTGTACACAACAGCATCACATTTCTGTAGGAAAAACTAGAAAGTGGAACATGAAATGGCTCTTCATGTCCACACAAATGTTATGCTCAGATTAAATGCATCATCAGCCATTCGACCATATGATTGCTTGTTAGACATGCCATTTTATGCCATCCTTGATACTTAAGAGAAATGTCATCTTAGTCCATGGCCATCATTGTGCGTAATTGGTATCTTTTAAGGAACTAACTACCTGATTGGCAGCCTCACTTATGTAGTTAGATGTCTAAATGCCATCATTATTCCTACGGGAACTTTTTCAACCAAAACTGAATGCCCATTTTCAAATTACTTTGCCATGTGTTTCTATAGAGGGCTTATAATTTAGAACTTTAATAATTCTAATACAATTGTGCGTGGCTTCTCGCTAAAATTCAAGTATACAAAGGATCTCTTTCTATAATATTTCTTTGAACCTTTTTATTATAATTAAAGTTAGCAACATAGTCGGTTATGCTGATAGCACTAAGTTTAACATCTACCTCTTCTGGCAACAGTCCCCCACATTACAGATTCTGGTTCCCACACGATAGACCAGATCATGTTCCATGGCACTCTAACTCATAAAATAGAACTACTTTTCTTAATCTGGTTTTCACTTGTTGCATTTTGCAAGAGCAGTAGCTATAGCCTAACTGAAGGCTGCTGTTAGAAGCTTTGTATTCAATCTAATGCCAGGATACAAAGACATTGCCAGTCCTGATCCAGTTCAGATGAATCTGTACTTTTTTAGAGCTGCTGATCAAAGTTCCAGTCCCACAGACCTTAACTTACTTGAAAGACCTTACCTGCATTTTGTTCTTACTGAAGATTAATTGTTAAGGGTCTCAGTCTTGCCCTAGATTATTAAAATCAGGATTCTATGTCAAGCTTTCACTTTCAATATGAAATTAGCCATCCTTCAACTACTCTCTGAGTAGTTTTTCCACCTGTGAGTAATGTTATTTTATTCATGTTTGTCATAGCATATTCCAGCTATGCCACTCATGGGAGCATTAGCAGGAATCTGAAATTCTCTCTATCCCAGATGGCTCTAAAGGCACCTAAAGGTTTAGTGTTGAGCCTCAGGAGGAATGGCCAGTCCAGTTCAGTGACAAAAATGGGAGCAAAGCTCTTTGAAAAGCTGCTCCCAAGGGTTATTGGACAGAGCCCTTTTTATGTCTTGGTTTATGTATTAATTCTGCTTTCAGCTGCAAGGTTTTACAATACAGATTAAAAGAAGTTTTATTTCAGAATTAGAATATGCTATGGAAATCTTTCATTTCAAAACCAAAGCTGTGTGGAGATCATGGGATTTTTTAATTATTTCAAACACATAATACTGTCAGATTTATGAAAGTCATGTATTCCACTGGGTAAGTTGTGACCATTTTTCCTTGATTCATTTTTCATTGGTGGTTTT
The DNA here is from genome assembly GCA_013399075.1 of Chloroceryle aenea. Lineage (NCBI taxonomy): Eukaryota > Metazoa > Chordata > Aves > Coraciiformes > Cerylidae > Chloroceryle > Chloroceryle aenea. Next base: position 817,815 of record VWZY01011396.1, on the reverse strand, counting down.
GTGACATGCGTGTTAACGAGCTGCAGTTTATGACCTTGACATTTGCTTGTTTTTCTTTTGGAGGTCTTTATAAATCATAAGTTTTTGTTTAAATCATTGTAAGTAAACCAACCAGAGAATAAGTCATTGACATGGACAGAAGCAACTTCCTTTCTCTCTCTTTGTGCCTAATAGTTGCCTGGCCCCTAAGCCTTACAAAGGGGATGAAACATTTCCATGGCAGAGAAAATGCAGCCATATCTGCGTTTGACAAAATAACAGTACATTCATAATACTCTTGGCTTCTTAATTTCAAAAGGCAGATTTTAATATTACCGACTTCAGAGAAAGATAAGAAGGGCAGTGCATAAGACATTATCAGTCCAGTGTGGAAATAATGCATTCAAAATTAAAGACAGCAGTTTAATTAAGTGCATGAAAGGCTGGCTTTTATGATCATATTTCAAATACTTGAATGTCTTTTCATCCATTCTGCAGTATGACTTTACTTAATAATATATCAAGAACAAAAAATGTATTGGAGTCTTTCTGCAAATTCAATTAGTCCAATAAAAAGTGAAAAATAATTTCTTTTTCATTAAAAAGAACTCAACCCTAACCCTTCTAATGACAAAGTGCAAGATGAGGAGGGGAGGAAATCTAAAGAACTATGAAAATTGTGCCTTTGTTATGCATTTATGTGTGCATGAAACAGATGAAGTGTCACCATTAGTAACATTTGTTATTGAAAGGACTAATTGCATTCTGCTGCAGTTAGTAGCTTATCAGATTCAGACCACGGGGTATTTACATCTCCCTTAGGATGCACTCACAGTGCAGCAGTAATTCCATAGTTTATTGGGCTGCTATAGGCAGAGTAATTATGCTAAAGTGTACCTCTTTCAGTGCTGAACTTAAAACTACCATGACACATTGCACTAGTGCTTTACAGGTTAAGTGCAACCTCTTGAATCCTTTCTACCTGCTATGGGTTTATAGCTCAGGAAGTGCAGAGACTGTAGATCTTGTGTAGTAAACCAGAAAAATGAGAAACACAAACAAATCAAAAGCACAGAGTTTCAAAAGAGAAATTTTTCAGTGTGGTATACAATGAAGGAAGTAAATGCTAAAGTAAGCATTTAGAAGACTTTGAGATCAGTTAAAATGGGATGGCAAAGGCATCTGTGATAAGTTACTGAGCTTGAGACTGAAAGCAGTAGGTTACTGGCTCAAGCATGGCATGCATCTGGAGTGACTGAAAGTTATTACCACTTGTCAGCTCCTCTCTGACCTCTGTGAAATGAGGTGCTAGTCTCAGTCTGGCTCCCAGTGGGCAGACATCTCCCTTACAAACACTTCCAGCGCCACGGCTGGTTTGTCAGTCACAGCCTTGGCACAAAGGCTTGTAGCAGTACCCTGGTGAATAAACAACATCCTCACCTCTGAGGCCGGTTCTTTCAGGTCAAGGCAGGCTGGCAAATAATTTGAGAAAGCTTGAAACTCCACTGCTAACACAGGGTGGCTCTGGGTAAATAAAAGATCTCATTTTCCAGAGTTGCATGTTGACAGGTTTCACTTCTGCTGACAGAACTACAAGTGGCCCTAAGGGTTGGTGGGGAATGATCTGGTCCTGTTCTGTTTATGGGCACCCACCATACAAATCAATTCCTCTCTGCTGTCATTTTTCCTCCTACTTGTCTTGTTCTTGGTTCTTTCAATACTGTGCTGTCTATCTAGGGCATGTTTCCTACTTGTGTTTCTCTTGGTATGTCTATGAACAGATTCTTTTCCAGTTATCTATTCATGTCCTAATCTCATTTTAACTTCAAAATATTCCTCTCCCAGAGTTTTCTTTAGAATAATTATCCTTACTGTAGAGAATGAGACAGGCTGCATTCTGAAAACACAGCACTGAATTTACAGTAGTGACTCAGCAGGTTTTTAAAGCAGTAATTTTCATAGAACAGAGGTAAGAACTATAAAAAACCATTATCCTTTGTGAGCATGCAGGTACAAGTAAGAGGAAGTGTTTATGGAATTACGATTTAATAAACATGTTTGTTGTTTCATGTAGGTAACCCTCCTGCTACAGGTACAGGAACTCTACACATCACCTTGGAGGATGTCAATGACAATGTCCCATCCCTTTATCCAACACTGGCAAAAGTCTGTGACGATGCAAAAGATCTCGGGGTAGTGGTGCTAGGAGCATCGGACAAAGACCTTCATCCCAACACAGATCCATTCAAATTTGAACTCAGTAAGCAATCTGGCCCTGAAAAAATGTGGAGAATCACCAAGCTTAACAGTAAGTATCTTACTGTTTTTTTCTTATGTGTTTAGTCCTCCCACCTTTGCATCCTAGTACACTCACCGTGCGGCAACTCTGTAGGAATTCAGGAGCAGTTGTGCATGGAGGTCTTGCAGGATGGGCCCACTGCTGCTGCTTTACGCTGCTGCTTTACTCTGCTGGTTTTGCTCAGACCAGCTGCCTGTTGGGCCATACCAGTAGCCTGACCGTGTTTCCTCTGAAACCTGTGTCCTTCTCTTATTGCATTGACCAAACTTTTCTCTTTTAGCTTTGCATTAAAGAAAGGCTAGTTAATGGTTTACAGTTTTGTCAAGATTATTGTATTCCATGGCATGGAATTTGTTTGCATGAGACGTGCAAGGCTTTGCTATAGGACAGCATGAAACTTTTGCATGGGCTTTAGCAATGTACTGGAAAATCTCTGATATTAAGTATTTGAACTCCCTACAAATAAAATACCCAGATGCACTGGGACCATAACACAATTGGTAAGAGGATCAAAGGACCTGCTATGAAGTTGCAGAAGGTTCATAAGGCAAATTGTGAACACAAAGTACTACTTTTTAATGTAGATGATTTCTGTTTCTTTTCTAGCATGTATTATTCATCTCTGTCACTATCGAATCTTTTAGCAGTTCATTTCATATTCTTCTTAGAAAAAACTAAAGATGGATGTCATGTCTGTACCTGCCTGCAGGACAAAGCAGAGGAGTCATTTTCTTTGCAGTTCTCCAAACATGAAATCACCACTCTGTTAACTGTCCTAAAAGAGTCAGCACGCTGCCCTCAGTACCCAGAGCAGTTATCGCCCACTGCCGCTCACGTGGAACAGATCTGTGGAGTTCAAGGGGCCTGCCTTCCCTCACTGCCTTCCCAGTCAAACTGGGGAAGCCAAGCAGCTTTCCTTTGCTTCCTTGCAGGAAGAGGGGTTTTCCTTCTGCAGAGAGCTATGTTTTTCCCTCTTGTGTTGCTTTGGGGCTGACATGCCGTAGTGTTTCATTAGTAGTTTCCTCTGACAATTAGGGCCACATTATTCTGCCAATAATTTGCAGACCAAATAATGTATTTAAACAAAGGGGGGTCTTTTGGTAGGGTTTAGAATAAGTTTGCAATTAGCTCGCAGGCTGTGAAAGAATTTCTGTACTGCCTTTTTTTGCTGCCAACTCAATTCCTTAGAGTGTTTTCATTTTCCTCTTAATTTTCCTGAGTAACTGTGTCGTGTCTGGTACTGTTGGCAGATTCCTCTTCCCTTCCAAACAACAACTCTTTGGCCAACTGTCACCTTATTCTTTGCAGATACTCACGCCCAGGTCATCCTGCTTCAAAACCTGAAAAAGGCCAATTACAATATCCCAATCTCAGTGACAGATTCTGGAAAACCACCTCTGACTAACAACACAGAACTGAAATTACAAGTGTGTTCCTGCAAGAAATCCAAAATGGACTGCAGTGCAACTGATGCCCTTCATATCAGCATGACCCTTATTCTTCTTTCACTCTTCAGTTTATTTTGTAAGTCTCCTCCTGAACTGTAAGTAATGAAGTATTATTTAGCTGCTTGTTTGTACACTGCATAAGAAAACCTACCAAGGGAGAAGTTAAATTCATAAACTGACATCATAATGCAGTAAGTTTGGGCTTTTTTTTTTCCTGATAGAGTAGTTATAGGAAAGAGGGAGGGGAGGGTTTTTTCAAAGTCAAAAAATAGCAACGAATGCCTGGTTGTCAAATTAAGAAATAGAAGCAATAATTTTAAGAAGAATCAAAGAGAATTACAGTTAGCATATGATAAACTAAGAAGTACCAGCTGTAGTAGCAGATTTGTGAGACGCTTTCTTTCATCTCTCCCCACTTGAATTCAATTCAAAAACAGAAACAGAAGATTAAAGGTGTTCTTGTAACAATAGCTGTTCTGGGTCACCATGAAAATGAATACTGTCTGCTTCAATCTATTCCTCTGTACAGAGTGCACAAGCAGCTGGAACATGAGGAACTTACTCAAGATTCTGGGCTTAGAGCCACCCAGAGCTGATAATCAAATTGCAAGTCTGGGTTGGAGGGCAGAGAGAACTGATACATAAACAAAGCTTCTGCTACTTCTGAGAAAGCTTTATAAAAGAGACTTAGAAAAGTCCTAATTTGAATTGGAAGGAGTAAAAAAAGAAATCCCACAATGACTGCAGAGTAAGAATTCAAAGCCTTGGAAGCCCAATACATGTGTCCCTGGCTTGTCCTGTGACATCTTCCAGCAAATGTTTTGATGCAGTATTATTTTGAATTCCTTATCTGTTAAAAAAGGAACACTTGTATCCTGTAACTATGATAGTAAATCTGTTATTCAAGGATTATTATCATCATCTTATGTTAGTAAAGTATATTGTATGATGAATTAATACTTGAGCTACAGTGAAAGGCCTTGATGAGATATAACCTACCATGGGGCAGAGATAGAGGTCAAGGCAGAGAGAGTTTACATATCTGAGGCTTGGTGTGTGCTGGATTACACATCTTCTCAGGTTTTTTTCTTGTAGTATATTACTTTTATCCCAAAAGGTTAGCATGAAGGTCATTCTGAGACAATTAGAACTAGCTAATGTTTGTGATGCTCTTTGAAGATGAAAAGGACTCTATAAATGCTAAGTGCAAGTTCCCATTCTTTGTTCCAATCAGAGACATCTGAAGTATCTCATTGGCTTCGGTTCAGCTATTCTGGGTTTAGTCTGCTGGAACCAAGCACAGGCTTCAGCTGTTAGTAGTATGTTAAAAATATTTGACAGTACATGACAATATCACAACACTGATATAAAAATGCAGCCCACTGATTCAAATCTATTCTTGTTACCACTTCAGAAATGTTGCTGGTGCTGTACTAGGCATGCATTTCACCACTGGAATTGCTTTCTTATCTGACATGATTTGCACTTGAACTTCATTTACACTAATGCATCTGCTTCGAATGCAACGAGGTAGAGAAAAGCATTTTGTTTCAAAAGTGATTGTCTTGCTTTTTTCTAGCCCCCACAGATTGTTTCCCTTACGTTGAATTATAAAAAGCAGTTCTAAGTATTGGAAAGCTCTCCTTGAGTTGCTGCTCTCTCCTACAGTCCTTCTCCAGCTCAACTGTAGGCAGAATACAGGCGCCTTGCATCTGAAAGTGCATGGTGCTCTACCTGACAGGGGGATTCCCCATCCTACTGTAAAAGAATAAATAGCACTGAAGAGTCTTTGCACTGTGAAACAATACAGACATGCCTGGAGCCTTTCTGCAACCTGATGTTTGTTCACAGTACTGTAATAAGTATGGAGAGAGTTGTAATTTTAAACAAAGAGTAGAGTAAGATTACACACTTAATCTGCCAGCAATATGATGTTCCAGTCTGTTGTCTGAGCAATAAAACCACAACAAAGGGAAATAGTGGGTGAGCTGAAAAGAAGGGGAAGGAAAGCTCTCCCTCCTGGGACGGCAGCTGTTCTACACACAGTTGTGTGTGAGAGCACGGATTCCACAAATAGACTGCAGCAGAGAGGGACCTAATCTTCAACACAGGACTATAATTTTTAGTTAAAATTTGCCACTGTTCATTGTATGGTTTGGGCTGAGAGAGTCACACAGAGTAAGGCAGGTATTTCATGCCTGGTACAGTTACCTAACCACGCTTATGCAAAGCCAGGGAGAGTAATGACTTTTATAACCATTCTCCTCAGGTGTAAACAACTACGTGGAGACATAAAAGAATGAGGGCAGGAGCCAGTTAAAATAATGTGGTTCTATAGTTGAACTTCTCTCAAATGTGCTGGTATCATTGCGTTCCCAATTCATTTTCACACAGAGGTTGTTTAGAACTGCGATTAGTTCCATTGCAGTGTTTTGTGTAGTCCAAATATTTATCAGAGTAATCAAAGATTATGATGCCATAAAAACAAAGAGAACTTTAGTGCTTATCGAACAGATGAAACATCCCATTTCTAGTGGCAAGTTATGGGTTTAATTTTTGCAAAAGCTCTTACGTGGCTCACTTTGCTCCCAATGTTTATGTTTTATGAGGCTCTTGTTCCTAGGAGGTAAATCCTTCAGTCAAATGAACTTTGTTATTCATGCCAAACTATTTCTTTTCATATCTGACATCTGGTGTGAGGACAGCCCCGTGAAAGAGCTGTTCATGGTAAAAATACCCTGTGTGAATCTCCTCCCCCACCCCCAATACAAAACAACTTGATATTATCATTTAAATGGTGCAGTTCTTACCTATACTATGTGCCTTCATTGTAAATCGTGGAGGAAGACATATGTGGTAGATTTCTGAAGTATCTGAGCACAGAACTGAAGAGCCTGATCAGAAGTGTAATGTATGCAGAAAGTAGCAGTTTTGTCTGTTCTGTAGCTGCCCTACTGTGTTCAGTACATGGAGGGATAATGGGATACAGACTAGAGTTGCCCAGAAGCCCTTGGAAAGGTAGATATACTTGGAACAAGAAAAATACAGTTCTTGCCAACCAGAAATAGGGAATGTAAGATACCAAAGTATATGGGCAGATTGCTGGTTTTCCACAAGAAAACAGTAAGGTGTTTGGTGGAATTAGCAGACAGTAAATACAGAGTTGATTGATTGATTGATAAAAGAAGCATATTTTGTACTTGGCCTCACTTATTACCACTGGGAATTGCTGAAGTTAAACTGGGAAGGTGAATGGAGGTCAGGTAGATGAATTTCCAAAGTTAAAATAGTTAATGCTAAAAATATAGGAAAGACCATCAAGTCTTAATGTCATTAATGTGCCATGTTTAAGATGAGTCCTACAGTGGTGGCATCTCGTCCTCTGTCAGCCTTTCCTTGCCACTGCTGGAGGAGGCAAGATAGGACCAAAATGTTCTGATACAATTTAGAATTTAGTAATTCAGATTGAGGAAAAGAAACCAACAGATCAAAAACCAGGTCTGGGTTCCTAGCAAGGGAGAAGGACTACAGAAATCAGTTACTTCAGGAAGAGGAAAAAGTGGCAGCAAGTGTGTTACGCAGCATGTCTGGTGCTGGGTGTGACATTGTCCATGTTGTCCCCTACTGCTGGATTGTCTCAGTCATTGCACGTTTTCCACTGACACAGCTAAAATAGATCTGCTAAGAAAGAATGTAACCAAAGTGATGTGCTCATCAACACTAGAATTACAGCGTTCCCTCTGGAAAGCTCCTGAACAGTTTTAATAAGAGAGAATCTGCAACCTTCCATAAAGATGAGGGATGGAGAGAGGGGAAAAACATGCCCTTATTGCAACCCACAAATTGGTAGCTGATATATCATTTAGGAATTGGTTGAACAGTACCTATAAGAGAGAACCAGTTCCTGACAGGAAGAATAGCTGTCCTTGAAAATTTTGCTTAAGTAGCAGCAATTTCACAACAAATCATTGCAGATATATGGTTAACAAACATTTAACAGCAGTCTCTTCTCAAGATATATTGAGGTGGGTAAAGCTCTTTTTGTCCACTGGCAATGACATGGCACAGTAACTTTTCATAAGGAACTTGGTGAGAACAAGCCAAATCAAAGGCATACATCAAAGAACTTCTACAAATTAAGTTACATACAGGTGACTGAGAAAGCAAAACAGTCTAAAAACAAGTAAAAGATCAAGATGAAAATAAATTTCTGTATATTGTCATAATGAAGTTGGCAACAATAACTACCTCAGGCCTTATGGGAGACTGGCAAAACATTCTACGTGGCAGAACCAGATTTTATATCAGTTACAAATTATTTATATTACTATAATATAAAGGAGTATTTGAATTCTGGACTTGTGATTTGACAGTAATTATTTCACTTAACTGCATAACCAGAGAATGGTAATTGCATTTCATATTTCCTTTTATATTCTATCAACATAAAAGACCAGTTTAGATTCAAGTGTGTGGAGTCAAGGGACTGGAAGAACCAAAGGCACCACAGTCATGTCCTGAGCAAGCAGAATTCAGAGCAATTCCATTAGTAGCTCAGTCACACCAGCAACAATATTTTACTTAGATTTCCTTGTTAGAATAAGACTGGACATTAAAATAGATATTATTTTAAGGGACTGTCAAACATTGCTAAGAAACATTATTGTTAACCTGGCCAGTTGACTACAAAGTTGTAAGATGACTTGACTTAAAGAAGTAAAACGTTCCATTATTATGAACAAGTAAGGTGAGAGGCTGGGGGGGAAATACTGCTATGAAGAAATTAAGTAAGTAAGCTGGAGGTGTCTACAGTGAAATTAATTTGTTAAACTGAGGGTGAAAGGCCCCGGGTGTGCTGGAAAACAGAGACTCGCACAGATGTCTGTACTGCGATTGCAAAGAAGCCTTAGAGATACATACCCCTGAGTTTGACTTCTTATTAATTTCCACTAACTTCTCCTGGCCTAATGCCTGCTGTCCCACACTGTAATGTTTTTCTGGTTTGTCAATAGACAAAATGTTTATTTTTATTTTCCTTGAAAATTATGTATTTGACCATTAGAAAAATTCAGATGATATTAAACTGGTGGATTTGATTTTACCTGAATACAGACAGCCAGAGTTAAACCACAATGGTATCTTTTACCTGGTTCATTTTTCAAAACAACAGAAGCATCTGTTCCTCTTGTATATCCTACATTATTTGTGCAGGCACATGCAATGTCTCAAGACTGAAGCAATACATTCTTGAATGGCATAAAACTAAGACAAATCATAGCAGGTTTCAAATGGAAAAGACCTTAAAGGTCATTGCTCTTTCCATTACAAGTGCAGTTTTGTTACCTGCAGATTCACAGCTTTCAGCCTTTATTGTAACTTACTTGGCTTAGTTTTAGACAATCAGGTAGTATATTTTTTTTTCAGAGCTCGACTACTATTTAGTTTTTCCATTCAGATTTTTGTTTTTCCCCAGCAAGAAGTAAAATGTTCAACCCTGTTCCTTACAGTTCTGAAGAGAAAGCTTGCATTAGAGCACGTACCATGTGGGTATTTAAAGTAGCGGGCAAATGATGCTACCCAAGTAATTAGAAATTACTGACATTTAGTTGAGTTCCACTGATATAAATCTCACTTCCTAAAAACCAATATCCACTATTAACTCTAATACTTATTATCTTAGTTAGAGATGCTTTTGTCCATACTAATGTTACCAGTGAATATAGATGCTTTTTCAAATGCGTGTATGAGAAAAATACCATCGTCATTTGTCTCCTTAAAGACTTTGGTTGATTAGATTGTAGTAAGGAAAGGATGGCTTAGGGATTAAGGAATTGCATTCAGATTCAGACAGTCGTGATTTGAAGCTCACTTCTACCACAGAGCTCTCTGTCCAGTCTTCTAATTTCTCTGCAGATGTACCCAGTCCTGCAGTTAGGTCTGCAGTTGGCTTTGGAAGCCCACCTAAAATTAATGGGGCTTGAAATGACACAGAAGTCCATATGTATGTACATAATTGAAGACAGGATGTTTATATACCTAGTCATACAGACGTGATAAATGGAAATACCCTCAAATTGTACATCAGCATATTTAAAGTGTATTTAATGACATTACATTTTATTGAGTCAATTAGGTGGGAAATGGCATTTTACACACATTTTAATCCATCCAAACGTGTTCCAGAAGTGTAGACATGAAAAAATACAACAGTTTAAAAGATACATGTTTGGAATGCAAAAGAGAAAAATGGAACTAGCAAATACAGCTCCTTCCCCAAGAGCTGTAATACTGTTGCTGATGGTCATTCTGTAGACATGAAATGAACATTTAAAGAGATTGGTTTGATAGACCATTCAGCATTGTGAATTCAAATGAACATTTTATGTTTTCATTTTCTCAACAGCAACTATTGATATGTAATGTTTTGTATTTCTTTTCTGAACAACCTCTTAAAGCCACATAAATATATAACTTCAGATAGTTATCATCTGAATTGTTCTGGAGTGGACTATGTCTGAAACTAGAACTGAAAAAATGACTAGTTCAATATTTTTTCTGTCATTAATGGCCACTGGACACCATGGGATTTTTTTCTTCTTTTAACTGTTTCTGTCCTTGGATATTTCCATACATACTCTATAGCATCCAAACACCTCAAACTGTGCTCTCCGTGCAGACAGCTTGCTGTTCAGCTTTAACTGGAGTATTAAAGATGAGTGGGGGAGACTTGTACCTAAAGGTTAGATGATGTTGCCTTTGCCTCTCTACTAGACAGCTGATACTTAGAGCCCTTTAAAATATCTTTGATGTTTGGAGTATTTCAGACTACATCTTAAAGCCTTACATTACCCACACACTTCATCTGCACGTGCCTTTGGTTAGTACTTGTCTAAACTGTCACGCTTACACATGCTTCCTGAGAAACTTTTAAATACTTGGGTTGATATCAACATGGCCAAACCTGGCAATTTTCCAATTTTGATTTTTCATTTCCCATAGCATCCTAAGCGTGCTACTTCCCCTTTCATTTTTACACCTAATAAGAATGATTTAGGGGTTTTTTTTTTAGATTATTCTTTTAGTATTCCAACTGGGATTAGTATATACGTACAGATCTGAATGTGTCTGGGCTACTTATGTTTATATTGTACTTATTAAAAACTGATAGTAAACTATGCTGTACTGCCGCAGAAGATGAGAGCTGACTGCTTAAGCAGTTTTCCATTGCTTCAGATGTTTGGCTGGCTGTTACATTTGAAGTATTTCATTTTCAGCACAAATATGAAAAATTAGGAGACTCGTTCAATGCCACTATTTCAAAACTACTTATTTCACTTGCTGAATATTTTCAGCTGTTCTGCTGAATTTATCAGGTTAGAGCAGGAGAAAAATACACTTCCAGAGTGTGGGCAGTCACCTCTGCCATTGTTTTGCTTTGAAAGAACTGGAAAAGTATTTATTTCCTCCTGGTCAAATGAAGGTGCTGTTGCTTTGGTAAAGTATCCAGCAAAAATTCATATCAGTTAAAATAATAACAATCTAGGTCATCTTGGCTGCTTTATCCTAGAAACCACCACCCCCCAGTAAGATCCTTCATGTCCCTATTGAACAGGAATTTCATTAGAACAGGCAGTACATTTCTAAGCACCTGTAACTAGTCCCTTAATTCATCTGAGGAGCTTTTCTCTTAGATGGTGCTTCTTCTACACACATAATGCTTTACACTTCATAGGAGCAGCCCATTACATGGTGAGTATATGTGGGTATGTGACTAGGAAGAGGTGAAGCAGAAACAAGGATGCAACAGTGAGAAAAGCCCTTGCCAGAAGGCAGAAGACTAAAAGAGCTTTGGTGTAAATCAGCACAGTTTCAGATCTGCCAGTTAAATAACTTAGCAGTGGGAGAGACACTCCTGGAATATCATCTGCTGATGTCAAACAGACACCCTTTGAAAATTACTTCAGCTCAAGCAACTTCTTCTGCTGTGCAAGCTGATGAGTTTGGATTGGCACCTTGCTCCACTGTCTTGCCACTACTGGCCAATTGCAGAGCACATGCTGGCATTTTAGCTCCTGAATATAAATATTGCCATTGGTATATGAGAGCCTACTGGAGCTTTGAGTAGAATTGTTTCACAGACACAGTACTAATGCATACTGTGTTTTGCCTGTCATTGAGACCTTTGAAATCATTTCCTCATATAAATGGAAAACAAATTACATATGACGTTGTAAGCTACAAACTTTCAGGATAAACTCACTTACTTCCCCCTTATAAACTTTTCCACAATGTCTTCAGTGAGATCAGTAATTTGTTCTGATGCTAAAGCCAAATTTCTTAATTGCAGGAATAGACAGATATAGTATCTGGGGATTAAAACTCAGTGAGATTTGGGGGTGAATAGATTCCCTTCTTTTTTTGAGGCAATGATACCAGGGTAGTGAAAAAGCAGTGACCACCAGATTTTGGCACGTGCAGCAAAGCCTCGATGGTGTTTTGAATTGCTGAAGAAGACACAGAAGAGCATAGCTATTAAATGATTATTTTACACAAAAGTTCAAAATATGACAGTTCATAGGCATATGGTGCAAATACTGGCACATCTTTGCCATCAAAAATTACCCGTGACAAGCCAAAGTGGAGTACATGAAAACCATTCATGTTTTACTAAGTCAGTTCTATGTGAAGGTTGAACTGTGTATCTCCTGAATGTCCTTTTATAGATGGTAAATCCAGGGAAGAAGTACCTGGATGTTGATTAGCTGCCTAATCAGAAACATGGTCCTGAACTCTTCTACCATTTTCACATTACCTCTTTAACATTACTGAGGTTTTGATAGAGTCCGTGATGTAATGTAGACTTTTAATTATGCAAAGATTAATGTAATATTTCTGATGAGAGGGTAATTGAAAGAAATGGAGCGTGCATGAGTTGAACTCCAAACTCCAGCTGTGTTAACTCCCTTCTCTATGTTAAATGGGAATTAGAGGATGAATGCATTTTGGGTGAAGTTGATTCCTGTACAGAGGGTAAGCTTGAAACTTAAATGCCTTTAATTTTTATGAGATTTTATGCAGAAAGCTTAGTCTGTGTAATGGGGAGTTAGTTTCATAGTTCATCAAGAACACACCATTCAAAGGCCTTGAATTATTCATTTTAGACCCATTTCTTTAAAATAAGCAGGGAACTGAGTCACTAATATGTAAATACGGTCAGAGAAAGCTAAGGCTTTCCACCTTAGCTTTGCCACCATCTACAATTTTTGACCTTCCAAATACAGTCAACATCACTACATTTTAGTGAGAGCAGTAAGGGGCTTTTGTTCCATTTAAGTTTCTACATCATGAATCTCCCTACCCTAAAGTGCATACTTAGACCTGTATTCCTACAGCATTACTACTCTCCATACTATTAGATCCAGATAAACATGTATAATGTTTGTCACTTTTCTTGACCAGCAAAAGCAAACATCTTCCAATGCCAAAGTACTAATGCCAACAGACACCATCTGTTTATGATAACGAGCTGTGCTTTCATCTGAGACCCATTACCTATAATAGTAATCATCAGACAGCAAGCACATAAAAATAACCCTGCCTTATATCACCGTCATCGCACTACTTGACTGATGTCTTAAAAGGAATCTGGCTGAATGTATCTCTTGAGTGCCAAAGAGGTAGACCAGAGGAGAACTGAGAGAGAAAAATGGTGAAAATCACATTAGAGACTTCAGTGAGAGTGATTTCTGGAGAAAGAAGTTACAGAGAGCTACGCTGGCTTTATGTTGCATGTGCATTCGACAGGTACCTTAAGGAGAAGGTAGGGGGTGACCACGTGAGAACAGCTGCACACACCCAAGCAGCACCCTTGTGGCTTTCATGCCTGCAGTAAATTAGTTGTTGTACGTAGACAGAAATCATGTTTAAAACAACACAGCGTGCTTAATAAGTCTGGAGTGCTGAGACCAGCTCTAGAGACAATGTCGTTCTTAGCGGCCAATCCAAAGAAAATAAAATAATTACCAGGCATAATGATCATTAGTGCACAGATCTAAACCTGCCAGGCACAGGCTTACCAGGGCATTAAGTTCCTGAAAGAGATAGCATGGATCAGCAAATGTGCTCCCTGCACACATTATTTGCACATTTTATGCTCACAGTATCCCTTAAATACTAATATATTTATTTCATGTGCTGTTGCCAGCTGCAAACTTTAAATCATGGGTGATATAAAATAGATAAGAATAGGTAAAACCAAATTCAACACAACCCCCCTGAAGTCAGCAGATAAACGTTAGGACTCGGTAGTTTTTAGGTCTGCTATTTAAAGATGTAGTTGAAATATGAAGTATGCCTGATAATTTGGCAGTGTGTGTGTTTCTGGAACTTTCATTTGGCCCTTCTTTATGGGGAGAAGAAAAAAAAAAGGCAAAAAAGAAACCTCCAATTTGTATACAGAAAATGATACTGAAGATTGGAATTGCAGCTGGGACAGCAGAGAGATTTTAAATACGGACCAGATGCTTATCAGATCCTCTAATTTATACTGGAGCAGTGCTGTTGATTTCAGCAGACCTCCTTATAGTCACCACTGAGGTTTCTGCAAAATACTTTGGTTGTCCTTGATTTCTGTAGATTTTGGATTAAGGGAGCTACTGGCCAGAATGCTTGTCCAATAACAAACATACAACTCTACCAGAATATTTTAGAAAGTAAATTTTTACCTGAGAAACTTTGATATTAACCACAGAAACTAGAAGTCAGACTGACTTCTCTATCGGGCATTAGCAATTTTGTATCAACTTTGTGTGCAATAGAAAGAATGTTCTTATGAACCATACCAAAACCAATTATCTACTGAAATTCTACAGCACATAATTTTGAATGTTGGATCAGATTTTAAAAGCCAAAAAATCCTCCCTTAGCAATCCACCTTTACCAAAGGGTCAAGTCATGAGCTGAGGGTTATACAGCGTCCTTCCAAACAATGTTTAAATTAAGATGATTCTTTTAACACAACTTCAGTTAAGGCTGGCGAAAGGGCTGAGCCAAATTCATGGATGTCTTGGCACCCTTTGCCAGTGCCAGGAGTTTTGTAGATGTATCAGCAAAAGCAGATGTTAAGGGAACACATCCTGTTGCATGGGGAAGCCTGGGAAAAAACCCAGACAGGTTTCTTTGAAAGCATGTTAATGAAAAGTGCCATCATGGGCTATCAAGGAGAGGAAAAACAGGTCACGTAGGGATAATCCAGGAAAATCTGTGCATTAGGGAAGAGGCCATACAGGACTCAGAGTAACAGATTTTGTCAGTGGCAGACTAGGAAGATGCTCTGTGCAGCAAAAGGCTGGCAAGATGTGAGCACGGTAGCTTAAATTCTTCAAGGACTGTGAAAAGATGTTGCAAAACTGCAAACTGAGGAGGGCCTGGGTAGGAGATTTAGCTGGATGCATGGCTAGAAAAAGCCCTTTGGGATAATGTGTGGAGAAGAATCTTCTAGATTAAGACACACCCCAACTCTACGGATCTTGAAAGAAGATTTCATGACAAAAACCTTCAGTTTGCCTCTGGTTTTAGGCTTGAACAAGAGGCAGGATGATAGTGCTGTCCTGAGCAATCAAAGGAAGAATGAGAAGAGAGAGCTTTAAGGGCAAGATTTAAGAGCTCAGTTTTAGCTGTGCAGACCTGTCAGCTATACACAGAACAGGTATCAGTGTCAGAGGTCGACACTTCAGTCTAAATGGAAGAGCAGGTAAAGAGAGTAAGATCTCTGAACTGTCAGCACTGGAGTGACTCCAGAATGTGTATTGTGCCACAGTTAAAGTGTGGAAAAAGGGGTTTCCCTAGAAACCTCAGATGGAGGCAGTGAGACAGAAGGACATGCTGGAAAAGTGATTAGAGAAATTATAGTGAAATGACAGGAGGAATCACAGGAGCCAAGGGAAGCACCAGATTTCCAGGCATGGGATTAAATGGGTCGAAGGCAGCTGATAGGACAGAAAGGATGAAGCAGAGAAGCAATTTCAGTAGGAGGTCAGTCTAGGCAGGGACTGTTGAGCTTTGAGGAGGGAGATGAGGAGGAGTTGGGTGGGATAACAGGGGGAATCAGAAGCATGCTTATATTGTGAGAGAAAGCAGCTAGCCTTTGGGAGATAAAGAAAAACAGCATAAGAAAAGACACATTCATAATTAAAGCTGAACTAACTAGTTTTACAACATAGTTTACTCAGAGAAGGCAAGGTGTATGATAAGATAGTAACATTCATTATATCTGTCAATGTGATGTAAAATATACAAGCTTTTCTTCACGTCTGCACATAAATCAACATATATTGTCCTTTATTTACAAACTGTTGGTGAAGCAGTCACTGGCTGCTTGAATTTCTGTGATATTTATAAATTTAGTGCTGAGAGATTCCTTTGGTGAAGTTTCAGCCTACGGATTGTTCAGAAATTCAGTGCTACCACTGCTGTTCATTCATCACACACAAGTGCCTGTCCTTAGCAGGAAGATCTCCAGGGAACTCCTGAGGATTCGGTGTAGCTTTACCAATTCATAAGCTGATGTTATTTCCTTTGAGTCAGGGTTGAACAAATGCTTTTTAATGAAACTAAGCTTTATTGTGGTCTGGAAATGCTATTTTTCAGATGGTCTGTGAGATCAGCACCCTGAACTCCTGCTTTTCACTACCCCAGGAGATCAAGTCATTTATGAGAATTTAGTCCTAGCTGGAATCCATAATCCAAAAATATATCCAAACTTTCCCTGTCACAATCACAAAATTCCTGTATGTAAGTCTGAATCCTAATTTTGTGCCCAGACCTCCTCTTTAGACAGCAAGCTGAAAAGCCACATGCCAAACAATTCCAGGTTTTATCTTACCTGGAAGATTCAGTGATACTTCTCATCCGTCAGGTCCTCTATGAATTCTTACACTTGCTTAATTCCCTTTACTTACCCTTGTTTAACAGAGCTGAGGTCATGCTGCAGAGGAAAGGACAGGCTGCTGTGTGTGGTTCAGGTGCCTGCCTTGCTGTACAGTCCATCTGGACAGGCTTTGAGCTGGAAGAATGAATAGTGAAGTCAATTCAAATAATACCAAGATAACAAATAAATATACCAAGTAAAATAGACTTATCAATAATGATATTAAACTTGATTTACCCCAAAAGAAAAGCAAACAATTAAAAATGAATAAAGAGCACAGTCCAGCATCTAACAGCAACTATTATGTTACTGTTTATGCTGCATGTGTCAGTGCTTGGGACAAAACTATCAATATTACAACATTGANACACACCCCAACTCTACGGATCTTGAAAGAAGATTTCATGACAAAAACCTTCAGTTTGCCTCTGGTTTTAGGCTTGAACAAGAGGCAGGATGATAGTGCTGTCCTGAGCAATCAAAGGAAGAATGAGAAGAGAGAGCTTTAAGGGCAAGATTTAAGAGCTCAGTTTTAGCTGTGCAGACCTGTCAGCTATACACAGAACAGGTATCAGTGTCAGAGGTCGACACTTCAGTCTAAATGGAAGAGCAGGTAAAGAGAGTAAGATCTCTGAACTGTCAGCACTGGAGTGACTGCTGAATGTGTATTGTGCCACAGGGAAGGGGAAGTTAAAGTGTGGGAAAAGGGGTTTCCCTAGAAAATGAGACAGAAGGACATGCTGGAAAAGTGATTAGAGAAATTATAGGGAAATGACAGGAGGAATCACAGGAGCCAAGGGAAGCACCAGATTTCCAGGCATGGGATTAAATGGGTCGAAGGCAGCTGATAGGACAGAAAGGATGAAGCAGAGAAGCAATTTCAGTAGGAAGTCAGTCTAGGCAGGGACTGTTGAGCTTTGAGGAGGGAGATGAGGAGGAGTTGGGTGGGATAACAGGGGGAATCAGAAGCATGCTTATATTGTGAGAGAAAGCAGCTAGCCTTTGGGAGATAAAGAAAAACAGCATAAGAAAAGACACATTCATAATTAAAGCTGAACTAACTAGTTTTACAACATAGTTTACTCAGAGAAGGCAAGGTGTATGATAAGATAGTAACATTCATTATATCTGTCAATGTGATGTAAAATATACAAGCTTTTCTTCACGTCTGCACATAAATCAACATATATTGTCCTTTATTTACAAACTGTTGGTGAAGCAGTCACTGGCTGCTTGAATTTCTGTGATATTTATAAATATAGTGCTGACAGATTCCTTTGGTGAAGTTTCAGCCTACGGATTGTTCAGAAATTCAGTGCTACCACTGCTGTTCATTCATCACACACAAGTTCCTGTCCTTAGCAGGAAGATCTCCAGGGAACTCCTGAGGATTCGGCGTAGCTTTACCAATTCATAAGCTGATGTTATTTCCTTTGAGTCAGGGTTGAACAAATGCTTTTTAATGAAACTAAGCTTTATTGTGGTCTGGAAATGCTATTTTTCAGATGGTCTGTGAGATCAGCACCCTGAACTCCTGCTTTTCACTACCCCAGGAGATCAAGTCATTTATGAGAATTTAGTCCTAGCTGGAATCCATAATCCAAAAATATATCCAAACTTTCCCTGTCACAATCACAAAATTCCTGTATGTAAGTCTGAATCCTAATTTTGTGCCCAGACCTCCTCTTTAGACAGCAAGCTGAAAAGCCACATGCCAAACAATTCCAGGTTTTATCTTACCTGGAAGATTCAGTGATACTTCTCATCCGTCAGGTCCTCTATGAATTCTTACACTTGCTTAATTCCCTTTACTTACCCTTGTTTAACAGAGCTGAGGTCATGCTGCAGAGGAAAGGACAGGCTGCTGTGTGTGGTTCAGGTGCCTGCCTTGCTGTACAGTCCATCTGGACAGGCTTTGAGCTGGAAGAATGAATAGTGAAGTCAATTCAAATAATACCAAGATAACAAATAAATATACCAAGTAAAATAGACTTATCAATAATGATATTAAACTTGATTTACCCCAAAAGAAAAGCAAACAATTAAAAATGAATAAAGAGCACAGTCCAGCATCTAACAGCAACTATTATGTTACTGTTTATGCTGCATGTGTCAGTGCTTGGGACAAAACTATCAATATTACAACATTGAAGTGTACAGATGTGCCATATATTAGAGAACCATTTCCTGAGCATTTGTGAGTTTTGATGTGTATGTTCAACTTGCATTTCTGTGTTTTGATACAGCAGTTGTTTGTTTACTTCCAGGGTAGGGAGCAAGAACCCTTGAATGAGCTGTGGCTTAACCCCCATAGGCAGCTGAACCCCTCAAAGCCACTCACTCATTCCGCAGTGGGATTGGGAAGAGAATCAGAAAAGGAAAAGTGAGAAGAGTCATGGGTTCAAATAAAGACAGTTTAACAGGCAAAGCAAAA